>CM029014.1:172206847-172472582 GCA_016801055.1 Panax notoginseng | reverse complement strand
GATAATAGATGGCAATATGATATAGGGAATGAAAAACTATACATACATTCCTAGTATATCAACATCTACATACATCATCTCTGTACAACTAAAAATAAAGGGAAATGGGGCACAGACGCCTTACTACTAACAGAGGCCTATTAAAAGATATAGCGAGAATGGGACACAGCCACCCAATATCTAAAGAGGCCTGTCAAAAGAGATAATGAGAATACACATTAGAAGAAGACAATGGTGTCAATATCTACATCATCAATCCTTTCCACCTGATGTAACTTCTCCTGAGTCACTGGATCTCTATCAAAAGGGATGTCAGGCCTATAAAAAGGAGGATCTATGTCAGTAAAGCCAAATGGGTCATCTGAGGGGCCAACGCCTAAGCTGGAAGGATCAAACAAATCTGCCTCTGCCGGATCTCTGTCCAAGTGCCAAATAAAGAAATGTGTCTGGTCCAGTCACTATATCAAACTGTCAATCTATGTCAAATGAGTCGGATCTTGGACACAGGCTAGCCAATCCGTCATCATCACAGATCCTGGAACCATATCCCCCATGAACTGAGTGGCGCGGGTTTGGGCTCTAATAGTACGAAGGGGACCACAAATGCTAGAATATCTCCTGAGTGCAAGGACCCTCTGACAGTGCAAAACCATCAACACCTAACAATGGGATATCAATGACGGGTGACTGCGACACAGGCCAATAACGCCTAGTAGGAGGCAAGATCGGTATACGAATCTCTCCTGTGGTGCTCTTAATAGCACACTCTCCTAAATAGAGCTCCCCATCCTCCATCAGTAAAGAGAGGAACCCTACGGGTGGAAATCACGTACTCCAACTGTAGGCGACAATGAGTAAAACTCTCAACTACAGGGACCTCCGCCAGTATGGAATGATGCCATCGCCATCCTCGTGGATAGGTATCTAAACCTAACACACTCACATGATGCAACATGGAACTCTCATAGGCCCAAAATTACCAACACAAAGGCAAACATCTGCTGTCAGTAAACACTCTTAACCTATACATGGGAAATACAAGAGAAATACTCACCAGCGGAAATGGGTAGAATCCTAACCAAGCCTCGGTCAAGCCCTGTGAATGGATGCGCATTTCCCTGAAGAAATAGTCAAAGGTGTAGGAACCCCAATCATACTCTCCTATACGGTCCACACGTCGCATGGCACTGATCAAAGCGAACGACACCGTAGAAGAGTTATCTGTTATGAAGAAGCCCCTAATGATCATCAGGAACAATCGCCGAAGAATGCGATCCCTAACTCTAACATCAGCTGGTATAGGCTCACTCAATAACCCACTCATAGCTTCTACGCTCAGAGGACCTGTACGCACAGTCCTGCCCTTGAGCGCCTCCGCCGGAACTCCTAACAAGGATCTGACAATAGTCAGGTAATATCCGTCGTACAAGGCACTGGTGCCCCTCCAAACTCCATACTTGTGATAAACTGCCAATCCATTGGTGTCATCATCACCTCACAATCTAGCAAATGGAGTGACTGACTCTGTTGAAACCAGGGCTCAGACAATGCCCTGAGTTAACCCCAGGGACATCAGCGAGGAAGGATAGAAAAGAACACCCCAAATCCCCAGTCGTGCACAATTGCTCTGTAGTTAGGATGTAAAGCCTGGTACATGGAGTGAATGCTGAACCAATTCCCTTGAGGCTGTGTAAAGCTGGGAACCTACATGAAATGCAGATCGACATCAGAATCATTTACTCCTCATCAATAGGAAAGAAGGAAGATTAAGATCTAACTTGATACCTCATTGGCGTGCAAGTACATCGAGGGATGTCGACTCAAGTCACCCAGAAGCTCTGGGTTTGCCACCTGAATACTCGGGAGGTCCCTACGGGAAACATGTGCAGTAGGAGCAGGGTTCGCAATCGGAACATCCTCCTCTTCGTCTGGCACATCAACCTGGACTGAACGTATCATTGCCTCCACCAACAAACGAGGCTGTTTAATAGAACGAGATCGAGGCACTTCAGAATCCCTCCTCCGTACACCAAAAGTGGTCCTACGGGAACTACTCGGCTTGTAATAACCCAATATTTTCAATAAGAAATTTTTGCGAATAATTTTTTTTTATATATATAAAGGTGGGAATATATGCAAAGTAAAGTATATGTGACGCCCCCAAAATAGGTATACAACACCCATTCTGAGTCGCCAAATACATGGTACAGAAAGAAAACTACAACTTCAATAATACAATTGTCGTGCAAAATACGACAACACATACTGTGAGTTTAAATACAAATATTGTCTTCTGGACAATATCCACACTCAAATAAATCCTCATTACAATTATTCAAACACTATTTTACAGAAATAGTGAGGACTGCTAAAACATCTTTCTAGAACCATCACTCCATACCCCGACTAGATCCTGCTATGTTCTCACCTCCTGAGAAGAAAAATGGAACAAAAAGGAAAATGGTGAGCTCAACTAGCCCAGTAAGAATATTATGACTAAGATAATATACAACAAATTATCATTAGTCTTCAACAGGGAAAAATCTGATAGAATATAATCGACAACAAGTTTTAGATCAACAACTGCAGCGAAAACAACAAACCATTAGAAGAGTCAAGTAGAGAAAGAATTCTACTATCTTCTAAGATTTAAAAGTCCATCATTAATATTTTATCCCTGTAACATCAATTAATAATCATCTTTATCCAAATATTCATCTTTGCACTACAGGCCAAAGATATTCATTTGTATCACCTGTCAGTCATGTTCATCTCAACACCTGTTCATCTTTGCACTACAGGCCAAAGATATTCATCAAGTAATCATACATCTTTGTACTGCAGGCCAAAGATATTCAGTAATATCATCATTTAAGACTGAGGATGATAAAAAATATCTTAAAGAGAACGAATCCAATGAGACAGAAGGACAAATATTAGGGATTCGTATAACAGTTTATCCAAGATCAATAATACTTCATAATAATCAATTGTGAAGCAGAATTCAAAAATAAAGATCAAAACATGGATACAATCAAAGATAGTAACCATAATAGACATCTTGAATAAAAAAGGAAAGTTTTATTTTTCGGTGAATAGTGTCGTATTCGTGAATAGTACCGTATACGTGAATAGTGCCGTATACGTGAATAGTAATCCCGACACAAAAAGTTCCAAATTTGACAAAAACTCATATCAATATTTCAGCATAATGATATTGAAGAAAATAATATCATTAAGAAGAAAATAATATCCCTTACCTCAAAATATCAGTACTTATGGTCGGAATACCGGTATAAGGCTGAAAGAAACTTGCTCTGATGAATAGAAACTCTCAAAGTATCTAAATACTCACAAAATACACTCAATAATCTAGAGAGAGAAAAATTTATTTCTCTGTGTGATTTTTAATTCTAACTTAGCCCTCTATTTATAGAAAAATGTTAGCACGCCGAAGCAGACTTAACCTGCAACCTGATGGCTTTACCTGCTACTATTCTCACCCACCATATTTGAATAAAAATCTCAGTACATTTCTTCACCAACCAAGAGTGGGGCCCACCAATTCTAGAATTTTCCATCAAAATGATAAACTCCGAAAATTCAACAATTTCTGAACCAGTCATCTCGTAAAATTCATAATAAATCATACGTTCATTTTTAACGGTTCAAAATTTGTGGACATATACTCAACTTATATATGTATAACATATCCAAAAACTACCATGATCCAACGGTCGGATTAAAAATTATAACCCCCGCAAAATATCTCAAAAACCCTGATTTTTAATACCTCCATTCTGACAAAAATACTGATAAAAACCTCAACATTAACTCCTTCATTTTTAACCAAAAAAATATATCCCTCATTTATATCCACATAAAATAAATATTTCCTTATCATATGAATCAATAATTAATTATTCACAAATAATATTACAGAATCACATTTATGACAACCAGGCCGTTCCCAGGAAAGAGGGGCTTTCCAATAAGAATTTCTCCTTACTGGCGCGCAATTAGATGACCAAACCTCTCCTTAGACAGAACTTTCTAGACATTGCCAATAATGTTATCTAATAATATTATTCAAATAATATGAATTATTGATCTGATAAAGAAAAATATTGTGCAGCAATAATTATTGAAACAACAATAATATAAAATATCAACGCAGCAATTATTGAATCAATAAAATAAAATATTGAATAATAACTACTATAATAATTATTGAGTAGTGCATTCTTACGTAAGAATCAATAATTGGTGCAATACCGTGTGCTACTGTATTTTAACCACCGTGTATTCCAACAGTATTAACGGTAACAACTACGCCGTTATTTATAAATAACTTATACTTGTCGTTTTCTTCATCCAATCGCTTTCCGTTATGGGGCCCACACAAGGCTGCGCCGTCGTACGAATATTCCCCGACAGCAAGAATATTCCACGACCAAACGAATATTCCCCGACAAAATGAATATTTTATAACCACTTGCTTAATTTGTAAAATTTACACATTTCACCCATAACCAAAGTATTATATCAAATTAACCCCTTATTATTCACAATAATATTTAGAGAAAATTTGATTTTATTCATTAATAAGTTGGGGTCTTACAACCTCCCCTCCTTATGAAATTTCGTCCTCGAAATTGACGTACGTACCTGATGTTTCAAAAAGGTGAGGATACCTCGCTTTCATTTCTGATTCCAACTCTCAGGTCATTTCTTCAATAGCATGGTTTCTCCACAAAACCATAACTTGTGGTATAACCTTCGTGCGTAGGACATGCTCTTTCCTATCCAAGATCTTAACAGGTACCTCCTCGTGCGTTAAATCTTCATCTATCTCGTCTGGCTCTAACTCAATAATGTGGTTCGGGTCTTTAACATATTTACGAAGCATAGATATGTGAAAAATATTATGAACACGAGACATGCTTGGAGGTAATGCGAGTCTATATGTCACATTTCCTATTCGCTCAAGAATCTCAAATGGACCAACAAATCTTGGATTGAGCTTTCATCTCTTCCCAACTCTTGTAACTCCCTTCCATGGTGCAACACGTAATAATACATGATCCCCAATATTAAATTCCACGTCCTTCCGATGAAGATCCGCATAACTCTTTTGACGATCCTGTGCCATTTGTATACGTTGTCGAATCGTTTGGATTTTCTCTGTAGTAATGCGTACCAACTCTGGTCCCAACAATGTTGCTTCACCCACCTCGTTCCAGCATACTGGAGAACGATATTTTCTTCCATACAACGCCTCGAATGGAGCCACACCTATGCTCGCCTGATAACTATTGTTGTAGGAGAATTTCACCAATGGTAGGTACTTATCCCAACTCCCTTTGAGATCTAGGACACAAAGTCTTAATAGATCTTCAAGAGTTTGAATAGTCCTCTCTGATTGTCCGTCCGTTTGAGGATGGTATGCCGAACTGAATCGTAAATTCATGCCCATAGCTTTCTGCAAGCTAAACCAAAATCGTGAAGTGAATCTTGGGTCACGATCCAATAACTATGGATACTGGCATGCCATGCAATCTCACAATCTCGTTCACGTACATACTAGCAAGACGTTCAAGGGAATAAGTCTCACGTGTCGGTAAGAAATGAGCAGACTTGGTTAATCTATCAACAATAACCCAAATCGCATCTATGCCTTGAGAAACCTTGGGAAGACCTGTAACGAAATTCACGGTAATTTGTTCCCACTTCCACTTCGGAATCTCAAGTGGTTGCAATGGACCCTTTGGTACTTGATGCTCAACTTTTACACGTTGACAAGTTAAACATCTCGAGATAAACTCCGCGATCTCTCTTTTTATATTGCTCCACCAAAATGTATGTCGAAGATCGTGATACATTTTGGTACTCCCAGGATGGATTACAAACGGTGTGTTGTGTGCCTCCATCATTATTCTATGTTTTAAGTTAAAATCGTTAGGAACACAAAGTTTGGAGTTGACTCGAAGTATTCCTTCTTCATCGATTCTTGCTTCTGGAATAGCACCTTCTTGCACTTTCTTCTTAATACGCATCAGCTCCATGTCCGTAGCTTGAGCAGCTTTAACTTTATCGATTAAAGTCGGTTCTACTCGTATATTTGATATCATCATGTGGGTACTTGGAACCTTCATCTCTATCTCCATCCTTTACAAGTCATATAAAATGGGCCTTTGTGTTAACAACATTGCACTCGTACCCGCATATGATCTTCTACTCAATGCGTCAGCTACTACGTTTGCTTTTCCAGGATGATATTGGATGGTATGATCGTAATCTTTCAACAGCTCGAGCCAACGTTGCTGCCGCATGTTGAATTCTTGGAAGCTCTTCTCGCATTCCTCGGTCCATTCGAAGTTTGTATCTTTTTCGAGTCAGGTGAGTTAATGGAGTAGCGATTTGAGAAAATCCTTTTATAAATCTCCGATAATAACCAGCTAAGCCTAGAAAGCTATGTATTTTGATTACTGACTTAGGTTGCTCTCAACTGTGACTCATATCCTAATCTTGGATAGCACGTCACAATGACACCTATCAGTTTACTACCGCACGAATATGGCGTCCCATACGGAGAGTCTGAATTCAGTGCATTCCACAAAGGAAGTCACCAGATAAAGGCTCGGGTACAAACTTTCTACAGTTAGGTTTTTAACTCCTGAAGTTCAATAGGAGCCATTCGATATGAGATTTTAGAAGTGGGTTTTGTACCAGATTCAAAGATGATACAAAATTCAATATCATGCTTTGGAGGTAGGCCAAGAAATTTTCAGGAAATACGTCAGGGATTTACTAACAATAGAAATATCATTCAAATCTGACGTATTTTTGTTCAAGTCCATAACATAGCTAAGAAAGCTTGACATCCATTTTTCAATAAACGAATGACTTTACGGCTTGATATGAAAGAGTTTGACTTCAATGGTTTGGTTGCTTGAATTTGAATAACAGGTTGCTTAGGAATATGAAAACTAACAACCTTACGAAAGCAATCAATTTTGGCATGATGAGTAGTTAACCAATCAATTCCTAAAATCACATCAAAAGCAAGTATCTTTAAAGAGATAAGATCAACAGGTAATGTGATGGTGCCAACTTGGATCAAACAAGATTTATAAATAGTGGATGTAACGAAAGTTTCTCCTAACGGAGTTTCAACAGATAAGTCAAAGTCCAATTTCTCCGTAGTCAAGTTTAAACGTTGAGCACAAGTAGGAGAGATAAAAGAATGGGTAGAACCGGTATCTAGTAAAGTATAAACTTCGCAAGAATTCAAGATTAGCTTACCCGTGATCACCTCGTTCGGGTTTCTCGCGTTTTGGCCAGTCACGACAAACGCCATTCTAGGAACTGTAGATTTTGACTTATCCGGGACAACTTTTGGAGTCACCATTCCCGCTGAGCTTGGTTTTGCTACAGAACACCCTCGAGCTATATGACCCTCCTTTCCACAGTTATAACATACCTTGGATTGTTGTGGGTAGTTTGGGCTGATATGTCCCTCTTTCCCACATTTGTAACATACGACCGGTGGTCGTTCTCCTCCCCTAGAAACAGTTGATGTTTGTGCTGTCGTTTTCACATTATCATTGTTGTACCTTCTCTTCTTGAAATCTTCTCCTGACTCGCTCTTTTTATTATCACGACCACGATTACCACCAGAGTGGTTACCGCTTTTGTCCGAATATTTTCCTCCCTGCTGGTTTTCATTGCTTCGATGACTGCCGCCACCGGTATGACCCTGGTTGTGGTCCCTCGGTTGCACATACTCATTATCTCGCTCTAATAATTGAGCCCTGTTTACAACATCTGAATATAAAGAAAATTTATGAGAGATAAGATATTGTCGAATCTCGGGTTTTAGACCTCTCAGAAACATCCTTGTCATTCGTTCCTCATTTTTGACCAAATGAGGTGCAAACCTGGATAACTCTGCAAACTTCGCCTCGTACTGAGACACCGTCATGTTGTTTTGTTCAAGTCTGATAAACTCCACCTCCTTCATATGACGAATACTTTCAGGAAAGTACTTGTCATTGAACAGTTTTTGAAATGTTTCCCAGGACATGTTGAGTGCGTCAGGCTGGGTACGCTTCACAGACTCTCACCAGTAGTCTGCCTCACCGCGAAACATAAAAGTGGCGAATGGAACCTTCTGTTCCTCCGTGCATCCCAAGACATCGAATATCTTGGTAATTTGCTTGACCCACGTTTCCGCCATGATCGGATCCGGCTTTCCCTTAAATTCTGGTGGTCCCAATTCCTTTAACTGCTTAGCTGTGACAAACCGCGCGTTGTTATCATTTCCACCCGAATTCTGCACACGAGTCTCCCTCGTCTGATTTTGCATGAACTGCAAAAAGCTCCTAAACATTCCATCATTCATCGTTTGCTCGGTAACATTGTTTACAGGAGGAATATTGCCTTCCTGTTGCACGTTCCCCTGGGTGGTGATCAAAGGTGTCTCCACAGTCTGACTTACTCCATTATTAACGTTCTTAGCTGCCATTCTTAAATACTGCCATAAAACAAGGGTTAATAGTCATGTCATATATTATCCCTATACTCTGACCGACCAAATAAATACCAAATAAACTTAGTCAGGTCATACTAGCGAAGGAATTCCCCGTCTCTCCCCTCCTAGTTCTTGTCTCACATCTCAGCCAGGGATCATATCCCTAAGCTCTGATACCAACTGTGATGCCCCCAAAATAGGTATACAACACCCATTTTGAGTCGCCAAATACATGGTACAGAAAGCAAACTACAACTTCAATAATACAATTGTCGTGCAAAATACGACAACACATAGTGTGAGTTTAAATACAAAGATTGTCTTCTGGACAATATCCACACTCAAATAAATCCTCATTATAATTATTCAAACACTATTTTACAGAAATAGTGAGGACTGCTAAAACATCTTTCTAGAACCATCACTCCATATCCCGACTAGATCCTGCTATGTTCTCACCTCCTGAGAAGAAAAATGGAACAAAAAGGAAAAGGGTGAGCTCAACTGGCCCAGTAAAGAATATTATGACTAAGATAATATACAACAAATTATCGTTAGTCTTCAACAGGGAAAAATCTGATAGAATATAATTGACAACAAGTTTTAGATCAACAACTGCAGCGGAAACAGCAAACCATTAGAAGAGTCAAGTAGAGAAAGAATTCTACTATCTTTTAAGATTTAAAAGTCCATCATCAATATTTTATCCCTGTAACATCAATTAATAATCATCTTTATCCAAATATTCATCTTTGCACTACAGGGCAAAGATATTCATTTGTATCACCTGTCAGTCATGTTCATCTCAACACCTGTTCATCTTTGCACTACAGGCCAAAGATATTCATCAAGTAATCATACATCTTTGCACTACAGGCCAAAGATATTCAGTAATATCATCATTTAGGACTGAGGATGATGAAAAATATCTTAAAGAGAACGAATCCAGTGAGACAGAAGGACAAATATTAGGGATTCGTATAACAGTTTATCCAAGATCAATAATACTTCATAATAATCAATTGTGAAACAGAATTCAAAAATAAAGATCAAAACATGGATAAAATCAAAGATAGTAACCATAATAGACATCTTGGACAAAAAGGAAATATTTTATTTTTCGGTGAATAGTGCCGTATTCGTGAATAGTACCGTATACGTGAATAGTGCCGTATACGTAAATAGTAACTCCGACACAAAAAGTTTCAAATTTGATAAAAACTCATATCAATATTTCAGCATAATGATATTGAAGAAAATAATATCATTAAGAAGAAAATAATATCCCTTACCTCAAAATATCAGTACTTCTGGTCGGAATACCGGTATAAGGCTGAAAGAAACTTGCTCTGATGAATAGAAACTCTCAAAGTATCTAAATACTCACAAAATACACTCAATAATCTAGAGAGAGAAAGAGAGAAAACTTGTTTCTGGTGTGATTTTTAATTCTAACTTAGCCCTCTATTTATAGGAAAATGTTAGCACGCCGAAGCAGACTTAACCTGTAACCTGATGGCTTTACCTGCTACTATTCTCACCCACCATATTTGAATAAAAATCTCAGCACATTTCTTCACCAACCAAGAGTGGGGCCCACCAATTCTAGAATTTTCCATCAAAATGATAAACTCCGAAAATTCAACAATTTCTGAACCAGTCATCTCGTAAAATTCATAATAAATCATACGTTCATTTTTAACGGTTCAAAATTTGTGGACATATACTCAACTTATATATGTATAACATATCCAAAAACTACCATGATCCAACGGTCGGATTAAAAATTATAACCCCCGCAAAATATCTCAAAAACCCTGATTTTTAATACCTCCATTCTGACAAAAATACTGATAAAAACCTCAACATTAACTCCTTCATTTTTAACCAAAAAAATATATCCCTCATTTATATCCACATAAAATAAATATTTCCTTATCATATGAATCAATAATTAATTATTCACAAATAATATTACAGAATCACATTTATGACAACCAGGCCGTTCCCAGGAAAGAGGGGGCTTTCCAATAAGAATTTCTCCTTACTGGCGCGCAATTAGATGACCAAACCTCTCCTTAGACAGAACTTTCTAGACATTACCAATAATGTTATCTAATAATATTATTCAAATAATATGAATTATTGATCTGATAAAGAAAAATATTGTGCAGCAATAATTATTGAAACAACAATAATATAAAATATCAACGCAGCAATTATTGAATCAATAAAATAAAATATTGAATAATAACTACTATAATAATTATTGAGTAGTGCATTCTTACGTAAGAATCAATAATTGGTGCAATACCGTGTGCTACTGTATTTTAACCACCGTGTATTCCAACAGTATTAACGGTAACAACTACGCCGTTATTTATAAATAACTTATACTTGTCGTTTTCTTCATCCAATCGCTTTCCGTTATGGGGCCCACACAAGGCTGCGCCGTCGTACGAATATTCCCCGACAGCAAGAATATTCCACGACCAAACGAATATTTCCCGACAAAATGAATATTTTATAACCACTTGCTTAATTTGCAAAATTTACACATTTCACCCATAACCAAAGTATTATATCAAATTAACCCCTTATTATTCACAATAATATTTAGAGAAAATTTGATTTTATTCATTAATAAGCTGGGGTCTTACAGTATATGTATATATGCAATAAATAAAATGATTTAGATGAATAATTATAAATAAATTCTTTATAAGAATTATTGATCGTTATAGATTATATTCCTATAATAAATTAATAATAATATTATTAGTTATTTTTCGTAAATATATGATTATTGTATATAGGATATAATTGTTAGGATTATTATGATAAGTGGTGTAATACCCGAGAAATTTCATGTCTTAGGAATACACTAATGAAATAAATATTTATTTGGATATAAATGATTTCATGTTATGTGACGAGTTAACTCAATTATATTAAAGTGATTAATGTGGAGTTGTAACAAACTTGTAGAAAGCCTTGTGTGGTGTGGTGGTGGGAAAAATAATAATAATAATATTAATCGACGAAGGAATTATTAAGTGAGCAATTAATTAATATTAATTGTTAATTATTATTGTAGAAAATTGACTGTGACGCCCCCAAATTCGAGTTCTCAAACCCCGGGTTGGTGCTCACTATCCATCATCAACATAAACATTCTATATACTATTGCGGAATAATAAACATACATTGTTCATTATAATAAAGTCTTATACAATATCCCAAGGTCTATTGCCTAAACATAAACATACCTTACTTAAGTTACATAAAGTAACACAAAAGGTTTACATAAACACCACACCTAGTATTTCATGATACTTAAACATTTATATTAACTATTCTTAGACCTTTCCCTTACCCTTGTCCTTCTTACTTGAACTCTCTGGCTTAGCTGAAATAAATGTCATGATATAGCAAGAGTAAGCAACTAATTTGCTTAGCAAGTTTAAGTACAAAAAAAATATCATGATTAGCAAGAAATTTATCGTTCAATGTTCAACAATAAAAATTAATTATGAAAGAACATGAATTAAGTCTTGATAACTGAATATTCGAATAATTGAATAACAGATACTGAGTGGTCATAATGACCATAAATATATGCTAAGGTTGTCA
Organism: Panax notoginseng; assembly: GCA_016801055.1. NCBI lineage: Eukaryota > Viridiplantae > Streptophyta > Magnoliopsida > Apiales > Araliaceae > Panax > Panax notoginseng. The sequence goes on along the minus strand of CM029014.1, from coordinate 172,460,416 downwards.
GTATTTAAACTGGTCCTTTTAATAAGTTTTGATAATCAAGGGGATCAGCCTTTCATACCCGGTGTATTATGCATAAACACTTAATATACGAGCAATATTTATTTTCAATAATGCTTTAATCAACTTGTTCTTTTTCTCAGTCTTGAGTCCTTACCAAATCAATTGGTGAAGAACAACGTTTAACAACATATTTGATTTAACAAATTTAGACATACTTGATCTAACTGATACAATTAGCATAGATCCATATCTTAAATAGTTCTTGAATAAAAGAACTTTAACTAATTCACAGTTCAATAATAATAGAACATGAATTTAATTGCACTAAGTGCGAGTATCAATAATCAATATAGATGTGAATAATAAACAATAATTATTCACTAACATGCTTTAAAAAGAATAACTCAAGTTTGAGTTAGAGAACTTACCTCGACTGCGATCTACTGCTACACAATTTAATTTAATCTCTTTATTGTAAAGACCTATCATTATTAATATTGATCTTACAATCAGCATATCATACTTTATATCATAATACAATTACTCTATCAACAATTTAGTTAACACTTAACCACATAATCAATTATTTGAAAGCATCTTTATTATTATCATTCGTTGATAATATTTTAATTACTTTTTCATATACCTTATGATTTAACACTTAATCTTTTCTTTTATTAGCTCTTCTTTGTAATATAGTAAGATGAATACTAACATCATAGTCTAGATTATACAAACATGCAATCCAGCCACCTGGATTGGCTAATCCAGCAAACTGGACTCAACAAACTTCCAATCCAGCAATCCTGGATTCTAAATCCTTCAATCCAACAAGCTGGATTCCATATCTCCTTTACGAAAGTACCAAATCAACTTATTATTTTTCTATCTTTTGGTCATACCTATATACATGTATTTCATACACAAAAAGTATTTTTTCGTAATTTTTCAATTTCTTTTAGTATTTTATCAAAAATCATTTTTAGTGCGTGGCTTAAGAAATTAGCCCTATCATGCTCAACTCCAGAAATCCCCATCTCTTGTAATAATCTTCTACATGTTAACTTTATTCTCCAGTTTAAATTTCGTGGATATCGGAGTTATAGAACTCCGGTTATAACAATTTTCGTTTGAAAACTCCAAATATTGAAATGGTCATAACTTGGTCATTTTAAGTCGGAATGAGGTCATTTTTGGACATGAGCTAATTTATGTCATATATTTTCATGTCCCAAAATGCCGGAATTTATTCCATAATTTAAGTGGCCGAAACTGCCCTTGCAAAATTTTGGGCAGATTATTTTCGGGATTTTTAGCTTTTACCTACTTTGCTAAAATCAGTCCATACGGAAATATACAACTCCTTTTTAGGTGATTCCACTTGGGTTTGAAAGATAACTCATCAAATCATCATTCTAAATTTTTTTAAAATTTCTAAATTCCAGAAAAATGATGAAACTGTCCCTAGTATTGACTGTCCAAAAATAGTTTATTTTTCTTTCTAAAGACAAAACTATTTTTGCTAAAACAGTCGCTACAACTTGTGTACTCAACATTTTTGAGTGCTACCACTTGGGTTTCATAGTTAACTTACATATCTAGCACCCCTCTTTGACGGATCACAAAAAGAAGGTGTAGATCAAAAACGGTAGTCGATCAAAGGAAGTGAAAAAAAACTAGAGTTTTCTAACAAAATAAAACTAGTTTCTCTTATATCCTTTTGATTCACTTTTAAACACTCAAATATGTTAGATCCATACATGAAACCATATAAAACATGTAGATAGAGGGTTTTAGACCTCAAGATCATAAACTTTAAATTTCCAAAATCAAACAAAATAAAAAGAATAAGCTAGTTTAGTTTTCACCTTAATTTTTGGGCACACTTTCTTTCTCTTTCAAAGTAGGAGATAAACTTTGGGTGCATCAATGGTGTAACACTTCCTCCCTCTCTACCGAATTCTTTCCCTCTCTCTCTCTCTAATGTTTTTGCTTTGCTAGCTTAAGTGAAAGTAAAATAAATGAAGTAAAGTAAAGGAAGGAAGAAAAAGAGATTAGATTTTTGTTGAATAATATTGTATAGATATAAGATATGTATGTAGATATTTTTACCCAACCTCTTCTTATCTCTTTCTCTCACTTTAATCATTACTTAGATATATGGAAGATTAGCCATGTAGGTGGCTCCTTAATAACTTTGACACATAGCTAAGCTTTTGAAATATCTTTGAAAATTGTGGATATGTAATCATAAGGTGCACTCCCCTTTTTCTCTTCCTCATGTGGCCGGCCATGTGGCCACTCTTTGCATCAAATTTGTTTTCTTTTAATTCTTTATTTAGTACATTAAAAGTCCAACATGTCCCTCCTTAATCAGGCTACAAGTTGGGCCATTATATTAGATGTTTTGGGCTTGAAATTAACTAGTCTGGCTTACTAATTAACATGAACTTGGGCCTCCACAATTAAATAATTGTGCTACTAGCATACTTGCCCATTAAATTTAATATTTGGCTAGCTTAACAATCAAATTATCTACAAGTCCAATGCTTGAATACATTATTAGGCTTGTTTAAATTACTTGCCATCCTTCTTACTTAGTAATATTAACCCTATTATCACATGAACTATTACTCATTATTATTGATATTTACACATTCACATAATCACTTAATCATCCATAATATATTATAGATTATCTAATATATTTATTTACAGTGTACCACAGAAATTCTTGGTTATTACATTGACTAATTGTTAATGATTATTATTATTATTAGTAATATGTCTATAAATATAATAAGAATGTTATAGATAATTAATTGTTATAAAGATCCATAATTACATTAATCAATGAGGAACGAATTAATTAATGTTGGTATTAATTAATCGAGAAAGTGAATAAATTATTTGGAATAAAATAAGTAAGTTATTAATACGATAAAATTAGATTAACGGTTATGTGCATGAGAGCAATAATACGACTATACTATATAGGGTAGTGTGACTTTTATGTGACTATATAGTAACTTTTATGAAACTATATTGTATGAAGAAATGTGATTATGCATATTAAAACTATATGGTATGAATACATTATGAAGGTGTATGTGACAATATATATGTGGGTATATATTAAAATAATATACCATGAGCATATTATAAGTATATCGGTGTGATAAAAATTATACATGTACTATATGTATGTTACATTTCCATATTACATCTACTACCATGAAATATTAAATTATATTGGGGCATTAGGATATAGCCATGTATGAAGAATGTGTATATTAAATATAACATAAGAGTAGGAAATTATATAAGTGTTACAATACAAGAGTGCTGAGTTAATTTGTTTATCCCAAAATTAGAGTCCCATTTGCTCTTCATTTCTCCTTCACGTGAATCACATAGAGGCTAAGGCCTATTTCCTTTTCTTTCTTCCAAGCTTTTCTAGCTCATGATTATGGGGGGAGTGGCTATGATGATGATCTTCAACTACCATTTACCAACTCTCTCTTAACTTTCATGTAATCCTTTCATCCATGAGTTTAATTTGGTATATATATGCATTGTCTGTGTTCTTGTTTCTCTATAAATACAACCCATTTCCTTCTAATATCCATTGCTGAGAATTGCTAAGTTGAGAATTGATAGCATATATAGAGTGAGTAATTGCATACATATCAGTAGAAGGAGTGTGAATTAGCAAGCAAATTGCAAGGTATAAGATTCTTCTTGTTCTTCATTTCTAGTTTCTGTCAAAATCCTATTCTTGAATTACCAATTTCTTGATTACGCCAAGTTGAATTATAATTGGGTTGTTTAACACTTATGTAGTTGTTTTATAGGCTTATTAACATGTTTAGTATGCAATGCGGCTTGGTTATAGTTGAATTAGTGAAGAAAATTTGGTAGTTGGCTTGTTATCTGCCGAGGTTGGGAAGTCTCTAGACTGGAATGGAAGTCGCGCGTCTCCTTAGTACAAATGGCGTGCGCCCGCGCCCCTCTACAGTTTTGGTTGGTTGTTTTGTTATAATAACTGGTTTATGGAGCATGCTAATACAACTTAGTTGAGCTTATTTCAGTCCTTGACATACTAGTTATGTTGCCTTTCATATAATCACTCATCTAGCTTGATTTCAAAAGGAAATTTGAGTTTTCAATGTGTAAACTCAATAGACCTTGTGTACCTTAACGTTCTAACTTGAAAATATGTTAGTGTGGTCTGATTTCATTTGTACGTAAGCATGCCAGTAGGATGTATAGTAAGTGAAGTAGTTTAATATGCTAAATGACATTGATAACATGCTAATGGAAACTTAGAGTTTCAAAATGGACATTGACTTATTATATTCAGTTTGATATTCTGATCTTGCAAGCATAGTAGTATGGTTTTGAAATACATGTCAGATATACTAACTTACGTATATGGATTTCGTAATGAAACATGATCATATTGGACTTATTAGTAAGCTTTACTAATGAAAATACAAACTTTGAATGTGAATATACTACTTTGAGAGTTAGAATATGATATTTGTGAACATGTTTGATGATACTCTTAGACTCACTAATGTATCCTAATTATATATATCATTATGCTTAGGTATTATAATTCATATAAAGAATAAACGAAGCATATTTCAAAACAAAACGATACTAACTGCACATATGTGATATGAATAATCACAATCATATCTAATATGAGTTATATAACTACCTTATATGTTTAAGAATCAAGAATGTTAGACTTTGTGGTTCCATAATCTTGAATGGCCTTAACTTGTTGATATGTCCAACCTAGAACGATATTATGCAAACAAGGGACCTAGATTGAACTTGAAAGATACGAATGAACTCCTGACCTGTTAATATTTGTTATGTGTGTAAGGATAGGCAAGCTAGGCCAAGCAAGTGATTGCTCAGCCATGGTTTGAACTGGGAGCTGCGCAGCCGCGCGTCTCCTTAGTACAAATCAGGCGCGGCCGCGCCACCCTGCAGTAGGATCAGATTTCTATAGTTGTTATGTGGTTTCATAAATGCCTAAGTTGTTACTCTAATCTGTAATTCATGTCCATTGTAGTATTCACGTGTTAATAAGTATGTTGTTGATAGGATCCTATGATGAATAAGTGTTTACCACTTTAAAGTCAAATTGTGATTTTAGCTATGACATGGTATATTATAAACTAATTTTCATATGATGGCATACGTATAAGATTATGCGACTAGAAGACTAGCACTATATGTTAGCATTGATAAATTTCGCTTGTGTATGTTAGTAAATTAAGATAATAGGTGTGCATGTTGAACTTGTATAACTAATGTGGTAAAATAAGTATAATGTATATGTAAGGAGTATACAACCAACTTAGACGTTTATGTATGCATTTACACTTATATATCATGTATGAGAATATGTCACTATTGAATGTCCTATACGCGTATTATATTATGTTAGGATTTGAAAGAGTATTGATAAGCGATATCTTGGTAAACTACGCTTAAGGCAAGTTCCTTGAACTCTACTTTTATTATGCTAGTATCCTATCTTTGCATTTTCTTTATGCAGAAGGGCAAGTAAGAAAGTTTTATAATTATATTATTATTGTACCAGATTATTAACCCTGTTGTTATATATAATATATCTGATCATTGATTATCAACATGTTATTATATTGTATTTTAGATATATATTTTGTTCGTTAATTTCTATATATATGGTTATACAAGTGTCCCCACTTGGATAATCATTGTATTTAATCACATGTTGATATATATATATATATATATATATATATATATGTATGTATGTATATATATATAAATATACAGTATGTATACAGTAAGTAAAAGTTGTCTAAGCTATTTGACCAGCTAGACACAGATTTATAAATATCGTTGAATATGATAAAACCTTTTTGTATTCAATCAAATTGTTTTGATTCGGATTCCCGACTAAGTATGAACATCCCAAACATGGGAAAACTTTTGTGCGCCTGAGGCGGATATGATGAACTAGAATATCGTTCTGGTATGTAATATTGATCAATACAGGGCATAACGAGCTGATCACCCCCGTGCCCGTAAGTTATGACAGTTTGCGGATGAAGTTCTTCTAAACCTATTCGAAAATTGAAAAAAAGGTTCATAGTATGTCACCTTAACCCTATTTATAGTCAGTACGTAGTTTCAAAATTTTGATAGAGAGTTGTTATGTTATTATTATCGATTCATATTACTTCAAAATTATTGATTCGTTGTAGAAGGGTAGTACAAAGAAAATATTTAATCCTTTCAGCTAATATTTATAATTGTTGTTACTTGCTGGGCACTCAAATGCTCATCCTTACTTAATTTAAATGTTTTCAGTTAAGTATGATCAACCAGAGGGCTCTGCCAAGAACAAAGGGAAAGGAAAGCTGTTAGAATAAGATTGTGTTATCATATGTAATAGCTAGACTTAAATAAGATGATAATATTTATTAAGTATTATGTAATGAATGTTTTAAGGTCACGTACCTGGGATTTAGACAACTCTGATATGTAAATTAAGTTTGATATTTATAACAATATTTTTATTATTTCGCTCAAAGAAATGGTATTGTGAAGCACTGAATTCGGGTTTCAAGTACCTGAATTTGGGGGCGTCACAGGTTGTTATCAGAGCTTTAGGGTTAGAAACCATAGGTGGGGGTAGACCTTAGGCTATAACCCTAGAGCAGAGGAAAACGTTGAAAGTACAAATAACTCATAGAGGTTTAAAAGGAGATGAATTGAATAAATTCATCGTCAAATCAAATAAAAGATAACTTATATAAAATTATTATTTGTTGTGTGTATATGTTATATACTAATCTAGATAATTTTGTGTAGCTGTCAGGAGGAAAAAGATTAGGATACCTTCGGATCGTAAAGGAGGAGCCAATCACCATAACCAAGCCAATATTAAAGCCAATAGCTGAAATTGAGGCTCGCGTTGAAGATAACCTTGACGAGGTGATCATTTTAGAGAATATAGTACCAGACCCAGAAATGGTGTCACTAATAGATAGTGATTCAGACACCGAAGTTGGAGCTGATCAAGCATCAACTGAAGTGCAGAATCTGAGGAACAAGGTTTCTTCTCTGGAGAAGTTGTGGGAGATAGAAAAGTTACTAAATAGTCAATTGCGAAAGGCATTAATCGAAACGATGGAAGAACAAGGTAAGCTTAAAATCTGAATTGATCAGATGGGAGCCAAAAGTAACATATCGTGTGCAGTTCTGAGCAAGAAGGGGAAAAGAAATATAGAAAATCACGACTTAGGAAAATATGATATGAAGAAATGGAAAAAGATATGTTACATTTGCGGACATGAGGGACATATCTCTCATCATTGTCTCGACTTTAAGCTAGGTGCATGTTTTATTTGTGGGATGAAAGGTCATCGAGCGAAAGGTTGTCCAGGATCAGAAAAAGGCGTAGTATAAGTACTATTTGGATATGTGTGTTCTACGATAAGTATTTCTGTGTAATATTATATTTCCAACCTTTGTATAAGTTGTAGCAGCGATTCCCGACTTTTGTTATCACAAAGGGATATCGGATGTTTAAAGCAGTATGTGCTATTGTAACATTCCATATTTTTTAAAATGTAAATTATAAATATTATTGATTTATATAAATATTTATTGGATGTGTTTATTATTAGATAAATAATTGTTCAATTTGATTGATTTGATTTAGTTAATTATTTATTTGTTAAATAATTAATGTGTTATGTGGATTGAGTTATGTGATTAAGTGAATTATTTAATAAATTGTTATTAAATAAAGTGTGACAAATAACTATGTTATAAAGAGTTATTAAAATAAATTAAAGTAATTTTAATTTAGTTTTTGCCAAACAAGGTTTAAGTATATTAATCCTTTAATTTTTAAATGGTTTACCAAACAAAACCTTATGGCTTTTGGATTCCTTTTGAATTTAAATTATTAACTAAATAAATAAAATACTATATATATATATATATATATATGGAAACCGATAACTTATTAACGTTATTTTTATAGTTTCAGTTTTTTTTTACGTTTCAAAGGTAAGCGTTGGTTTAGTTTAATATTACGTATATTGTATATGGCTTAAGTCTAAGAACAAGTTCAGAAAAAGGTTTTTAGAGAGAAAAGTTTCAGAGTTTTGAGAGCGTTTGAGAGAAAACGTGATTTTCAAAGCGAGTTCTGTTAACAAAGATTCTTAAGCAACAAAAAGGTATGTCTATGACCTTAATATTAGATACCCATATATGTCTATATGTTCTCTGTTTCATAAGAAACACTGTTTATAAGTTTTACAAAATTCTTTTAAACCATGTTCTAGAATATTGGTTATGATAATATGTGTGATTGTAATTTTTATACCTAGCATGTATATATATATATATATGTGTGTGTGTGTGTGTGTGTGTGTGTGTGTGTGTGTGTGTATGTGTGTGTGTTGTATGCTAAATTACCATTGAGAAAGAGTACTTGGTTTTTACAGTGAAAAATATATATACGAATATATGTTTTGCATGATAACAAAAATTCGTGCATGCTAATTGTGAAATTTAATGTCATGTTTGTTACTTGGGTATAAGTGTAAGATAACATACTACAAAGAAATCAATTTGGGTTGTAACAGTGGAATTTCAGTTCACTGTATTTTATATATCAACAATGGAGTTTTGAGTTTTAAAAATATGGTTGCAAGGATTAAGTTTTCTAAAATCGTTGTTAAAATTGTTAATAATTGGTATATGAATGATTGTTAACATTTATGTGTAAATTACGTGAAGTTATACATGTTAATTGGTGTTAATTGTTGTTAAGAACTAAGACAGTAGCTTTGCTCTATTCTTGGTTTGGTTTCTGTGAGTTTCGGCGTCCCAGCGCCAAAATCCACGCTCCAGCGTCAAGTCTCGCGCCTCAGCGCCAAAAATAGGTCAAAAGTTCGCGCCCCAGAGCTAGAATTCGGGCCCTGGCGCTAGAATTCGCACCCCAGCGCCACTGTCTCGCGCCCCAGCGCTGGAAAAGTGGTCTGGGTCGGACAGTTTGGACCTCCTGTAGTAAAATGGCCATAACTTTTTCATACGAAATCCGATTGAGGTGATTCAAGATGATTCGGAAAGAGGACGAATAGGCCTATAACTTATATTCTTTAAGGTTTTCAATTTGAAATCGTTATGAAGGGTCAAAATGGGCATCTTTAAGACTATTGTGTATTTGGAGCCAATCTGAGGGCGTCGGGATGCGCGAATGCAAGTGCAATCCTTTGAGTATTAGTATAACCTAATGATAACATGTTGGACATGTAATATGATGTTGTATCAATTTTTTAATGTGTATGTGGTTCAATGACATGATCACTTAAGTAATTGTAATATGTTGAACGAACATGGTGTTAGTACCTAACGAGTTCATTATCGTTTAGGAATATAATTTGATTACATGGTTAGACATTTAAACCATACGTGATGTAGTGATGATTATGACTAATCATTTCATGTTAACATATGTATATAGGATATTGTGATTTGGATATTAACGGTTTAATCTACGCGCAAGGCAAGTTCTTTAACTCTACTTTGTTAATAGTTGAGCAAGCTTTTCTAATCATAAATAGTTGTTATGTAAATTTTATAATTCTATACTTTATTGAGTAAAGTATTTTCATTAAGCAACTTAATTGTATCTAGTTATTCATGATAATACAAGTTTCCCATCTCCACACTTTCGTCGAGATAGTTATTATGATTAGGCTTAAATATGAATTAGTACCCTAAACTATAGGTCATATTCCACTTCGGTGATCCACCTTTTAATTTTTCAATTAGATGATTAAACTATTAATTTTTTTCAATTATAACAAATTGAACATACCACGTCAGAAATTGCTGACGTGGCAATTTGTGTAGGGCCTTAGAAAGCTGGTGTGGCAAAAAAAATAATTTTTTAATCATGAAATAAACAAATCTTATTTTATATTGGGTAAAATAGTCAAATAACAAATTAACATAACAAACCCTCCATAGCTTCACTCTCTCTCCTTGACCTTCTCTCTCTAAAAATGGCAGTCAACAGTTTCCTCTCCCTCTCTCCCTTCAATCATCCGCCTCCACTTTCTCTCCTCCCACAAAATCTCTCTAAAACCTCCATTTCATCCCCCTCTCAAATCCCCCAAATCACTTTTCTCTCTCCTCCGCCTAAAACCCATTCTTAATCTTACCCCCTTCGCAATCGGCCCGAACGGAAAATTCTACCCAAATCCAGCAGACAATGACCCACCTGAAGCCCCAGAAGACTCTATTGAAGACTCTTCAATATGCAACCGTGAACTGGAGCCCAAGTTTCCGGCGAGAACGTCGGATCAAGATGGCCACAGTACAACTAAAACATCCAAATCTGAACACTAATAAAATAATTAATAAATCAAGAGGCTAGATCGGAAGCACATACAGACTATACCGGAATCAGCCCACGGGCAAGATCAGATCCAACATCCAAACCGCCAAATCAAGACAGAAAACCCAACATCAAGGTCAGACACTTTTAGGAAACCGACCAAACCCAAGCCAGCCTCTATCAGGAACTCCCAAACATGATCAAAACGGCATGCCAAAACACCCAAAACTCCCCTACTAGGCAGATCGTAGAAGACCACAACCATCAAACCCTCGGACTTGTTAAAAGATCGGTTGGAAAGGAAGCTGTTCGTAATGTTCCAACTGGTAGTCGGTAAAACCACAAAGAAGTTCTTGATCTTCAATATTTGGCTGAAATAAGTTTTTGATAATTTTAGATTTTGTTGTTTTAGATTTTTTTTTTGTTTTTGATCTGAGATGGTATAGATTTTAAATAGTTTTGTTGTTTTTATTTAGTTTAAATGATTAATATAAGTGATTTGACAAATTTGCCCTTAATATATAATAAATGTGTAAATAGATATTAAAATAATTTTTTTTTATTTACACATCAGCTGGTGATGGCTCCACTTCTCGGGCCACGTCAGCAATTTTTGTCGTGGCGGCTCAATTTGTTACAATTGAAAAAAATTGATAGTTCAATCACCTAATTGAAAAAATTGAAACTTTAATCCCCGAAGTGGAATATGGTCTATAGTTTAGGGTAGTAATTCATATTTAAGCCTTATGATTATGCAAGTTTTTCCTAACTCTAAACTTGTTATATTAGCATGCAAGTACCTTTATTCTGTTGAATCAGTTTATCGTTCAAATTATTGTTTGTTATGCATGCTTGATATTAAATTCTAAGATGTAACCTTAGCTTAATGTTGTTCAAAGCAAGGTATGATAGATTATTCAATTGTTATGCTATTAGATTATTCCTAAAGCATGAACTTAGAACGAAATGTTTATTCAGTTATGATCATTCAATAACATAGTGTTATTATCTTTTATTCAACTAATCATTAGTTGATATCCGTTGAACTGCAAATTACCTTGATGTGTATCCAAACCAAATGAACTTTGGTGCGGACTTGTACTCTAAATACTGAGATTAACAACCCTATTTTTAGGGGTTGCACTTAGTTTTATACTTTGTACTGAAATGTTTGTATACAATACATGTACGAAGGATTGATCCCCCTAAGTACCTTTGAGTCCTTGCAGCCGTATGACTGTTATAGTTAAAGTTGAAAGATTACTTATAACTATGGATAGGTTTCGTGGTCATTAGACCCTTAGTGAATGTCATGATTTGTGGAATGATAATAGAACATATTGTTCAGTTCTATTAAGCCTAGTATTTGGCAAATGATGTAAAGGTTAAAGTTTTATTTATTATTATTCCAAATGAGCCTTGTTTGCTTACTCTTGCCTGTAAAATTCTTACAGCTATAGCTGAAAAGGGTGACGTACCTAGCACCAGTAAGGGAAAGGGAAAGATGAACAAGTACTGAAGACTTGTAATAGTTTTGATAGTTTTATTATCAGACTTTGGTTTAAAGATTGTAATGAAGTTTATTTTAATTTTTCCGCATGAATGATTTTTTTGTAAAGGTTAGATAACCTTGGAGATTTTATTTAATGTATTCCTGTATGGGCAGGTTTATTATTCAATTTTATTATGATTGGGTAGTTATAAATGAATATTTTGATTACGTGAACACCAAATCTTGAGGAAATGAAGTACCAGGATTTGGGGGTGTCACAAGTTGGTATCAAAGCTTTAGGTTATGAACCTTAGGTGAGGGAAAAGCCTTAGGAAATAACCTTTGAAAAGATAGTGGTGATACCTCTTATCGAGTTTTAAGGAAGAAGTAACAAAACACTTATGTGCTTATGTGTTTATAACTTATGTGCTCGTGAGTGTCGAGTAGAATGATTAATAATTAAAATTTTAAAACTTTGTTATCATGATGACTAATGTCGGAGAATCCAGTCAGGCTAGAGAGGAAGGACCTCAGATGCCTATAGAGGAGGAGCCTCGCGATATTCAGGTTGTTTGGGAACAACTACTGCCACGGGAGTCAGCCCCGTTGGTCACAGTGGTTGAAGATGAGCATGATGATGTGGAGACGGATGAGGAGGATCCTATGGAGTTGCCACAGGAGGATGAGGATAACAAGGATGAGGAGGAAGAGACTCCACTTGTGACGCCCCAAAAATTAGGTATACATCACCCATCTTGGGTTGTCAGATACATGGTACAAAATACAAATACAACTGTCGTGTACAATACGACAAAACATAACTGTGAGTTTGAATACAATTATTGTCTACTAGAGACTATAAAAACTCAAAAGGAGTCCTCATTACAATTATTATCACACTATTTAACAGAATAGTGAGGACTACTAATACTATCATCTGGTCCATCACTCCATTCTCCGACTCGTCCCAGCTATATTTTCATTTCCTGAAGAGAACAGTGAAAGAAAGGGTGAGCTCAACTAGCCCAATAAGAAATATTATGACTAAGATAATGCAGAATAAATTATCATTAGCTTTCAACAGTGTTAAACTAATAAAATATAACGAACATCAAGTTTAACTGTAGCGGAACAAGCAATCCATTAAAAGAGTCAAGTAGAGAATAAAATCTACTATCTTCTATGATTTAAAAGGTTTTTCAACACTGTTATTGCTGGGACTTAGCTTAACAAAATAATCCATATCATCGAATCACCCCTGCACTACGGCCAAGGATATTCTTTAGTATCAAGACCACAATTATCCATGCACTACGTGCCAAGAATATTTGTGTATTCATTAATGGTCATGATCATGCCAAAAACTGTCCATCAATGCACTACGGGCCAATGAAGACTTTTACCATATCATTTGTAACATTACGGTCATGATTATACCGAATAATCCCTGGTCATAATCATACCAAGTCCATCTATGCACTACAGACCACAGATGACTTTCAACATTTTATAGACATGAGGATGATGACAATGATATAAGAATTCAATAAAACAAGTTCAAGAATTAATTTATCCAAGAATTAACAACGTCCAAATTGTCAACATGATACTGCTTTGTGGAGTAAAATTCAAGAATGCTTAGAATAATATTTTCATGAAAAGATACTGGATGAAACGCAATTATCAAGGATATTCCACTAATTTCATGGAGTATAGAAGTTAAAACTTAACCAACTGAGTATAATAAAGAATGGAATAACAAAATAAATCACCCAGCATGCGATAGACAGCACAGACAAGTTATTCTAACAGAATAATAAATAATGGAACTAGGTCCAGCGTAAACGCACTGACAGGATATTCCGACAGAATAATAAATAATGGAACCAGGTCCGGCATAAACACACAGACAGGATATTCCGACAGAATAATAAATAATGGAACCAGGTCCGGTGTAAAATACACAGACAGGATGTTCCAACAGAATAATAATAAGACGAAACCAGGTCCGGTGTAAAACACACAGACAGGATGTTCCAACAGAATAATAATAAAAACGGAACCAGGTCCGATGTAAAATACACAGACAGGATGTTCCAACAGAATAATAAAAGAATGTCACCAAGTATAGGGTAGACCGCGTATACTGGTTATTCCAACAGAATAATAAGAAATGGAATAACAAAAGTTCTCTTCATGAATAAGAAAGAATAACATCCCTTACCGTTTTAAAGAAGAACTGAAATAAGGAAGTAGTTAAGTAGCAGAATACTTTTCTTCTCTCTCTCTATAGTTTCTCTCTATAGTTTCTCTCTCTAGAGTTCAGTGAATTCGTAAGAAATAATGAAGGAATGAGCTGCTATTTATAGAAAAATGGAATACATAATAACTAATCCGTGAACGATCCAGATTGATTACTTTAATCTGACGGTCCATATTTAAAGAAAAATCTTTTAAATAAAATATAATATATTCTATTTATAGAATAACTTTAATAAAGTATTCTGTTTTATATAAAAAGATGTTTCTGTTTTATTACGTTAATAATACGAATAAAACAAAACTTCATTATCGCTAAATAATTCATATTATTAACTGACAATAATTGAATCAAACTGAGTGACTTCTCATATAAGTATTAATAATTAATATAGTGTGCTACTATGCAACCACACGTGTTACTGTACTTTTACTACCGAGTAGTTCAACAGTATCAATGGTAAAACTTCCGCCGTTATTTTTAATAAAATATTTTGTCGTTTTCTCAATCCGACAATAATTTCGTTGTGGGGTCCACCAATGATTGTGTCGTTGTACGAATATTCCCTGTTAAAACGAATATTCCCCGACCAACCGAATATTATATAACAACTTGCGTACTTTGTAAAATTTATAAATATTACCCACAACTATAACATTATATCAAATTAACTCCATAATATTCAAAAATGATATTTATAGAAAATTCATCTTTATTTATAAAAGTTGGGGTCTTACAACCTCATCTTCTTATGAAATTTCGCCCTTGAAATTAGGGTACGTACCTGGTATGTCGAAGAGGTAAGGATACCTTGACTTCATTTTAGATTCTAACTCCCAAGTCATTTCCTCAGCATCGTGATTTCTCCACAAAACTTTGACTTGAGGTATAACCTTGGAGCGTAGAATATGTTCCTTCTTATCCAAGATTTGAACTGGAACTTCTTCATACGTCAAATCCTCCGCTATTTTGTCCGGTTCTAACTCAATAATGTGGTTCGGGTCTTCCACATATTTACGTAACATAGATATATGAAAAACGTTATGAACACGAGACATACTTGGCGGTAAAGCGAGTCTATAAGCCACAATTCCTACTCGATCGAGGATTAAAAATGGACCGATGAATCGAGGATTGAGCTTTCCTCTCTTTCCAAATCTCGTAACTCCTTTCCATGGAGCAACACGTAAAAACACATGATCTCCTATATCAAATTCCATATCCTTTCGATGAAGATCAGCATAACTCTTTTATCGATCCTGTAAGGTTTTTATACATTGTCGGATCGCTTGAATCTTTTCTATAGTCATACGTACCAACTCCGGTCCCAATAACATTGCTTCACCCACCTCATCCCAACATACTGGAGAACGACATTTTCTTCCATACAATGCTTCGAATGGAGCCATGCCAATACTTGTTTGATAACTATTATTGTAGGAAAACTCCACCAATGGTAAGAACTTGTCCCAACTTTCCTTGAAGTCAAGGACACAGAGTCTTAATAAATCTTCTAGAGTTTGAATAGTCCTCTCTGATTGTCCGTCCGTCTGAGGATGATATGTCGAACTAAATCGTAAATCCGTGCCTATAACTTTTTGTAAACTAACCCAAAATCGTGAAGTGAATCTTGGGTCTCGATCAGAAACAATGGATACTGGCTTACCATGCAGTCTTACAATCTCATTTATGTACATACGAGCAAGACGTTCAAGTGTATAAGTTTCTCGTATCGGTAAGAAATGAGCAGACTTGGTCAATCTATCAACAATGACCCAAATTGCATCTATACCTTGACAAACCTTAGGAAGACCGGTAACGAAATCCATGGTAATGTGCTCCCACTTCCATTTGGAATTTCAAGTGGTTGCAATGGACCTTTTGGTACTTGATGCTCCGCTTTGACTCGTTGACAAGTTAGACACCTTGAGATAAACAGCGCTATCTCTCGCTTCATATTGCTCCACCAAAATGTATGACGAAGATTATGATACGTTTTGGTACTCCCAGGATGGATTGCAAACGGTGTGTTATGCGCCTCCATCATGATTTCATACTTTAAATCAGGGTTGTTAGGAACACAAAGTCTGGAGTTGACTCGAAGTATTCCTTCTTCATCGATTCTTGCTTCCAGCATAGCACCTTCTTGCACTTTCTTTCTCATACGCATCAGCTCCAGGTCTGTAGCTTGAGCAGCTTTAACTTTATCGATTAAAGTTGGTTCTACTCGTATATTCGCCATCATCACATGGGTCCCTGGAGTCTTTAAATCTATCTCCGTCCTTTGCAAGTCACACAAAATGGGCCTTTGTGTTGACAATATCGCACTTGTACTTGCATATGATCTTCTACTCAATGCGTCAGCTACCACGTTCGCTTTTCCAGGATGGTATTGAATGGTATGATCATAATCTTTCAACAGTTCAAGCCAACGTCGTTGTCTCATGTTGAGTTCCTTTTGAGTGAAGAAATATTTGAGGCTTTTATGATCCGTAAAGATCTCCACCTTCTCCCCATACAAGTAATTCCTCCAAATTTTAAGTGCAAAGACAATAACTGCCAACTCTAGATCATGAGTAGGATAATTCCTCTAATATTCCTTGAGTTGTCTTGATACATAGGCTATGACTTTTCCATGTTGCATGAGAACGCATCCCAACCCTTTGCTCGAAGCATCACTGTAGATGATAAATCCCTCCGAGCCAGATGGTATTGTTAGAACAGGTGCTAAAATCATTCTTCGCTCCAACCGAACTTTGTATCTTTCCGAGTCAGCTGAGTTAATGGAATAGAGATTCGAGAAAATCCTTCCACGAATCTCCGATAATAACCAGCTAAACCAAGAAAACTACGTACTTCGGTCACTGATTTAGGTTGCTCCCAGCTTTGAATAACTTCAATCTTTGCCGGGTTAACAGATATTCCACGACTTGATACTACGTGCCCAAGGAATGCTACCTCCTCCAGCCAGAACTCGCATTTCTTTAACTTGGCATAAAGCTTGTATTCACGAAGCTTTTGGAGTACCAGCTTCAAGTGTTGCTCATGATCTTCACGGCTTTTGGAATAAATAAGGATGTCGCCAATAAAGACGACCACAAAGTGATCCAAATATTCCTTGAATATCCGGTTCATCATATCCATGAAGGCAGCAGGAGCATTAGTCAATCCAAAGGACATGACTAGGAATTCATAATGCCCATACTGAGTTCTAAAAGTCATCTTTGGAATATCCACAGTTCTAACCTTCAGCTGATGATATCCAGAACGAAGATCGATCTTTAAAAAGAATTATGCTCCTTGCAATTGGTCAAACAGGTCATCAATACGTGGCAATGGGTACCTGTTTTTGATGGTGACATGATTCAACTCTCGATAATCAATACAAAGTCGCATACTTCCATCTTTCTTCTTCACGAATAGAATAGGAGCACCCCAAGGAGAAGTACTAGGACGAATAAAGCCAATGTCTAACAATTCCTGCAGTTGGATCTTTAACTCCTGAAGTTCAATAGGAGCCATTCGATATGGGGCTTTGGAAATGGATTTTGTACCGGGTTCAAGGTCGATACAAAATTCAATTTCACGCTCTGGGGGTAGGCCAGGAAGTTCTTCAAGGAATATGTCAGGAAATTTTTTAACAATAGAAATATCATTCAAAACTGACGTATTTTTGTTTAGATCCGTGACATGAGCTAAGAAAGCTTGACATCCATTTTTTAATAAACGAATAGCTTTATGGTTTGAGATGACAACGATTGATTTTAATGGTTTGGTTGCTTGAATTCGCATAATAGGTCGATTAGGAATATGAAAGCTAACAACCTTACGAAAACAATCAATTTTTACATGATGAGTAGTTAACCAATCAATCCCTAGAATCACGTCAAATGCAAGTATTTTTAATGAAATAAGATTGACAGGTAATGTGTGGGTACCAACTTGAACCAAACAAGACTTATAAACCGTGAATGTAATGAAGGTTTCTCCCAATGGAGTTTCAACAGATAAGTCAAAGTCTAATTTCTCCGGAGTCAAATTTAATCGATGAGCGCAAGTAGGAGAAATAAAAGAATGGGTAGAACCGGTATCAAATAAAGTATAGACTTGGTTAGAGTTTATGATAAGCTTACCCGTGATGACCTCATTCAGGTTCCTTGCTTTTTGGGAGGTCACAACAAACGGTCTCCCTTGCACTACCGGTTCTGACTTTTCTGGGACGGCCTTTGGTGTCTCCATCATGGCTGAACTTGTTTTTGGTAAACGACAAAATCGAGCTAAATGACCTTCTCTTCCACAATCATAACATGCTTTAGATGGCATCGCGCAGTTTGGACTGATGTGCCCCTCCCCTCCGCATTTGAAACATATGATAGGTGGTCGTTCTCCTTCCTTAACAACGGGTGCTGATGCTGACGTCTTTCCATCATTGTTGAATCTCCTCTTCTTGAAATGACCATTCTTATTATTTTGGCCCTGATTACCACCGAAGTGGTTACCATTTCTGGCCTGTTGATTTCCTCCACGCTTGTTGTCACCGCTTCGATGACTGCTCTCACTGGTATTATCATTTTGCCGACTGCTCTCTTTTGGTTGCGTTGACTCATTATCGCGCTCCACTAACTGAGCCCTATTCACAATATCTGAATACAAACACAGTTTATGAGAAATAAGATGTTGACGTATCTCAGGTTTCAAACCTCGTAAAAACATTCGCGTCATTCGCTCTTCATTATCCACCAAGTGGGACGCAAACCAGGACAACTCAGCAAATTTAGCCTCATACTGCGACACGGTCATATTATTCTGCTCTAATTTGATGAACTCCACCTCCTTCATGTGACGAACACTTTCGGGAAAGTATTTGTCATTGAACAGCTTTTGGAACTTCTCCCAAGACATCTTCAGTGCGGCAGGTTGAGTACGCTTAATCGATTCCCACCAGTAATCTGCCTCTCCTCGCAACATAAAGGCGGCAAAGGGAACCTTTTGCTCCTCAGAGCATCCCAAGACATCAAATATCTTGGTGATCTGCTTTATCCATGTTTTCGCTATAAGTGGTTTTGGCTCTCCCTTAAACTCTGGTGGTCCCAGCTCCTTGAACTGTTTAGCGGTGACCGTCCGAGAGTTTTCAGTGTTTTCACCTATATTTTGAACAGGAGCCGCTCTCGCCTACTGTTGCATGAACTGCATAAAGCTTCTGAACATTTCATCATTCATCATTTGGTCAGTATTGTTGTTTGCATGAGGATTGTTGCCTTCCTGATGCACATTATCCCGATTATTGATATGTGGTGAATCAACAGTCGCTTGTGCTCCATTGCTATTCTCAACATTCTCGGATGCCATTTTCATATACTGCCACAAAACAAAAGTTAATTGATATGTCATATATTATCCTTATATTCTGACCGACCAATTAAATATCATGCAAATAAACTTAGGTAGGTCATACTGGCGAAGGAATTCCCCGTCTCTCCCCTCCTAGTTCTATTCTCACATCTTATCCAGGGATCATATCCCTAAGCCTTGATACCAACTGTGACGCCCCCAAAATTAGGTATACATCACCCATCTTGGGTCGTCAGATACATGGTACAGAATACAAATGCAACTCACTAATACAACTATCGTGTACGATACGAAAAAACATAACTATGAGTTTGAATACAATTATTGTCTACTAGAGACTATACAAACTCAAAAGGAGTCCTCATTACAATTATTATCACACTATTTAACAGAATAGTGAGGACTACTAATACTATCATCTAGTCCATCACTCCGTTCCCCGACTCGTTCCAGCTATATTCTCATTTTCTGAAGAGAACGGTGAAAGAAAGGGTGAGCTCAACTAGCCCAGTAAGAAATATTATGACTAAGATAATGCAGAATAAATTATCATTAGCCTTCAACAGTGTTAAACTGATAAAATATAACGAACATCCAGTTTAACAGCAGCAGAACAAGCAATCCATTGAAAGAGTCAAGTAGAGAATAAAATCTACTATCTTCTATTATTTAAAAGGTTTTTCAACACTGTTATCGTTGGGACTCAGCTTAACAAAATAATCCACATAATCGAATCTCCCCTGCACTACGACCAAGGATATTCTTTAGTATCACGACCATAATTATCCATGCACTACGGGCCAAGAATATTTATGTATTCATTAATGGTCATGATCATGCCAACAACTGTCCATCAATGCACTACGGTCCAATGAGGACTTTTACCACATCATTTGTAACATTACGGTCATGATTATACCGAATAATCCCTGGTCATAATCATACCAACTCCATCTATGCACTACAGGCCACAGATGACTTTTAACATTTTATAAACATGAGGATGATGACAATGATATAAGAATTCAATAAAACAAGTTCAAGAATTAATTTATCCAAGAATTAACAATGTCCAAATTGTCAACATGATACTGCTTTGTGGAGTAAAATTTAAGAATGCTTAGAATAATATTTTCATGAAAAGATACTGGATGAAACGTAATTATCAAGAATATTCCACTAATTTCATGGAGTATAGAAGTTAAAACTTAATCAACTGAGTATAATAAAGAATGGAATAACAAAAGAAATCACCCGGCATGTGATAGACCGCACAGACAGGTTATTCTAACAGAATAATAAATAATGGAACCAGGTCCGACGTAAACGCACAGACAGGATATTCCGATAGAATAATAAATAATGAAACCAGGTCCGGCGTAAACGCACAGACAGGATATTCCGACAGAATAATAAATAATGGAACCAGGTCTGGTGTAAAACACACAGACAGGATGTTCCAACAGAATAATAGAAGAATGTCACCAAGTATAGGGTAGACCACGTATATTGGTTATTCCAACAGAATAATAAGAAATGGAATAACAAAAGTTCTCTTCATGAATAAGAAAGAATAACACCCCTTACCGTTTTAAAGAAAAACTGAAATAAGGAAGTAGTTAAGTAGCAGAATACTTTTCTTCTCTCTCTCTATAGTTTCTCTCTATAGTTTCTCTCTCTAGAGTTCAGTGAATTCGTAAGAAATAATGAAGGAATGAGCTGCTATTTATAGAAAAATGGAATGCATAGTAACTAATCCATGAACGGTCCAGATTGATTACTTTAATCTGACGGTCCATATTTAAAGAAAAATCTTTTAAATAAAATATAATATATTCTATTTATATAATAACTTTAATAAAGTATTCTGTTTTATATAAAAAGATGTTTCTGTTTTATTACGTTAATAATACGAATAAAACAAAACTTCATTATCGCTAAATAATTCATATTATTAACTGACAATAATTGAATCAAACTGAGTGACTTCTCATATAAGTATTAATAATCAATATAGTGTGCTACTATGCAACCACACGTGTTACTGTACTTTTACTACCGAGTAGTTCAACAGTATCAATGGTAAAACTTCCGCCGTTATTTTTAATAAAATATTTTGTCGTTTTCTCAATCCGACAATAATTTCATTGTGGGGTCCACCAATGATTGTGTCGTTGTACGAATATTCCCTGTTAAAACGAATATTCCCCGACCAACCGAATATTATATAACAACTTGCGTACTTTGTAAAATTTATAAATATTACCCACAACTATAACATTATATCAAATTAACTCCATAATATTCAAAAATGATATTTATAGAAAATTCATCTTTATTTATAAAAGTTGGGGTCTTACACCACTAACCTCGATGGCTGCTCGTATGTAAGATGAAGTCTATGACCCTAACGTGGAACTTCAGGACATAGTTGAGGAGTTGCAGGAGATAGTAGCTGAACAACAGACTGCAATGACACAGAAGGACGACGATATCCAGGATCGAGATGAACGTCTAACTAATGTTGAAGAGAAGCTGATGCAGACTGAAGGAGAGAAGGAACAGCTGATTGAGATGATCGTGGAACTGAAGAACAAGCTGAAGGAAGAAGCTACCAAGAGGGCGAGAGCTGAAGACGTATACGAGGAAGCTTATCAACGAACTTGAAGAGCAGTAAGGGACGCACAAGCAAAGAGGATGAAGATGGAAGAGATGGATAAAGTATTTAATACCGTGATCAATCGAGCTCAAGATCGGGTTATGGGTTATCCAATTCAGTTTGAGACTCTACCATCATACGTGTTAGATCGTCGAATAATGTTCCGAGTTATGGAAGAAGAGCATCAAAAGGCTACAGAGTATCTTAATAGATTATCGTAGGAAATGTGCCTGTTATGCAGGTAATAAGTGTTAAATAATGTGTAAATCCCTAGTGTTAAGTAACCATGGATATGAGAATGATGATGTTGTCCTGTAACTTTTGTAGTTCAGGGAAGGAATGTAAATAGCAGTGATGCTATTATTATTATGTTTTTCAAAGTAATGTTGAATAAATAAAAGTTATTATTTTATTCAAAGTGTTATGTGTTATATGGTTATTTCTTTTATGGAGGCAAGTAATTAGCAAATACTTAAAGAAGTTGAGTAATAGTCTAATAGATATTTTTTTATCATAAAATGCCTCCCAGACGTGAACCACCCCGATAGAGAACCAATGAGAGAACTAACAATAACGATGTTGAAGATAATCTCGTCCAACAACTAGTGACATTACTAATAGGAGCGTTGCGGAATCAACCTCAGAACCAAGGCACAACGTTTAAGGAGTTTAAGCCAGTTGGACCACCTGAATTACGTGGGTCCATGAATCCAGTCGAGGCACAGACCTAGATTATGGAAATAGAGAAGGTGTTTGAAGTCGCTAGGGTAGGGGATGAACAGAAGACTGCTTTTACAACGTTTATGTTTAAAGCAGAAGCTAGTTATTGGTGGCAGGCCAATAAAACCCAGGAAAGACCAGGAGTGATGACCTGGGATAGGTTCAAGGAGTTATTCTTCGAGACCTATTTCCCAGTGAGTTCGAAGAGTCAGTTAGAGGTTTAGTTTTTGGAACTGAAGCAGGGAACGATGACGGTATCTGAGTATGCCGCGAAATTTAACGAATTGGCGAAGTTTGCGCCATATCAGGTCAGCACAGACGAGCGTAAGGCGAAGATATTTGAATAGGGACTGAAGCCCTGGCTGTACAGTAGGGTTTCCCTGTTCTAGTTAAAGACGTTTGCAGCAGTGATGGAGAAGGCAGTACTCGCTGAAGGTGGAGGCAAGGCAGTGACAAAATTCAATCAAGAACAGATGAAGAAGAAGAAGAATGAGGTGGAAGTGAAGAATGGTAGCGGAGGTAATGGAAATGGCAACAACAACAACAACAACTTGAAGAGGAAGTGGAACGAAAACGGGGGTAGTGGAAACCAACAGGGTAACCAGCAATTTAGGAAGTTTGAAGCATGTGTTACATGCGGGAGGTTTCATAAGGGGGTGTGCTTGATGGGGAAACATGCATGTTTCAACTGTGGCCAGGAAGGTCACATGGCCCCAAATTGCACCCAACCCAAGAAGAATGTCTGTTTCACGTGCGGATCCAAGGATCACTTTGCTCGTGAATGCCCTCAGAAGAAGGTTGGAGAAACAACAAGAAGCAAGGGAGGTAGCAGTGGAGGAACATGGGCCATTGCTGGACCTATAGCATCAAACAAACCCACAGCCAGAACATTCAACATGACTGTGCAGGATGTTGTGCAATCAAAAGATGTGATGTCAGGTATTATCCCAATCATCGATATTAATGCTTATGTATTATTTGATTCGGGTGCTACTTGGTCGTTTATATCTGATGAATTTGCTAAGAGGTTAGAATTGCCTAGAGAAGAACTGAATTTCCCTTTGAACATAGAAATTGCAAATAGGAAAGTGATTCCTGTTAGGTTCGTATACAAGAAATGTAGGGTGAACATTAAAGGGAATATCCTGATGGTAGATTTAATCCCAATTAGACTTAGAGAATTTGATGTTATTTTGGGAATGGATTGGCTGTTCAAATATGGAGCATTAATTGATAGCCATAAGAAGTGTGCAAACCTTATGACTCCGTCAAAGGTAGTGTTCTATGGTAGCAAGTCGCCTAGACAAATGAAATGTCTGACGATTATGCAAGCTAAAAAGTTGTTAAGTAAAGGCTGTGTGGGTTATTTAGCTTACATAGTCGATACTCAGAAGAAGGGTGTGAAACTAGAGGAGATACCAGTGGTTAGGGAATTCGTAGATATATTTTCGGATGATTTGCCAGGACTTCCTCTTGACAGAGAGATTGAGTTCGTGATCGACTTAGCGCCAAGAGCCACACTGATATCGAAGGCCCCGTACAGAATGGCTCTGGTAGAAATGAAGGAATTGATGGTGCAACTGCAGGAACTGCTGGACAAGAACTATATTCAACCAAGTGTATCACTGTGGGGAGCGCCGGTATTATTCATGAAGAAGGATGGATCAATGCATCTTTGCATTGATTATAGGGAGTTAAACAAGGTCACTATTAAGAATAGGTATCTGTTGCCTAGAATAGATGACTTGTTTGATCAGTTGAAGGGTGCTAAATACTTCTCGAAAATGGATTTGAGAAGTGGGTATCACCAATTGAAGGTAAGGAAGGAGGATATACCTAGAACGACATTCAGAACTCGGTATGGACATTACAAGTTTCTGGTGATGTCTTTTGGTTTAACAAATGCCCCTGCTACGTTCATGAATTTGATGAACAGGGTGTTTAAACCATTCTTAGACAAGTTCGTAGTGGTATTTATCGACGACATTCTGGTGTATTCCAAAACTCAAGAAGAACACGTGGAACATTTACGTTTGACATTGGAGACACTAAGAAAGGAAAAGCTGTACGCGAAATTCTCTAAGTGCGAATTTTGGCTCGATCGTGTACGATTTTTGTGTCATGTGATTGACAAAGATGGGATTTCAGTGGATCCATTGAAAATGGAAGTTGTAATAAATTGGGAACAACCAAGGACACCTTCGAAGGTGAGGAGTTTCTTGGGACTGGCTAGTTATTATAGAAGATTCATTCAAGATTTTTCCAAGATAGCCACACCGTTAACAAATTTGACACGGAAAGCTGTGAAATTCGTTTGGACGGAGAAATATGAGGAAAGCTTCCAAGATTTGAAGAAGAAGCTAAGTGTGGCACCTGTGTTAACCCTGTCGAATAATACAGGAAATTTTGTGGTGTATAGTGATGCCTCACACAAAGGATTGGGTTGTGTTCTTATGCAGAACGACAAAGTTATTGCCTATGTATCAAGACAACTGAAGGATTATGAGAAAGGTTATCCGACTCATGATTTGGAATTGGCTGCAGTAGTATTTGCTCTCAAGATATGGAGACACTATCTTTATAGAGAGAAATGTGAGATCTACACAGGCCACAAAAGTCTGAATTATATTTTCACTCAGAAGGATCTGAACATACGTCAGAGAAGGTGGATGAAATTGATAAAAGATTATGATTGTGAGATCTTTTATCATCCAGACAAAGCGAATATGGTTGCAGATGCTTTAAGCATGAAAGGTCGAAGTTGATACTGATAACAACTCAGGAGGAGCTCATTTCAGCAATGACAAAGCTAGAGCCGGAAATCAAATTTCCACAGGAATCCGACGAACGACTATTCCAGTTAGAAGTCGGTCCAACTTTACTGTACAAGGTGAAGAACGCTCAGTTACAAGATGAAGAATATGAGAAGATATAAGAGAATATGGTTGACGGTAGCGATACTAAATACAAGATTGATACCGAAGGATTACTACGGTACGAGGGAAGAATCTGGGTCCCAGCAACACTAGAGCTGAAAGATGAAATATTAACCGAAGCTCATAGCTCAAGATATTCTATTCATCTAGGAAGTATGAAGATGCATCAAGATCTACGCCGACATTTTTGGTGGCCAAATATGAAAAGGGATGTTGCAGAATGCGTGGCGAAATGTTTGACATGTCAAAGAGTAAAAGTCGAACATCAAAGACCCATCGGATTACTTCAACCGTTGGAAATATCGGAATGGAAGTGGGAGCACATCACGATGGATTTTATGGTGGGTCTTCCAACTACTCAGAGAGGATGCGATGCGATTTGGGAGATAGTGGACAGACTGACGAAATCAGCACACTTTTTACCAATAAAGATTAGGTTCAATCTTGATTAGTTGGCAAGATTGTACATTAAGGAGATCGTTTCGAGATATGGAGTGCCAGTATCATTTATGTCCGATAGAGACCCGCGATTCACGTCAAACTTCTGGAAGAGACTACAAGAAAGCATGGGAACTCAGTTGCGAATGAGTACGGCTTATCATCCACAAACAGATGGCCAAAGCGAACAAACGATCCAGACATTGGAAGATATGTTGAGAGCATGCGTCATGGATTTCAAAGGAAGCTGGGAAGAATAATTACTGTTGGTGGAATTCGCCTACAATAATAGTTATCACGCGAGCATTGGCATGCCGCCTTACAAAGAATTATACGGCAGAAAGTGCAGAACTCCACTGTGCTGGAATGAAGTTGGTGAACGTCAACTGCTAGGACCAGAACTAGTGCAACAAACTGTTGAGGTTATCAAACTCATCAGGACAAGATTGGTAGTAGCTCAAGATCGACAGAAGAAGTATATTGATCAACACAGGCAAGATCGTGCATTTGACATAGGAAGCTACGTATTCCTAAAAGTTTCTCCTTGGAAGGGGAAAATTCATTTCGGTAAGAAGGGAAAATTAAGCCCGAGGTTTATTGGACCCTTTGAAGTGATGCGAAGAGTTGGCGAAGTAGCTTATGAGGTAGCTCTACCTCCAGAGTTGGAAAACATTCACAATGTTTTTCATATTTCGGTGTTACGACCATATAAACCCGATTACAAACACGTGATCGAGTACGAACCGTTGCAGTTCGAGAAAGATTTGTCTCATGAAGAGATTCCTATCCAAATAGTTGATAGGAAAGAACAAGTGCTCAGGAATAAAGTAATACCTTTTGTGAATGTGATATGGAGGAACCACAATGCAAAATAAGCTACGTGGGAACTCGATGAGAAAATGTTGAGAGAGTACCATGAGTTATTTGTTTAATCTGTGTCTTTAATTTTGGGGACAGAATCTTTGTAAGTAGAGAAGAATGTAACGAATGTGTTGTTTGAGTTGTGATTCTGGGGACAGAATCCTTATAAGAGAGGAATGATGTAACATTCCAGATTTTTTTTAAATGTAAATTATAAATATTATTGATTTATATAAATATTTATTGGATGTGTTTATTATTGGATAAATAATTGTTCAATTTGATTGATTTGATTTAGTTAATTATTTATTTATTAAATAATTAATGTGTTATGTGGATTGAGTTATGTGATTAAGTGAATTATTTAATAAATTGTTATTAAATAAAGTGTGACAAATAACTATGTTATAAAGAGTTATTAAAATGAATTAAAGTAATTTTAATTTAATTTTTGCCAAACAAGGTTTAAGTATATTAATCCTTTAATTTTTAAATGGTTTACAAACAAAACCTTATGGCTTTTGGATTCCTTTTGAATTTAAATTATTAACTAAATAAATAAAATAATATATATATATATATATATATATATATATATATATATATATATATATATATATATATATATATATATATGGAAACCGATAACTTATTAGCGTTATTTATTATAGTTTCAGTTTTTTTTACGTTTCAAAGGTAAGCGTTGGTTTAGTTTAATATTACGTATATTGTATATGGCTTAAGTCTAAGAACAAGTTCAGAAAAAGGTTTTCAAAGAGAAAAGTTTTAGAGTTTTTAGAGAGTTTGAGAGAAAACGTGATTTTCAAAGCGAGTTCTGTTAACAAAGATTCTTAAGCAACAAAAAGGTATGTCTATAACCTTAATATTAGATACCCATATATGTCTCTGTGTTCTCTGTTTCTTAAGAATCACTGTGTATAAGTTTTACAAAAATTTTGTAAACCATGTTCTAGAATTGGTTATGATAATATGTGTGATTGTAATTATTATAGCTAGCACGTGTGTGTGTGTGTGTGTGTGTGTGTGTGTGTTGTATGCTAAATTACCATTGAGAAAGAGAACTTGGTTTTTACAGTGAAAAATATATATACGAATATATGTTTTGCATGATAACAAAAATTCGTGCATGCTAATTGTGAAATTTAATGTCATGTTTGTTACTTGGGTATGAGTGCAAGATAACACACTACAAAGAAATCAATTTGGGTGGTAACAGTGGAATTTCAGTTCGCTGTATTTTATATATCAACAATGGAGTTTTGAGTTTTAAAAATATGGTTGCAAGGATTAAGTTTTCTAAAATCGTTGTTAAATTTGTTAATAATTGGTATATGAATGATTGTTAACATTTATGTGTAAATTACGTGAAGTTATACATGTTAATTGGTGTTAATTGTTGTTAAGAACTAAGACAGTAGCTTTGCTCTATTCTGGGTTTGGTTTCTGTGAGTTTCGGCGTCTCAGCGCCAAAATCCACGCTCCAGCGTCAAGTCTCGGGCCTCAGCACCAAAAATAGGCCAAAAGTTCGTGCCCCAGCGCTAGAATTCATGCCCCAGCGCTGGAATTTACGCCCCAGCGCCATTGTCTTGCGCCCTAGCACTGGAAAAGTGGTATGGGTCGGACAGTTTTGACCTCCTGTATTAAAATGGCCATAACTTTTTCATACAAACTCCGATTTAGGTGATTCAAGATGATTCGAAAAGAGGATGAATAGGCCTATAAATTATTTTCTTTAAGGTTTTCAATTTGAAATCGTTATAAAGGGTCAAAATGGTCATCTTTAGGATTATTGTGTATTTGGAGCCAATCGGAGGGAGTCGGGATGCGCGAATGTAAGTGCAATCCTTTGAGTATTAGTATAACCTAATGATAACATGTTGGACATGTAATATGATGTTGTATCAAGTTGTTAATGTGTATGTGGTGCAATGACATGATCACTTAAGTAGTTGTAATATGTTGAACGAACATGGTGTTAGTACCTAACGAGTTCATTATCGTTTAGGAATATAATTTGATTACATGGTTAGACATTTAAACCATATGTGATGTAGTGTTGATTATGAATAATCATTTCATGTTAACATATGTATATAGGATATTATGATTTAGATATTAACGGTTTAATCTACGCGCAAGGCAAGTTCTTTAACTCTACTTTGTTAATAGTTGAGCAAGCTTTTCTAATCCTAAATAGTCGTTATGCAAATTTTATAATTCTATACTTTATTGAGTAAAGTATTTTCATTAAGCAACTTGATTGTATCTAGTTATTCATGATGATACAAGCTTCCCATCTCCACACTTTCGTCTAGATAGTTATTATGATTATGCAAGTTTTTCCTAACTCTAAACTTGTTATATTAGAATGCAAGTACCTTTATTCTGTTGAATCAGTTTATCGTTCAAATTATTATTTGTTATGTATGCTTGATATTAAATTTTAAAATGTAACCTTAGCTTAATGTTGTTCAAAGCAAGGTATGATAGATTATTCAATTGTTATGCTATTAGATTATTCCTAAAGCATGCACTTAGAACGAAATAATTATTCAGTAATGATCATTCAATAACATAGTGTTATTATCTTTTATTCAATTAATCCTTAGTTGATGTCCATTGAACTCCAAATTATCTTGAAGTGTATCCAAACCAAACGGATTTTGGTGCGGACTTGTACTCTAAATACTGAGATGAACAACCCTATTTTTAGGGGTTGCACTTAGTTTTATACTTTGTGCTGAAATGTTTGTATACAATACATGTACGAAGGATTGATCCCCCTAAGTATCTTTGAGTCCTTGCAGTTGTATGACTGTTATAGTTAAAGTTGAAGGATTACTTATAAATGTGGACAGGGTTCGTGGTCATTAGACCCTCAGTGAATGTTATGATTTGTGGAATGATAATAGAACATATTGTTTAGTTCTATTAAGCCTAGTATTTGGCAAATGATGTAAAGGTTAAAGTTTTATTTATTGTTATTCCAAGTGAGCCTTGTTTGCTCACTCTTGCCTATAAAATTCTTACAGGTAAAGCTGAAAAGGGTGACGTACCTAGCACCAGTAAGGGAAAGGGAAAGATGAACAAGTACTGAAGACTTGTAATAGTTTTGATAGTTTTATTATCAGACTTTGGTTTAAAGATTGTAATGAAGTTTATTTTAATTTTTCCGCATGAATGATTTTTTTGTAAAGGTTAGATAACCTGGGAGATTTTATTTAATGTATTCTTGTATGGACAGGTTTATTATTCAATTTTATTATGATTGGGTAGTTATAAATGAATGTTTTGATTACGTGAACACCAAATCTTGAGAAAATAAAGTACCAGGATTTGGGGGTGTCACAGCTATGATATGTACTATGAATTAGTTGAATGAATATGAATATATGTTTGATTAAGGGAATAAGTTTGAATTATTAAACTTATACGATAAGGTATAGAATGTAAGTTAGTAAAATATAGATTTTATTTTATTTAACCAGAAAATGCCGCCAAGACATCAAACTCGCAACCAAAGGGCAAAAGAATCTGTCAATAATGCTGGAGGACAACAACCAGACCTGATGCAAAATTTTGCGAACATGGTAGCTCAGGCCATGCAGAATGGAATGCCAGCGGTGAGAAATCAGCTAGACAATCGATTTGCGAACTTCAAGGATTTTAAGGCTGTAGGACCGCCCAAATTTAGAGGTACCACTGATCCGATTGAAGCCCAAACTTGGGTTAAGGAAATAGAAAAGGTGTTTGTAGTCGCTAGGGTAGATGAGGGGCAAAAGATAGCTTTTGCTACCTTTATGATGAAAGGAGATGCGAATTTCTGGTGGGAGGCAAATCAAGTTAGGACAGGAGAAGGAGTGATAGCATGGACTAGGTTTAAGACGCTATTCTTTGAGAACTATTTCTCGGCTAGTGTATAGGCTAGGATGGAGGTAAAGTTTTTGGAATTGAAGCAGGAGAACTTGACAGTTGCAGAGTATGCCGCAAAGTTCATGAATTAGATAGGTTCGCTCCACACCAAGTGGATATGGAGGCTAGAAAGGCAAGGAGGTTTGAGCTGGGCTTAAAACCCTAGCTCTGTAATAAGGTGGCGGTGTTGCAAATAAATACTTTTGCAGTACTTTTGGATAAGGCTATCATAGCCAAGGAGGGAAGTGAGGCCATGAGCCACTACAATAAGGAGAAAAAGAGCAAGGGTAAGGTTGAAGGGGCAGTAAAGGTAGAAGCATGTAGTGGTAGTGGGAATGGAAAAAGAAAGTGGAATAATTTTGGAAATGTCCAAGTCAAACAAGAAGGTGTGAAAAAGCAGGCTGTACAGTGTAAGAATTTTGGGAAGAATCATTCAGGAGAGTGTCTTAGTGGTAAGTTCGTGTGCTATAAGTGTGGGTAGGAGGCACATATCTCTCCTAACTGCCCCAAT
This sequence comes from Panax notoginseng, assembly GCA_016801055.1. Classification (NCBI taxonomy): domain Eukaryota; kingdom Viridiplantae; phylum Streptophyta; class Magnoliopsida; order Apiales; family Araliaceae; genus Panax; species Panax notoginseng. The sequence continues at coordinate 172,428,825 of CM029014.1, read as the reverse complement.
CCTAGGATGAGCGGTGGGTGTTTTCTGTGTGGATCAACGGATCATAAGGTAAAGGACTATCGAAAAAAGAGAATGGATGTAGGAAGCGTGAATGCGGGGAAATGTAGCGGAACATTGGTGATAACGGGATCAACTTCAACAAAATCAACTGCAAGAGTCTTCAATATGACCGTTTAGGATACCGTAGCTGTGACGCCCCCAAATCCAGGAACTTGAAACCCGAACTCGGTGCTTCACAATACCATTTCTATAAACGGAATAATACTAATAATAATAACAATAATATAAATATCAAACTTAATTTACATATATCAAAGTTTAAATCCCAGGTACGAGACCTTTAAACATTCATTACATCATAGATAATAAATAACATTGTCTTAATAACTTTAACTATCACATAGAATATTATAAAATTCATTCAAACATCTTTCCTTTTCCCTTGTTCTTGCCTGATCCTTCGGGTTGATCATACTTAGCTGAAAACATTTAAATTTAAAGCAAGAATGAGCATTTAATTGCCCAACAAGTAATAGCAACAATAAATATTAATTGAAAGAATTAAATATTTTCTTTGAATGACACTTCTACAACGAATCAATGGCTGTGAAGTAATCTGAACCGATAATAATAACATAACAACTCTCTATCAAATTTTTGAAACTACGTAATGACTATAAATAGGGTTAAGGTGACATACTATGAACATTGTTTTCTATTTTCGAAAAGGTTAAACAGAAATTCATCTGCAAACCGTCATAACTTACGGGCACGGGGGGGGGGGGGTGATCAGCCCGTTATGCCCTGTATTGATCAATACTTAATGCAAGAACGATGTTATCGTTCACTCTGTCCACCTTGGGTGCATAAAAAGTTTTCACGTGTACGGGATGTTCATACTTATCGGGGTTCCAAACCAAAGGTTTTATCTTGTTCAACAATAATCTATAATTCAACATATATATATATATATATATATATATATATATATATATATATATATATATATATATATATATATATATACGAGTAATTAACAAAGATGTATCAACATGTGATTAAATACAATGAATATCCAAGTGGGGGCACTTGTATAACCATTTATAGAAATTAACGAACATAATATATATTTGAATTACCATATACTAACATGTTGATAATCAATGAGCGTATATAATATATATAACAATAGGGTTAATAACCTGTACAGTAATAATATAATTCTGAAACATTCTTACTCATGTCCATTGCATAAAGAAAATACAAAGGTAAGATACTTGTCTGGCCTGCTGCTTACAATACGCAACTTAGATCTTATCTTTTGTATAACAACCTATCAGTAATAAGATCATTTTACTGATTAGAATAACATATCGTAACACATAACACTGCCTATTGCAGTTAGCACATAACCTATTCACATTGTTACTTAAGTTTAACAGTCATTAAGCCACAAACATACACATATCTAGTCAAATTACCTAAGTTTAGATCAATTTCTAAAATATTTCTGTGTACCGACGACTTTATCGGGTATTTATCGAGTCTAAGACTCTGTCCTGTAGTTCAATAACTAAAAATATCAGTCATATTATTTTTAATTGACTTATAATAATTTTTTAAATAATTATTATAATTTATCATGATTTTTCAAATATCGGTATCATTATTAAATAATTTTATTATCATTAATATTTAATTAATACTAAACTATTAATGAAACTGTTGCCAAAATATTAAACTTATTTATAATAACTCAAAATATTTTTAAAATGCTAATATTACCCTTAAACTATTTTTAAAGTATTTAAAATCATTTTTAAATAATTACTATTTATATTTAAATATTTATGTATTATTCATCAAAATATTAAAAGTCATTTATTATAACTTAAAATATTTTTACTTCATTTATATCCTTTTTAAAAGATATTTAAATCAATAAAATCATTTTTAATTTATTTATTCAATATAATTATTAAATAAATCAAATATCATTAATATAAAATTATTAATGAAATTTACCTTTAAATATCAAAAGTTATATTTTATAACTTCAAATATTTTTAAACTATTTATTTTCATTTAAAAATGATTTTTATGATATTTAAATCATTTTTAATTAATTTATATAATAGAATTTCCAAATAAATCTAATATCATTAATATTAAATTATTAATGAAACTTATCTTAAAATATTAAAAGTTATGTTTTATAACTTAAAATAATATTAAATGCATTATTATTATTTAAAATAATTTTTAATATAACAAAATCATTTTTAATTAATTTATTTAATGCATTTATTATATAACTTAAATATAAATAATATTCAAATAAATATTACTATTTATGAAAAATATGCCAAATTATTAAAAGTTAATTTCTATAACTTAAAATAATTTTTAAAATTATTTTAGTAATTTTCAGAATTTATTTACTATTTTTAATTGATTTTTAGAATTTAAATTAATTAATTTAAATATGTATGTCGCTAAAGCCCTTTGGTGACAGAATCTGTCGCCTTAGGTGTTCTTGAGAAACCCAGGCATTCAAAGTCAGTGTTCGAGTGAGCTACTTTGACCTTCAATCATTCCTTGTGTAATGTGTTTCTGGTCTAGTAAATGGTTAGATATTATAGTACTGATGTAATATTACACAATCTAACAACAAACATGGTCAAAACATACATCATCAACAAGATCTAAGCTCAAGAACAAGTTGTCAGAGCTGTTCTTAACGTTTCTGGGCTATCCAGAAAATAAAGTCGTGGCCGGTCAACGGTATTGATGGCCTTATATCTATTAATCGATTCATGTTATAGTTGTGCTAGACGTCGGGCCTTGTAGACTAACTAACAAGGTATCAAATTTGATCATTTTTCAAGCATAAATATCAATAATAAGCAAGATCTAAGCCATCAAAGTGGTTGTCAGAGGTTGTTCTTCATTTATGGGTTACCCAGAAATTAAGAATAGATCGTGGGCCTTAATTTGGGCTTCCATAACTTGCAACACATTTACTATTTTTGTGATCTAAAAGTTCCAGGTTGTAGACCATATGTAATACTACAAGTCTATCACAAAACATCATCATAAAAACAACAAATCAAGCAAACAAGATCCGGTCAAACCATGTCAGGCAACACATTCAAATGTTTTCTGGGTAACCCAGAAAACAGAAAATGTGTTCGACCTGGCTCGTTTGATCGGCTGCTAAATCCCATATGTTTATCATTTAGGTGATATCAAGGCATAAGGTTGAAGTCCATCTATCATAATATACCCCTAGTATAACAACAGTTACAAAACATGAATAACCTGCAATATCAAAGCCCATAAATAAGCTGTCAGATCGACCTGGGAACATCTGGGTTACCCAGAAACTTTGCAAATCATGGTCGGTCAATGCAGTTTGACCTTCCATAACTTGAAATAAACATATGATCTAATCCTGATTTCAAGCCCAGATCAAAGAGAACATATCAGACTATAACTACCAGCTTTCAAAACACAAAACTCATTACAGATCACAGGGATATAAGGTCTGACATTCGGTTGTCAGACACAAAAATAAAGTTTTCCAGATTTTTAAAAACTTCTAATCTGAGCCTCTAGATGTTATGGACCTAACATCTAGCAACCCAGATCATCATTATACACTATATGTAACATGTTTTAACATAGAAATCTAACATCTAACATTGCCTTCAAGATCAGATTATAAATTAGGATTTTGTACCTTTTTATGAACAAATCTGATTTCTAGCTTCTGATCTGTTTGTGGTAATCGTGGGGCTTGCTTAGGGAACTGATATGCTATACAATTTCGTGGGTTTGAAGAGAGAGAACTGAAGTTAAGTGTTTGGAGAGAAATGAGGCAAAATAATGACTTTCCTCTCTCTCTTTAATCTATATGTAAAACTTGTATGCATGCATTTGATGATCACATGGCTGAGATCAGGAGTGCTATGGCTCATAGCTAGGTTAGGGTGGTGGCTAGAAAGACTTGATAAGATTTCCTAGCAATTATTAACCAAATGGGACAAAAAGGGTATTATGGTAATTTGCATTTTAATTTTAAGGGTATTTTTGTCCAAGGTACTTAAATCTAGGGTTTAATCACTAGATTTTAAATTTTAAACTTTCCCAAATAATTTCTAGGATTTGAAAAATTAAAATTAAAGTGAAATAAAATATTAATTAAAACACACTAATTTAAAATTAGGGGTTTTAATAGAAAAATATGGTTTAAATATTAGGGTTCCTTAATATTATTAGGGCTCCCAAATTAACAATTAGGGTTTCCAAATTAACATTATATTTTACTAGAATAATAATTAGGGTTTCTAATTTTTAGCAATTTAGGATTTTCAAATAATAATTAGGGTTTCTCCTAATTACAGAAATTTTATAATACACAGTATAATACATATAACACAATTACTACCCAGTCTTGAACTCATAACTGAGTTTAACAATTAGGGTTTAACAACATGATCAAAAACCCAAATTTAGGGTTTGAATTCCATATCTGATTTATCTATCAAATATAACATTATTAATCAAGTTAAAAATAATTAACTTAAATAATCTGAACTAAAATTCGTATAATAAAATAGTAATTATAATAATTCCAATAATCATTTCATACCTTATTTAAATTATATAAAATCATGTTTTCATGCAAAATAATTAATAAAAATATTTCTGCTACAAAATTAATTATTATAAGAATATACTTTATAATGATCAATAATTCTAAAATAAAATTATTTGAAATTATTCTTGAAATAAATAAATTTTATTTATCAATTATTTACATACACATTACCTGACACATATTCTCATCTTTAAAAAAAATTATGCAAAATTCATCATTTATTTATATAGAAAAATATCGGGTTATTACAGTAGCGGCCGGGGATGGAACTCCAAGTATTATTTGAATCAATTTTATTTTCTTATATATGATTTTCATAAATATAGTAAATTATTTTATAAAGAAATTTTGAAGGAAAAATTTGAGTTCTGCTAGAAATCAAATTTCCGTATGATCAGATAGACAAGCTTTAGGTTGAATAGTTAAAGATCAGTACGATCGAATCTGATCGGGATCTACTTGAAGTTATTGTGTATGCTATTTGCCCTAGTGTTTATAAGTTTTGAAGCGGTGATTCCGGGGACAGAATCCTTATAAGGGAGGGTGGATGTAATAACCCAATATTTTTAATAAGAAATTTTTGCGAATAATTTTTATATATATATATATATATAAAGGTAGGAATATGTGCAAAGTAAAGTATATGTATATATGCGATAAATAAAATGATTTAAATGAATAATTATAAATAAATTCTTTTTAAGAATTATTGATCGTTATAGATTATATTCCTATAATAAATTAATAATAATAGTATTAGTTATTTTTCGTAAATATATGATTATAGTATATAGGATATAATTGTTAGGATTATTATGATAAGTGGTGTAATACCCGAGAAATTTCATGTCCTAGGAATACACTAATGAAATAAATATTTATTTGGATATAAATGATTTCATGCTATGTGACGAGTTAACTCAATTATATTAAAGTGATTAATGTGGAGTTGTAACAAACTTGTAGAAAGCCTTGTGTGGTGCGGTGGTGGGAAATATTAATAAAAATATTAATCGACGAAGGAATTATTAAGTGAGCAATTAATTAATATTAATTGTTAATTATTATTGTAGAAAATTGACTAATTGTTAATGATTATTATTGTTAGTAATATGTCTATAAATATAATAAGAATGTTATAGATAATTAATTGTTATAATGATCCATAATTACATTAATCAATGAGGAACGGATTAATTAATGTTGGTGTTAATTAATCGAGAAAGTGAATAAATTATTTGGCATAAAATAAGTAAGTTATTAATATGATAAAATTAGATTAACGGTTATGTGCATGAGAGCAATAATACAACTATACTATATAGGGTAGTGTGACTTTTATGTGACTATATAGTAAGTTTTATGAAACTATATTGTATGAAGCAATGTGATTATGCATATTAAAACTATATGGTTAGAATACATCATGAAGGTGTATGTGACAATATGTATGTGGGTATATATTAAAATAATATACCATGAGCATATTGTAAGTATATCGGTGTGATAAAAATTATACATGTACTATATGTATGTTACATTTTCATATTACATCTACTACCTTGAAATATTAAATTATATTGGGACATTAGGATATAGCCATGTATAAAGAATGTGAATATTAAATATAACATAAGAGTAGGAAATTATATAAGTGTTACAAGAGTGTTGAGTTAATTTGTTTGTCCCAAAATTAGAGTCCCATTTGCTCTTCATTTCTCCTTCACGTGAATCACATAGAGGCTAAGGCATATTTCCTTTTCTTTCTTGCAAGCTTTTCTAGCTCATGATTATGGAGGGAATGGCTACGATGATGCTCTTCAACTACCATTTACCAACTCTCTCTTAACTTTCATGTAACCTTTTATCCATGAGTTTAATTTGGTGTATATATGCATTGTCTGTGTTTTTGTTTCTCTATAAATACAACTCATTTCCTTCTAATATCCATTGCTGAGAATTGCTAAGTTGAGGAATTGATAGCATATATAGAGTGAGTAATTGCATACATATCAGTAGAAGGAGTGTGAATTAGCAAGCAAATTGCAAGGTATAAGATTCTTCTTGTTCTTCATTTCCAGTTTCTGTCAAAATCCTATTCTTGAATTACCAATTTCTTGATTATGCCAAGTTGAATTGTAATTAGGTTGTTGAACACTTATGTATTTGTTTTATAGGCTTATTAACATGTTTAGTATGCAATGCGGCTTGGTTTCAGTCGAATTAGTGAAGTAACTTATATGTTTAAGAATCAAGCATGTTAGACTTTGTGGTTCTATAACCTTGAATGGCCTTAACTTGTTGATATGTCCAACCTAGAACGATATTATGCAAACAAGGGACCTAGATTGAACTTGAAAGATATGAATGGACCCCTGACCTGTTAATATTTGTATTGTGTGTAAGGATGGGCAAGCTAGGCCAATCAAGTGATTGCTCAGCCCTGGTTTGAACTGGGAGCCGCGCGGTCGCGCGACTCCTTAGTACAAATCAGACGTGACCGCACCACCCTGGTAGGATCAGATTTCTGTAGTTGTTATGTGGTTTCATAAATGCCTAATTTGTTACTCTAATCTGTAGTTCATGTCCATTGTAGTATTCATGTGTTAATAAGCATGTTGTTGATAGGATCCTATGATGAATAAGTGCTTACCACTTTAAAGTCAAATTGTGATTTCAATTATGACATGGTATATTATAAACTAATTTTTATGTGATGGCATACGTATAAGATTATGCAACTAGAAGACTAGCACTATATGTTAGCATTGATAAATTTCGCTTGTGTATGTTAGTAAATTAAGATAATAGGTGTGCATGTTGAACTTGTATAACTAATGTGGTAAAATAAGTATAAGGTATATGTAAGGAGTATACAATCAACTTAGACGTTTATGTATGCATTTACACTTATATATCATGTATGAGCATATGTTACTAATTAATGTCCTATACGCATATTATATTATGTTAGGATTCAAAAGAGTATTAATAAGCGATATCTTGGTAAACTACGCTTAAGGCAAGTTCCTTGAACTCTGCTTTTATTGAGCTAGTATCCTATCTTTGCATTTTCTTTATGCAATGGGCATAAGTAAGAAAGTTTTATAATTATATTATTATTGTACCAGATTATTAACCCTGTTGTTATATATAATATATCTGATCATTGATTATCAACATGTTATTATATTGTATTTTAGATATATATATTATGTTCGTTAATTTCTATATACATGGTTATACAAGTGTCCCCACTTGGATAATCATTGTATTTAATCACATGTTGATATATATATATATATATATATATATATATATATATATATATATATATATATATATATATATATATTGATTGCCGGTATGTATACAGTAAGTAAAAGTCGTCTAAGCTATTTGACCAGTTAGACACAGATTTAGAAATATCGTTGAATATGATAAAACCTTTTTGTATCCAATCAAATTATTTTGATTCGGATTCCCGACTAAGTATGAACATCCTAAACATGGGAAAACTTTTGTGCGCCTGAGGCGGATATGATGAACGAGAATATCGTTCTGGTATGTAGTATTGATCAATACAAGGCATAACAGGCTGATCACCCCCGTGCCCGTAAGTTATGACGGTTTACGGATGAAGTTCTGCTAAACCTATTCGAAAATTGAAAACAATGTTCATAGTATGTCACCTTAACCCTATTTATAGTCAGTACGTAGTTTTAAAAATTTGATAGAGAGTTGTTATGTTATTATTATCGATTCATATTACTTCACAACTACTGATTCGTTGTAGAAGGGTAGTACAAAGAAAACATTTAATCCTTTCAGCTAATATTTATAATTGTTGTTACTTGTTGGGCACTCAAATGCTCATCCTTACTTAATTTAAATGTTTTCAGTTAAGTATGATCAACCAGAGTGCTCTGCCAGGAACAAAGGGAAAGGAAAGTTGTCAGAATAAGATTGTGTTATCATATTTAATAGCTAGACTTAAATAAGATGATAATATTTATTAAGTATTATGTAATAAATGTTTTAAGGTCGCGTACCTGGGATTTAGACAACTCTGATATGTAAATTAAGTTTGATATTTATGACAATATTTTTATTATTTCTCTCAAAGAAATGGTATCGTGAAGCACTGAATTTGGGTTTCAAGTACCTGAATTTGGGGGCGTCACACGGCTGATCCGAATCTATAATATCTGGACAACAAGTCTCCAAATCACCTCAGAAAGGCATGGTTCCTTGGCGTGGGCATCACACATTCTACAGTACATATCCTCGGTGGGGGCATCACGCGTTTTCATATGTTGAAGTACATATCCCCGATAGGGGCATCACTCATTTTCATATGTCGAAGTACATATCCCCGGCGGGGGCCTCACGCGTTTTTATATGTCAAAGAGCATATCCCCGGCGGGGGTTACAAAGCGTGTTTATTCGTTGATGCACATGTCAGCGAAGGTCAAGCAGCCTTGACAGTCTGGCCAACATGGGTGTTTATCCATTGATTCACACGTCAGCGAAGGTCAGGCAGCCCTGACAACACATACTGTTGGCAGTAAATCCAACAGAACATTGATATGACCTGGCAATACAATCCAGGAAGGATCAACATCATTGGGGAGGATCGATGATGGAATATGTTATACACATCCTCAAACAGACAAAGCTTTATCCCCACATATCTCTTGTATATGAGAGGCACATCTTCGGAATAAAGTCTGTATCAAGGATTAAGGACTTTGGTGATAGCACCAACGTCAACATCCTAAAAGATTTGGATCACACGTCCAAGCTTGTCATTGTTACCAATCCCAGGCAGAAGCAACAGGGAGCAGGCAATCATCCCAACATGATGGAGAATAATCCAACAACACACCTGCATCATACATTTGCATCATGTTGATGCACTTGGCATCATGTTTATCTAGTAGCATTTCAAGTGTCTAGGATTCTTTATCCTATCCATGCCATTGCATTGCATGAATATGATAAAGATGGGCATCTGTAGACACTCGAAATTTTCTGCACACCTGTCATTGACATTGCAGGAGGGCAGATTCGTCTTTCAGAGATAACCCTGGAAGATAGCTCATATCCAGTCAAGATACTATCAGAAGTTTAGTCTCAACCCCGGAACACACACCGGGAGTATCAGTTCCAACCTTGGAGATAACCCCAAGGCATGCAGTTCAAATACCAGAAATTCCACCGAAAAAGGTTGATTCATCACGGAGATAACACCGAGATATTCAGTCTCAATCCCGACACCGGGAATAGCAGTGCTAACCTCGGAGATAACCCCGAGGAGTGCAGTTGTAGTTCCAGAGATAACCCCGAAAATGCTTATTTCAAATGAATGCAATCAGCTTCAACCTCGGCATTCACACCGAGGCACTCAATATAAAACTCAGAGATAACACTGAGAAGACAGGCACACCTCAGAGATGACACTGAGGACCTTTAACACTTGTAGCAGTCCAATCTCAGAGATAACCCTGAGCAACGTCTGCTTTATCAGCCCAAACCGGAGATAACCCCGTTGAGGGGTAAAGTCATCATCTTGCCACCTTGAAGCCTTTCTCTTCATCTTTGCACACACCATTCTTCACGTTGAGAGCCGTGTTCCGTGTGTATGCCCGGACTTCGGTCCGTGGTTTCGTTTCAGTTTGTGTGTGTGTGTGTGTGTGTGTGTGTGTATATATATATATATATATATATGTATATATATATATATATGGACTAACATTATCGAGTTATGCCTCGATTGAGCCTAGACTTATGTCTGGAGCGTTTACTTGCTTTTATATATATATACTTATATATATAAACTGTATGTTGAACTCTGTTCGATGAGCCTGAATTTTATATCCAGTGCATTTACTGCTTTAATATATATATATCAACTGTGGTCGAACTTTGTTCGATGAGCCTGAATTTTACATCCGGTGCGTTTACAGCTTATATATATATATATATATATATATATATATATATATATATATATATATATATATAACTGCTTACTACTTTCATATAAATTGCGGCATCATGTGAGCCTAGGAATCATGTGATCACATATTCAGTCTACTGAATCTAGATTCGGTTCCCATGATTGACATTTTCAGCTGTAAGCAGCTTGTAAATTCATTCACGGTGTTTAGATTTCCTCATATGGTTTTCATGCCCACGAGGAATTCGGCACTACTTTGTACATTATTTTCTCGAAGATGCTTCGCATCTCGAAAATAAAAACAATCAAGCTGAACATTTAATAAAATGAAAGTGTAAAAGGTCTCAATTACTATTGAGCACAAGGGTTTGAAAAACCTCTTTTATAAAACATCACTGCCATATCTTGTTAAAAAATGAATTTTACACAAATTCAAACTCTGTGTATATAGGTGCGAACGAGGCCTCGCACTACTTCCAAATAACAGCACATTGACCCACACACACACACAGAGACATTTATATAATAGTTTCTTAAAAAGTGGCGGTTGTGACAACCCGAGGAAAACCGGATTGTCCAAACTTTAAGTTTAAAGAATTAGTTATTAATAAAATGAATTTTTATTAATACTATTCTGTGCTATGTGTTTATTAATCATTCTATAACCTATGTTGATTATAAATCGGGAGGATTCTGGCTACGAACTAGACTAAACGAGTAAGAATCTTCAAGACGAAAATAAAAATTTTCCGGGAACAAAATATTTTTCGGGAAAAAAAACGAAATAGGCACTATTTACTCGACGAAGTCCTAAGGGTTAGGGTTTGAATAACCTAAGCCTTTTCAAGAGTTTGGTATGTCGAAATGACATTCCATCGAAAGATTTGACAATAATATGTCATGAAAAGTTAAGTAAGCCGATAAAAGTTTTTCTCAAAAAACGTGCAGAAATCGGATGAAATAAAAATGACGAAAAGTACTACTATGTACTTTTCACTCGTTTAGCTATGTTAGGGGAAAACGTGAAAGAAAACGCGTGACACTAAAAAGTGTTTTTCAGTTTTTCAAAAATCCGAAAAATACGTAAAAGTTCATCGGTAAAGGAAAGATGAAATATTCACAAATTTGGATTCCGAGAATCGCAGTTTTTAAAACTATCAGACGAAACCCGAAAGACAGAATCACGAAGCTTCCAAGGGAAGCTATGTGAATAGTAAGGAGGTAAAATAGTAAGGATAAGTTAAGTAATGGCCAAGTAAAGTGTTTATGCTTAAGGGCTAAGTAAACTTAAGTGCTAAGTAAACTTAATGGCTAAGTAAACTTTAGGGTTAAGTAGACTTAATGGCTAAGTAAATGTGGAGGCCAAGTAAACTTAGTGCTTAAGTAATGAATAGTAAGGAGGTTTGAGGGCGAAATGACTATTTTTCCCCTAGCCTTGGTTTTCTATAAATATGAAGCTTATTTTCATTATTTTGGGATTTTAAAAATCCTAAACTTTGAGAGATAGGGAGAGAGAGTTCGGATAGGAGAAGAAGAGGAAGAGGAAAAGGAAGAGGAAGAGGAAAAGCTTGCTCATGAGCAACCTTTGTCCGATGGAAAGAGATTAAAAGAGAATGGTAATCCGAAACCTAGTCTCTTATAAATTTTCTTTAAGTTTCTATGTTCAAAAACATAATTTAATGGGAATAAGAAGTTAGTAATGATTTCATATGGTTGAAATCATGAGAAAACAAAGAAATAAGAATTTAAAATTTAGTTTATAAATTTCTTAAGGAAGTATAAGATTCATAAGGATTTTAAGCTATCCGAATGAATCTTATGAATGAGTAGGTGAAATAAGTAAGGAATGGTGTTCTATAACATCAAATTCCAAGAAAAAATGAAATCGTAATCCAAAATATCGATTAAAAATGAAGAAAGAACGAAGAACATGCGAAGAACACAAAGAAAGTTGTTGATAGACAAATTTAAAACCATCGTAGTGTAATTGTTGTTGATGGACAAGTTTGAAACCATCGCGTATAAGTTAGTTGCTTATTTCTTGGTTAGGAGCAGTAGAAACGTTCATGAAGAAGAGATTAAAACTTAGCAACAACGAAGTTATGGCGAAATTTTCGTAAAAGACGAACGAGAATTAGAAAGTTAGTAAATGAACCCAAAAATATAGGGTTTCATAAGAAAGTAAGAGAACGTAGAAAACGTGAGTCGTGGACTCAAGAACGAACGAGTTTCGAGTTTGGATGACCGAATTACGAACAAACGAACGAAGAACGTTAAAAAAGTAAAACGAACGAAGGGTGAAGATTAAGCCAATCGAATGACACATTAACGGATTCAGAATGAAGTTCTGCCTGAGGGGTATTAAAGTACGTAAGATAAGGAAGAGAATGGCATTGGAACAACCTCGTTCCGAGTTATAACGAAGGAGTTACGAGATCAGGAAGTACGCGTCTCAAACTTTATTCAAGACTTAGAAAATTCTCTAGGTTTTGTGCTCGGCGCCGCAGCGCCAGCTAAGCCTTGGGAGGCGGCGTCGCAGCGCGAGCCCGGGATGCCATGCACTGTTAACTGGTACTGCAGAGCGAGAGTTAGTGAAGGACTCGGTGCCGCAGCGCCAGGTAAAGGAGGTAGTTGCTGAAGACTCGTGCCACTACGCGAGAGGAAGGAAGGGAACCGGCGCCGCAGCGCCGGTGCAGGGCAAGGCCCAATAATGAGCTTTTAAGTGCTCAATTACTGGGGGATGTGCAAGAAAGAAATATGAACATGTTGTTCACCTAATGTAACACTTAATCAAGTGTTTTAAATCTTTAGTAAAGGTTGAACGAAAAGATTAAACGAGATTAAAAGATAGCGAATGTAAACGCGGGTTACGTAACCGATATACGGGGACCGTAGTCGTGATAAACGAACGTGGGGGATTGCTATGGTTATGATTCCATAGACGTTGAGTGACGAGGGTAATGAATAACATTCGATGTTATGTCGTGGTAAGGATAGATAAGGGTCAAGCGTACAGATGCTGTGAACGCAACGCTGTTACGATGAACGTTCGGTCTTAGCATACAACAAACAGTATGGATTCGACATTAAGAAAGAATAATGAACATGGGGTTCATGGGATGGATAACAATGGAAAGTGACTAAAACCTTGAGTAAAGGTTGAATGAGAGATTAAGAGATGAACAACGTGAACGTTGAATATGTAAACGATCCTCGTGAATCGTATTTGCGTCGGACGAACGTTCTAAGTGTACAAGGTTGTATGACTTAGACGTTGACGAAAGTAGTAAATAAGATATGAATTATGTGACAACCCGAGAATTTTGATATTTATAAAATCTTAAAATATTGAATTAAGGTTAAATAATAAACCTAGATAGAAAATAAGTGAATGGATTTGATATTTCTATGAAGAAATTTTAAGGATTTCAAAATTCTGTGATGAATTTTGGTTGGTTTAAAATCTTGTGGTGAATTATTCAGGATTAAGTATATAAGTGAATATGTTCTATGTATATGGTATTATATGTGTACAATATATGGTTAAGGGTCAAGGGTTGACTAGATAGCCTATATTAGTGGCAAACCCTATTATTATATTAAGAACATCAACGTTCAGCTAGAAAATTCTTACGATTTATAAGAAATCCTAAAACCGGTTCTGGAAACCCTAATTTCAGTTCTGGTAATTTGAAACCCTAATTCAGGAGTTGAAAACCCTAATTTGGGAATGTAAATGCTATGTATAAGGCGTTTGGGTATTAATTACAAATCTAATTAGGGATAACCCTAATGATTGATTAGAACCCTAATTATTGAAACTTTATTTTGTACATTTGAAACCCTAATTGATAATTAGGTAATTTTAATTTTAATTAGGAAATATAAATCCTAATTAGCAAGATTGAATTTATGATTAGGAAATCTTAATATAATTATAGAATCCTAATTATAATTTGAAAAAATTTATTTTCTATTTTGGAAGCCTAATTTAGAAATCCTAGAATTTATTTTTAAAATCCTAAGGGTTAAACCCTAAACCCTAAACCCTAAGGGTTAGGGCAAAATGACATGTATGCCTTTAAAATTACAAATCAAATGACCAAAATGCCCTTTTCTTACTTTTTAAGTAAAAGATCACACCAAATCTTAGTGACTCACCCCATTTGATATTGTCGTGTGATAAAATCTCCCAAGATCAGATTGGTAGTGCCACCTTGCACATATAGATACATTAAATCTAAAAATCAAAAAGTTAAGTAAGTAAAACTCTTACTTTATCTCTCATTCATGCCCAACCCATTCTATCTCTAGCTTTTCAAAATTTAGAGTGAGAGAGAGAGAGAGAGAGAGAGAGAAGATGAGCCATGACCACTTCATAGCAAGCCAAGGATCATAATCAAAAATCAGAATCAAGAATCAAAGCTAGAAAGTGGTATAAACCCAAATTTTCAAAATCTCATAATCTGATGTTATATGTTGTTGTTTATTGGTTAAAGTTATGTAATAAGATGCCATTTAGTGATCTGGGTTGTTAGATCCCAGATCCATAACATCAAAGTGCTTGAAATTAGAAGTTTTCAAAAATCTGGAAAAAAAAATTTAAGTTGTCTGACAGCCATATGTCAGGGCTGCTAGATCAGTGTGTGTTAGGTGTTATGTGTGTTTTATGTTATGGATATGTTCTTTGTAGTAAGGTCTTTGATCCAGAACTTGAATCAGGCCCAGATCATGTATAGATTGCATGATATGATCGGTCAAAGTACATTGACCGAGCACGAATTCTGGAAATCTGGGCAAACCCAGAAACCCAGAATTTCTGACAATGTTTTGCAGGGCCTTAATCTTGCTATTGTTTGTGTTTTAGTAAGTGTTAGTGCTTTGATCTTATAGTCTGACATGAGGACTAGATGATCATGCCTTTATATCACTTAGATCCATAACAGAATCAAAGATATTGTGGGTCAAACAAGCGTTGACCAACTGCCTTAGACGAAATCTGGAAAACCCAGAAATCGCCAAGAATAGCTTCTGACAAGCCTTTAACCGACCTTGATCTCTCTCCTGTTATATTGTTTGACTAATTTAGTGTTATGTTTATGTTCCTTGACATACAGACTACAGGTTTGAATCATTAGACCACCAAACAAATTAACAGAACCCTAAGATTTTTGAGCCACAAAGTGAGCACGCGAAGCTGTCTAGGTTTCTGGGTAACCCAAAAAACCCAGCAGGCCTCTGACAACTACTTTGCAAGCCTGGATCTTGTGGAATTGATATGTTTGGATTATGAAACTTGCTGGAGATTATAGTATTACATAAATACTACAAGATCAATGTCTTTTATAGCCTAGAAACTTTATAATCAAGAATGTATAAGTGGTCAAAGGTAACAACTTGATAACTCACATGAAGGCTCAAGAACACCTATAGCAACGGTTCTGTCGCTATAGGGCCCTTTATTAATAATTAATTTCTGAAAAATAATTATTTTATTTATTAAATAGAAAAAAAATGATTTTTAATTATTAAAAATATATAATAAATTCCTAAAAATTATTTTAAAGCCTGAAAATTAGTTTTTAATTATTCTAAATATATTTTATAAATATTTAATATTTTTAGAATAATAATGGTAATTAATTTATTTAATTATACTTTTAAATAAATTATTTAAAAATAATTTTAATACATGAAAAATCATGAAAAATTATATTATGGTATAAGAAAATATTTTAAGTTATTTTATATGACTTTTAATATTTTGTGATGAATTTTATTAACTAATTAATTTTAATGGTAATTAATTTATTTAATAAATATATTAAATAAATTATGAAAAAATAGAATTAATAATTTAAAAATCATATAAAAATGATTTAAGTGTTATAAAAATATTTTAAGTTATGAAATATAACTTTTGATATTTAGTCATGAAAATATTAATATTTTAATATTAATAGCAATTATCGGATAATTGATTTAACTGTTTAAAAATCATATAAATATGATTTTGAAGTATTAAAAATATTTTGATATATTATAAATGTGACGCCCCCAAAATAGGTATACATCACCCATTCTGAGTCACCAAATACATGGTACAAAAATAAATACAACCTCATTAATACAATTATCGTGTAAAATACGACAACACATATACTGTGAGTTTGAATACAAATAGAGAGTATAAAAACTCAAAAGGAGTCCTCATTACAATTATTGATACACTATTTTACAAAAATAGTGAGGAGTGCTAAACAACTTTCTAAAACCGTCACTCCATACCCCGACTAGTTCCTGCTATACTATCTCCTCCTGAGAAAAAAATAGAATAAAAAGGGTGAGCCAACTAGCCCAGTAAGGAATATTATGACTAAGATAATATACAACAAATTATCGTTAGTCTTCAACAGGGAAAATCTGATAAAATATAATAGATAACAAGTTTTAGATCAACAACTGCAGCGGAAACGGCAATCTATTAGAAGAGTCAAGTAGAGAAAGAATTCTACTATCTTCTAAGATTTAAAAGTTCATCATCAATATTTTATCCATGTAACATCAATCAATATACATCTTGAATCAAATATTCATCTTTGCACTACAAACCAAAGATATTCATTTGTATCACCAGTTGGTCATATTCATCTCAACACCTGTTCATCTTTGCACTATAGGCCAAAAATATTCATCAGGTAATCATACATCTTTGCACTACAGGCTAAAGATATTCAGTAGTATCATCATTTAGGACTGGGGATGATGAAAAATATTTTAAAGAAAACGAATCCAGTGAGATAAAAGAACAAATATTAGGGATTCGTATTACAGTTTATCCAAGTTCAATAATACTCCATAATAACCAATTTTGAAGCAGGATTCAAAAATAAAGATCAAAACATGGATACAATCAAAGATAGTAACCATAATAGACAACTTTAACAAAAAGAAATTTTTTTTTATTTTTCGGTGAATAGTGCCGTATTCGTGAATAGTGCCGTATACGTGAATAGTAACGTATACGTGAATAGTAACGTATACGTGAATAGTAACCCCGACACAAAAAGTTCCAAATTTGATAAAAAGTTCATACCAACATTTCGGTATAATGATATTGAAGAAAATATCATTTTAAGAAGAATATAACACCCCTTACCTCAAAATATCAGTACTTCTGATCGAAATATCGGTATAAGGCTGAAGGAAACTTGCACTGATGAATAGAAACTCACAAAGTATCTAAATACTCACAAAATACACTCAATAATCTAGAAAGAGAAAGAGAGAAAACTTGTTTCTGGTGTGATTTTCAATTCTAACTTAGCCCTCTATTTATAGAAAAATGTTATCACGCCGAAGCAGACTTAACCTACAACCTGATAGCTTTACCTGCTACTATTTCCACCCACCACATTTGAATAAAAATCTCGGCACATTTTCACCAACCAAAAGTGGGGCCCACCAATTCTAGAATTTTCCACCAAAATGATAAATTCCAAAACTTCAACAATTTCTGAACTAGTAATCTCTTAAAATTCATAACAAATCATACGTTCATTTTTAACGGTTCAAAATTTGTGGATATATACTCAACTTATATATGTATAACATATCCAAAAATCATAACGATCTAACGGTCGGATTAAAAATTATAACTCCCGCAATATATCTCAAAAATCGAGATTGATTTTTAATACATCCATTCCGACAAAAATACTGATAAAACACCTCAACATTAACTCCTTCATTTTTTTAACCACAAAATATATTCAACATTTATATTCACATAAAATAAATATTTCCTTATCATATGAATCAATAATTAATTATTCACAATTAATATTACAGAATCACATTTATGACAACCAGGCCGTTCCCAAGAAAGAGGGGGCTTTCCAATAAGGATTTCTCCTTACTAGCGCGCAATTAGGTGACCAAACCTCTCCTTAGACAGAACTTTCTAGACATTGCCAATAATGCTATCTAATAATATTTTTCAAATAATATGAATTATTGATCTGATAATGGGAAATACTGTGCAGTGACAATTATTAAAATAACAATAATATAAAATATCAATGCAGCAATTATTGAATCAATAAAATATTGAACAGTAACTACTGTAACAATTATTGAGTAGTGCCTTCCTTCGTAAGAATCAATAATTTAAAAATATTGTGCAATCCTTGTGCTACTATGCAACCACGTGTATTACTGTATTTTTACCACCGGGTATTTCAACAGTGTTAACGGTAACAACTAAGACGTTATTTATAAAAACTTAATTTTTGTCGTTATCTTCATTCAACCATTTTTCGTTATGGGGCCCATAAATAGTTGCGCCGTCGTACGAATATTCCCCAACAGAAAGAATATTCCACGACCAAATGAATATTCCCCGACAAAATGAATATTTTATAACCACTTATTTATTTTGCAAAATTTGCACATTTCACCCATAACCAAAATATTATATCAAATTAACACCTTATTATTCACAATAATAATTAGAGAAAATTTGATTTTATTCATTAAAAAGTTGGGGTCTTACAACCTCCCCTCCTTATAAAATTTCGTCCTCGAAATTGACGTACGTACCTGGTGTTTCGAAAAGGTGAGGATACCTCGCTTTCATTTCTGATTCTAACTCCCAGGTCATTTCTTCAATAGCATAGTTTCTCCACAAAACCTTAACTTGTGGTATAACCTTCGTGCGTAAGATATGCTCTTTCCTATCCAAGATCCTAACAGGTACCTCCTCGTACGTTAAATCTTCGCCTATCTCGTCTGATTCTAACTCAATAATATGGTTCAGGTCTTTAACATATTTACGAAGCATAGATATGTGTAAAATATTATGAACATGAGACATACTTGGAGGTAATGCGAGTCTAAAGGCCACATTTCCTATTCGGTCAAGAATTTCAAATGGACCAACAAATCGTGGATTGAGCTTTCCTCTCTTCCCAAATCTTTTAAATCCCTTCCATGGTGCAACACGTAACAATACATGATCCCCAATATTAAATTCCACATCCTTTCGATGAAGATCCGCATAACTCTTTTGTCAATCATGTGCCGTTTGTATACGTTGTCGAATCGTTTGGATCTTCTCTGTAGTTATGCGTACCAATTCTGGTCCCAACAACGTTGCTTCACCCACCTCATCCCAGCATACTGGAGAACGACACTTTCGTCCATACAAGGCTTCAAATGGAGCCATACCCATACTTGCCTAATAACTGTTGTTGTAGGAGAATTCCACCAGTGGCAAGTACTTATCCCAACTTCCTTTGAAATGTAGAATACAGAGTCTTAATAGATCTTCAAGGGTTTGAATAGTCCTCTCTGATTATCCATCCGTTTGAGGATGGTATGCCGAACTGAATCGTAAATCCGTGCTCATAGCTTTCTGCAAGCTAACCCAAAATCGTGAAGTGAATCTTGGGTCACGATCCAAAACTATGGATACTGGCATGCCATGCAATCTTATAATCTCATTTACGTACATACTAGCAAGACGTTCAAGGGAATAAGTCTCACGTATAGCCAAGAAATGGGCAGACTTGGTTAATCTATCAACAATAACCCAAATCGCATCTATGCCTTGAGAAACCTTGGGAAGACCCGTAACGAAATCCATGGTAATGTGTTCCCACTTCCACTTCGTAATCTCAAGTGGTTGCAACGGACCCTTTAGTACTTGATGCTCCACCTTTACACGTTGACAAGTTAAACACCTCGAGATAACTCCGTGATCTCTCTTTTCATATTGCTCCACCAAAAAGTATGTCGAAGATCGTGATACATTTTAGTACTCCCATGATGGATTGCAAACGGTGTGCTGTGTGCCTCCATCATGATTCTATGCTTCAAGTCAAAATCGTTAGGAACACAAAGTCAGGAGTTGACTCGAAGTATTCCTTCTTCATCGATTCTTGCTTCTGGAATAGCACCTTCTTGCACTCTCTTCTTCATACGCATCAGCTCCATATCCGTAGCTTGAGCAGCTTTAACTTTATCGATTAAAGTCGGTTCTACTCGTATGCTTAATATCATCATGTGGGTACTTGGAGCCTTCATCTCTATCTCCATCCTTTGCAAGTCATACAAAATGGGTCTTTGTGTTAACAACATTACACTCGTACCCGTATACGATCTTCTACTCAATGCGTCAGCTACTACGTTTGCTTTTCCAGGATGATATTGGATGGTATAATCGTAATCTTTCAGCAGCTCGAGCCAACGTTGTCGCCGCATGTTGAGTTCCTTTTGGGTGAAAAAATATTTGAGGCTTTTATGATCTGTATAGATCTCCACTTTCTCCCCATATAGGTAGTGTCTCCAGATCTTCAACGCAAAAATGACTGCTGCCAACTCCAAATCATGAGTAGGATAATTCCTCTCATATTCTTTGAGTTATCGCGAGGCATAGGCTATGACTTTCCCATGTTGCATGAGAACACATCCTAACCCTTTGCCTGAAGCATCGCTGTAGATAACAAATTCATCCGAACCAGATGGTATTATCAGAACAGGTGTCAAAATGAGTCTTCTCTTGAGTTCTTGAAAACTCTTCTCATAATTCCCGCTCCAATCGAATTTTGTATCTTTACGAGTCAGCTGAGTTAACGGAGTAGCGATTCGAGAAAATCCTTCCACGAATCTCCGATTGTAACCAGCTAAGCCCAGAAAGCTACGTACTTCGGTCACCGACTTTGGTTGCTCCCAACTTTGTATGGCTTCAATATTCGCCGGGTCGACAGATACTCCATGTTTTGACACCACATGCCCAAGGAATGTTACTTCCTTAAGCCAGAACTCGCATTTCTTCAGCTTGGCATATAGCTTGTTATCGCGAAGCCTTTGTAGTACCAGCTTCAAATGGTGCTCATGATCTTCACGGTTTTTGAAATAGATGAGGATGTCATCAATAAAGACAACAACGAACTGATCCAAATATTCTTTGAATACACGGTTCATCATATCCATGAAAGCAGCAGGAGCATTAGTCAATCCAAAAGACATGACTAAGAATTCGTAATGCCCGTACCGAGTTATGAAGGCAGTCTTTGGAATATCCTCAGTTTTAATCTTCAGCTGATGATATCCAGAACGAAGATCGATCTTTGAAAATAATTGTGTTCCTTGCAATTGGTCGAATAGGTCATCAATGCGAGGTAGTGGATACCTATTCTTGATGGTGACATGGTTCAATTCCCGATAGTCGATACAAAGTCGCATAGTACCATCTTTCTTCTTTACGAATAACACCGGAGCACCCCAAGGAGATGTACTAGGATGAATAAAATCGATGTCCAACAACTCTTGTAGTTGGACCTTTAACTCCTGAAGTTCAATAGGAGCCATTCGATATGGGGTTTTAAAAATGGGCTTTGTGTCAGGTTCAAGGTCAATAAAGAAATCAACTTCACGTTCTGGGGGTAGACCGGGAAGTTCTTCAGGAAATACGTCAGGAAATTCATTAACAACAGAAATTTTATCCAAATCTGACGTATTTTTGTTCAAGTCCGTGACATGGGCTAAGAAAGCTTGACATCCATTTTTCAATAATTGAATAGCTTTATGGCTTGAAATGACAGTGATTGACTTTAATGGTTTAGTTGTTTGAATTAGCATAACAGGTTGGTTAGGAATATGAAAACTAACAACCTTACGAAAACAATCAATTTTAGCATGATGCGTGGTTAACCAATCAATCCCTAAAATCACATCAAATGCAAGAATTTTCAACAAAATAAGATCGGCAGGTAATGTGATGGTACCAACTTGAATCAAGAAAGATTTATAAACAGTAGATGTAACGAAAGTTTCTCCTAACAGAGTTTCAACAGATAAGTCAAAGTCTAATTTCTCCGGAGTCAAGTTCAAACGTTGAGCATAAGCAGGAGAGATAAAAGAATGGGTAGAACCGGTATCTAATAAGGTATAAACTTCACAAGAGTTTATGATTAGCTTACCCGTGATCACCTCGTTCGGGTTCCTCGCGTTTTGGGCAGTCACAACAAACGCCCTTCCAGGAACCACTGACTTTGACTTGTCCGGAACAGCCTTCGGAGTCACTATCCCCGTTGAACTTGGTTTTGCAACAAGACAATCTTTAGCTATATGACCTTCCTTTCCACAGTTATAACATACCTTGAACTGTTGTGGGCAGTTTGGGCTGATGTGTCCCTCTTTCCCGCATTTGTAACATACGACAGGTGCTCGTTCTCCTCCCCTAGAAATAGTTGATGTTGGTGCTGACGTCTTCACGTTATCATTGTTAAACCTTCTCCTTTTGAAATCTCCTCCCGACTCGCTCCTTCTATTATCACGGCCACGGTTACCACCAGAGTGATTACCGCTTTTGTCTGAATATTTTCCTCCCTGCTGGTTTTCATTACTTCGATGACCGCTGTCACCGGTATGACCCTGGTTGTGGTCCCTCGGTTGAACATACTCATTATCTCGCTCTAATAATTGAGCCATGTTTACAACATCTGAATATAAAGAAAATTTATGAGAGATAAGATATTGCTGAATCTCGAGCTTTAGACCTCTCAGGAACATCCTCGTCATTCGTTCCTCATTCTCTACCAAATGAGGTGCAAACCTGGATAACTCTGCAAACTTCGCCTCGTACTGGGACACCGTCATGTTGTTTTGTTCCAGTCTAACAAACCCTACCTCCTTCATATGACGAATACTTTCAGGAAAGTACTTGTCATTAAACAGTTTCTAAAACGTTTCCCAAGACATGTTGAGTGCGTCAGGCTGGGTACGCTTCACAGACTCCCACCAGTAGTCTGCCTCACCGCAGAACATAAAGGTGGCGAATGGAACCTTCTGTTCCTCTGTGCATCCCAAGACATGAAATATCTTGGTAATTTGCTTGACCCAAGTTTCTGCCATGATCGGATCTGGCGTTCCCTTAAATTCTGGTGGTCCCAACTCTTTGAACTGCTTGGCTGTGACAAGCCGCGCATTGCTAGTATTTTCACCCGTATTTTGTGCACGAGTCTCCCTCGTCTGGTTTTGCATGAACTGCAAAAAACTTCTAAATATCCCGTCATTCATCATTTGTTCGGTAGTGTTGTTTATAGGAGGAATATTGCCTTCCTATTGCACGTTCCCCTGTGTGGTGATCAAAGGTGTCTCCACGGTCTGATTCACTCCCTTATTAACGTTCTCAGCTGCTATTCTAAAATATTGCCATAAAATAAGGGTTAATAGTCATGTCATATATTATCCCTACACTCTGACCGACCAAATAAATACCAAATAAACTTAGTCAGGTCATACTAGCGAATGAATTCTCCGTCTCTCCCCTCTTAGTTCTTGTCTCACATCTCAGCCAAGGATTATATCCCTAAGCTCTTATACCAACTGTGATGCCCCCAAAACAGGTATACATCACCCATTCTGAGTCACCAAATACATGGTACAAAAATAAATACAACCTCAGTAATACAATTATCGTGCAAAATACGACAACACATATACTGTGAGTTTGAATACAAATAGAGAGTATAAAAACTCAAAAGGAGTCCTCATTACAATTATTGATACACTATTTTACAAAAATAGTGAGGACTGCTAAACAACTTTCTAAAACCGTCACTCCATACCCTGGCTAGTTCCTGCTATACTATCTCCTCCTTAGAAGAAAATGGAACAAAAAGGGTGAGCTCAACTAGTCTAGTAAGGAATATTATGACTAAGATAATATACAACAAATTATCGTTAGTCTTCAACAGGAAAAATCTGATAAAATATAATAGACAACAAGTTTTAGATCAACAACTGCAGCGGAAGCAGCAATCCATTAGAAGACTCAAGTAGAGAAAGAATTCTACTATCTTTTAAGATTTAAAAGTTCATCATCAATATTTTATCCCTGTAACATCAATCAATATACATCTTGAATCAAATATTCGTCTTTACACTACAAGCCAAAGATATTCATTTGTATCACCAGTTGGTCATGTTCATCTCAACACCTGTTCATCTTTGCACTACAGGCCAAAGATATTCATCAGGTAATCATACATCTTTGCACTACAGGCCAAAGATATTCAGTAGTATCATCAATTAGGACTGAGGATGATGAAAAATATTTTTTAAAAAAACAAATCCAGTGAGATAAAAGAACAAATATTAGGGATTCGTATTACAGTTTATCCAAGTTTAATAATACTCCATAATAACCTATTTTGAAGCAGAATTCAAAAATAAAGATCAAAACATGGATACAATCAAATATAGTAACCATAATAGACAACTTGGACAAAAAGAAGAAAATTTTATTTTTCGGTGAATAGTGCCGTATTCGTGAATAGTATCGTATACGTGAATAGTAACGTATACGTGAATAGTAATCCCGACACAAAAAGTTTTAAATTTGATAAAAAGTTCATACCAACATTTCGGTATAATGATATTAAAAAAATATCATTTTAAGAAGAATATAACACCACTTACCTCAAAATATCAGTACTTCTGATCGGAATATCGGTATAAGTCTGAAGGAAACTTGCACTGATGAATAGAAATTCACAAAGTATCTAAATACTCACAAAATACACTCAATAATATAGAGAGAGAAAGAGAGAAAACTTATTTCTGGTGTGATTTTTAATTCTAACTTAGCCCTCTATTTATAGGAAAATGTTAGCACGCCGAAGCAGACTTAACCTGTAACCTAATGGCTTACCTGCTACAATTCCCACCCACCACATTTGAATAAAAATCTCACACATTTTCACCAACCAAAAGTGGGGCTCACCAATTCTAGAATTTTCCACCAAAATGATAAATTCCAAAACTTCAACAATTTCTGAACCAGTCATCTCTTAAAATTCATAACAAATCATACGTATATTTTTAACGGTTCAAAATTTATGGATATATACCCAACTTATATATGTATAACATATCCAAAAATCACAACGATCCAACGGTCGGATTAAAAATTATAACCCCAGCAATATATCTAAAAAACCCTGATTGATTTTTAATACTTCCATTCTGACAAAAATACTGATAAAATACCTCAACATTAACTCCTTCATTTTTTAACCACAAAATATATCCAATATTTATATTCACATAAAATAAATATTTCCTTATCATCTGAATCAATAATTAATTATTCACAATTAATATTACAGAATCACATTTATGACAACCAGGCCGTTCCCAAGAAAGAGGGGGCTTTCCAATAAGGATTTCTCCTTACTAGCGCGCAATTAGGTGACCAAACCTCTCCTTAGACAGAACTTTCTAGACATTGCCAATAATACTATCTAATAATATTTTTCAAATAATATGAATTATTGATCTGATAATGGGAAATACTGTGCAGTGACAATTATTAAAACAACAATAATATAAAATATCAATGCAGCAATTATTGAATCAATAAAATATTGAACAGTAACTACTGTAACAATTATTGAGTAGTGCCTTCCTTCGTAAGAATCAATAATTTAAAAATACTGTGCAATCCTTGTGCTACTATGCAACCACGTGTATTACTGTATTTTTATCACCGGATATTTCAACAGTGTTAACGGTAACAACTAAGACGTTATTTATAAAAACTTAATTTTTGTCGTTATCTTCATTCAACCATTTTTCGTTATGGGGCCCATAAATAGTTGTGCCGTCGTACGAATATTCCCCAACAGAAAGAATATTCCACGACCAAATGAATATTCCCCGACAAAATGAATATTTTATAACCACTTATTTATTTTGCAAAATTTACACATTTCACCCATAACCAAAATATTATATCAAATTAACACCTTATTATTCACAATAATAATTAGAGAAAAATTGATTTTATTCATTAATAAGTTGAGGTCTTACAATAAATATATTATAATATTATATTATAATTTTCATTAATATTTAACATTAAATAAATATTAATGATAACAGAATTAAGTGGTATTTAATTCATATAAATACTATATTAATGATTAAAAAATCATGATAAATGATAATAATTATTTAAATATTATTGCGAGCTTATGAAAATTATTTTGATTGATAATATAATTATCTAAGATAATTGTTAAGTGTTTAGACAGATTTTAATTGAACTTAAACTCGTTAATTCTCCGACTAAGCCGACGGGATGTCAGAATTGTACCGAATTCAACTCATACTGAAATAGTTTGACTTGATACTAGGTCTCATGTGTGTTATAGACTGATAGTGTGAGACCCTAAATTTTATGAAATGAAAGTATTCAATTTTCTTATAATTATTATGTTATTTAGTAAATAGTTAAATTGATAAAATGATTAAAGTTAAGGGTGATATGTGAAAATTTTGCAAAGTAAGCAAGTGGTTATATAATATTCGATTGGTCGAGGAATATTCGTTTTAACAAAGAATATTCGTATGACGGCACAATCATTGGTGGATGTAACGACCCCGAAATAGGTTCATTCCACCCAACCCATTCTGAGTCGTCAAATACATGGTACAGAAAACAACTACAACTTTATTACAACAATTGTCGTGCAAAATACAACAACACATATGCTGTGAGTTTGGATACAAATATATACCAAATGTGACTCATGTTCCAACCATGGACATCACCTCACAATAACACCTTACATAAAGGTATAGTCAAAAACTGTTTTAGAAATTAGAATATTTGGGAAGTGCTCAAGAAAACCTTCGTACATGGGAGGCCATGCGTCTAGGTTATGATAGATATCATATGGCCACAAAATTATCCTTGGTTGACCCAATAGACCCCAAAGAAAAACGAGAAGATTACTATCATATTCTTCCCAATGGTGAGTCTTCTCTTGACTTATCATTATCTCCACTGTCTCAAATTGAGAATTATATTCAAACAAACACCAAGATTATATAGGTAGTGCCCATAGATATACTCAACAAGTGGATGAGCACAACCCTGTCCTATGATGACACGAGGTTGTATGTCATTAGACATCTTGTATGATAGTGACAAAACACCCTTCCAACGTTGGGTTCGCCTCACCCTATTTTCTTCACCAAATATAACTACTAAATGATGACCACCGTTCTATTCCCTTGTTACCCCTGCTCGACCCAGCTACACTTTTATTACCTGAAAGGAATTGTGAAGCAAAAGGGTGAGCACAACTAGCTCAGTAAAGAATATCACGACTAAATATAATTTAATTATCAATAGCCTTCATCAACAATAAATCAGAGATTTAGAACATATGGTAAATGATAAAAATTTCAACCATAGTTGCAGCGGAACGAGCAATCCATTAGAAGAGTCAAATAGACTATAAAGTCTATTATCTTCTCCATGTTAAAAATCCACCAACAATGTTTTATCCATGTAACATCACTCAACAGTTCCTTTCCACAATCATATGAATAACTCATAATCATAATTGTGACTATAAATTTTTCTTCGCACCCAGGACGAAGAATATTTTCATCACCTGTCTTTACCTGAAACATCAAAGATCATGGTTATACCAAATCACAATTCCTGTTTATAATCATACTAACAAATCCATCTTTGCACTACGGGCCAAAGATATTCATCAACAAACCATCTTTGCACTACGGGCCAAAGATATTCATCAACAAACCATCTTTGCACTACAGGCCAAAGATATTCATCAACAGGCCATCTTTGCACTACATGCCAAAGATATTCATCAACAATTCATATTTGCACTACAGGCCAAATATATTCATATCTCAAAGAAATATATAATCATTTCAGAATTTATATAAACAATAATTATAACCATGTTGATCAATTCACCTTTGCACTTAAGCTTAAGATATTCAATTATAAATTCAATGGTCATGATCATACCAGTCACAATTCAACTTTGCACTACAGGCCAAAGAGAACCCTAGTCATGATCATACCAATAATCTATCCATCTTTACACTCCAGTGAAAGAGAATTTCAACATCAAGATTATAAAAATGTTATATATGATGATAAAAATAATATGATCAACATATAGTTTTAATCTCAAGAGTAATATTCGTAACTCATGAATAGTAACCCCGACACAAAAGATAGAAATTCTACAATAAAATTCATACCAATATTTCGGTATAATGATATTGAAAGAATAACATTACTTAAATTTATAAACAATTTATTTTAATTGTTTACACTTTACTAATTAATGCATTTAATCATCATAAAATGCCAACTCTTACAATTTCATCATCAATAACCAAAATCCTCATCAAAAATCTGCATATACCTCATATAGGATTCTCAAGCCATAAAATCCTATTTTTCAATTTTCTTACTTCACATAACATATTTAATTCATTTTCTCATAACTAGACTATTTTCATGAAAAATACCAAATCCGTTCCAAAAATATTTCTTTTCTGGGATTTAGCATAATATAGTCCCATAGTAAACATATATTTTTCTCAGAATTTTTAAAAGTCATTTACTATTTTTCATATGGCCAAAATAGCCGAATATTTAGATATTTATCAAAAATTGTACTTTTATCTAAAAATTCTGAAATTTACAGAGTATACTTCTATCATATACATGTACTCCCAATAAAAATTTCATCAATTTTGGAGTTAACCACAAGGAATTATAAGCTGTTACTTCTAAAATAGTCTTTTCTCATAAAATTCATAACTCTCAATCTATACATCCAAAAATCACCATTTTTGGACACAATCAAGAAAACTCATCAAAATATCATTTCAAATTTTTCCAGAATTTTTGAAGATCAGAAAAATTACGAAACTGAAAATCATAACAACCCTTAAAATCCCTTAATATCCCTTACTATCCCTTACTATCCCTTACCTCAAAAGAGCAGTACTTCTGACTGGATATCGGATATGATGCTGAAGGAAACTTGCACTGATGAATAGAAACTCACCAAGTATCTAAAAACTCACAAAATATGCTTCATAATATAGAGAGAGAAAGAGAGAAAGCTTATGTTTCTGGTGTGATTTTCAATTCTAACTTAGCCCTCTATTTATAGGAAAATTTTGGTAGGTTTGACCTGCAACCTAATGGCTTTACCTGCTACTATTCCCACCCACCACATTTGAAATATAATTCAGCACATTTCTTCACCAACCACAAGTGGAGCCCACCAATTCTAGAATTTTCCACCAAAATGATAAACTCCAAAAATTCAACAATTTCTGAACCAGTCATCTCGTAAAATTCATAACAAATCATACGTTCATTTTTAACGGTTCAAAATTTGTGGACATATACTCAACTTATATATGTATAACATATCCAAAAATTACCACGATCCAACGGTCGGATTAAAAATTATAACCCCCGCAAAATATCTCAAAAACCCTGATTTTTAATACCTCCATTCCGACAAAAATACTGATTAAAACCTCAACATTAACTCCTTCATTTTTAACCACAAAAATATATCCCTCATTTATATCCACATAAAATAAATATTTTCTTATCATATAAATCAATAATTAATTATTCACAAATAATATTACAGAATCACATTTATGACAACCAGGCCGTTCCCAGGAAAGAGGGGGCTTTTCGATAAGAATTTCTCCTTACTGGCGCGCAATTAAATGACCAAACCTCTCCTTAGACAGAACTTTCTAGACATTGTCAATAATGCTATCTAATAATATTATTTAAATAATATGAATTATTGATCTGATAATGGAGAAATACTGTGCAGTGACAATTATTGCACAACAATAATATAAAATTTCAACGTAGCAATTATTGAATCAATAAAATAAAATATTGAACAGTAATTACTGTAACAATTATTGAGTAGTGCCTTCTTACGTAAGGATCAATAATTCAAAAATACTGTGTAAAACCGTGTGCTACTGTGCAAACACGCGTATTACTGTATTTTAACCACCGGGTATTCCAACAGTGTTAACGATAACAACTACGCCGTTAATTATAAAAACTCAATTTTTGTCGTTATCTTCATCCGACAGTTATTCTGTTATGGGGCCCACAAATGTCTGCGCCGTCGTACGAATATTCCACGACAGAAAGAATATTCCACGACCAAACGAATATTCCCCGACAACAATGAATATTTTATAACCACTTGTTTATTTTGAAAAAAAATTCATATATCACCCTTAATTTTAACATTTATCAATTTCACCATTTACTGAATAGTAATTATAAGAAAAATTGAATACTTTTATTTCATAAAATTCGGGGTCTTACAGTGGACCCCACAACGAAAGTATTGTCGTAGTTAGAAAAAGATAGAATTATCTTTTTATAAAAATAACGGCGGAGGAGTTACCATTAAAATTGTTGAACTACCCGATAGTAAAAGTACAGTAATACGCGTGGTTGCATGGTAGCACACGGTATTGATTATTGATGCTTACGTGAGAAGTCACTCAGTTATACTCAATTATTGCTAAAGTAATTGCTGCATCATATCTCGCATATTATTGAATCAATTATTATCATAGTATCATCTGCATAATATGATATATTATTAAATCAATAATTGAGATGGCAAAGTTATTCATATTATTATTTGTAATATTGACAATGTCTAGAAGTTCTGTCAAGGAGAGGTTTGGTCACCTAATTGCGCGCCAATAAAGAGAAATCCTTGTCGGAAAGCCTCTTCTTTCCTGGGAACGACCTGGTTGTTAAATATTGTGAATTATAATATTAATGATGAATATGTTCGTGTTGATTAAAGATAAAATTGATAGTTCCATTGTGTGAAAATTATTAGTGTTAGTGGAAATAGACATTTATTTTGATAGTAATTGATGTCGGGAGGTTATATTGACCAATCGGGTATTCAGGGCACTTTTCGTGTCGGAGTACTATTCACGGATTACTATTCACTCTAGTATTGTTCACTCGAGTATTTGAGACACTTTTTGTGTTGGGGTACTATTCCCGAAGTACTATTCACGGGGTACTATTCACCTAAAAAATATATTTCTTTTCGGTCCAAATCATTTTTAGTACAATATTATTCCATGAGAAGATGTAATAATTTTTCAGACAGTTGATTGAAATTATAATAGTAAATCAATATGGATCGTTGGTTTAAAGTTTTAATAGTAACTTGTCCCATCGATTTTCCAAGAGTTACTTGTCCCTTCGGTTTTCCAAGAGTTACTTGTCCCTTCGGTTTTCCAAGAGTTACTTGTCCCATCTGTTTTTCAAGAGTTAATTGCCCCTTCGCAAATAGTAGTTGTCTCTTCAATATTACCAAGAGCCATTTTGAGCCTTCGTTAAGACCAAGAGCTACTTTCAGTTCTTCTATAAATAGAAGCTCATTCCTTCATTATTTCTTACAAATTCACTGAAACTCTAGAGAGAGAAACTATAGAGAGAAAGAAAAAAAGTATTCTGCTACTTCACTACTCCAATATTCAGTTTTTCTAAGGTAAGGGATATTATTATTATTATCGTAAGGGGTATTATTTCTTTCGTATTCATGAAGAGAGTTATTGTTATTCCATTCTTTATTATTATGTTGGAATAATCTGTTTATGCGAAGTACCAAATACATGGTAAAATTCTTCTGTTATTCTATTTTTTATTATTCTGTTGGAATAACTTGCCTGTGCGGTCTATCGCATGCCTGGTGAATTCTGTTGATATTTCATTCTTTATTATTCTGTTGGAATATCTTGTCAGTGCGGATTACGCATGACCTCGTTCCATTCTTTATTATTTTGTTAGAATATCCTGTATGTGCGAATTACGCATGACCTGGTTCCATTCTTTATTATTCTGTTGGAATAACATGTCTATGCGGTCTATCGCATGCATGGTGTATTCTTTTGTTATTCCATTCTTTATTATTCTGTTGGAATAACCTGTCTATGTGGATTACCGCATGACGGGCGAAAATCTATTTGCAGTTTCATATATTCTATTATACTCAGTTGGTTAAAGCTTTGGCTTCTATACTCCATGAAATTAGTGCAATATCCTTGATATTTACGCTTCATCCAGTATCTTTTCATAGAAATATTCTTCTGAGCATTCTTGAATTTTACTCTACAAAGCAGTATCATATTGACAATTTGGACTTTATTGGTTCCTGGATAAATTAATTTATAAATCTTTAAAATTTATTCTTGAATTTATTTTATTGAATTATTATGTCATTGTCATCATCCTCATGCTTATATTGTGATGAAAGTCATCTTTGGCTTACGTGCATAGATGGACTTGGTATGATTATGACCAGGGATTATTCGGTATAATCATGACCGTAATGTGACGAATGATGTGGTAAAAGTCCTCATTGGCCTGTAGTTCATTGGTGGACAGTTGTTGGTATGATTATGACCAGGGATTATTCGGTATAGTCATGACCATTGATGATTACATGAATACCCTTGGTCGTGGTGCAGGGATGATTCGATTTTATTTATTAAGCTGAGTCTCAGCGATAAAGTTGATGAAAAACTTTTTAAATCATAGAAGATAGTAGATTTTATACTTTACTTGACTCTTCTAATGGATTGCTTATTCCGCTGAAGTTTTTGATCTAAAACTTGTTGTCTATTATATTCTATTAGTTGTTATAGTGTTGAAGGCTAATGATAACTTATTCTGCATTATCTTAGTCATAATATTTCTTACTGGGCTAGTTGAGCTCACCCTTTTGCTTTCATTGGTCTCTTCAGGAAATGAGAACGTAGCTGGGACTAGTTGGGGAACAGAGTGATGGTCCTAGATGGTGCATTAGTAGTCCTCACTATTCTATGAAATAATGTGATAATAATTATAATGAGGACAACATTGAGGATATTGTCTATATGACAATATTCTTGTTTAAACTCTCAGCTATGTTTTGTCGTATTTTACACGACTGTTGTATAATTAAGTTGTATTTGAATTTATGTACCATGTATCTGGCGACTCAAGATGGGTGATGTATACCTATTTTGGGGGCGTCACAGTTGGCATCAAAGCTTAGGGATATGATCCCTGGCTGAGATGTGAGACAAGAACTAGGAGGGGAGAGACGGGGAATTCCTTCACTAGTATGACCTACCTAAGTTTATTTGGTATTTAATTGGTCGGTCAGAGTATAGGGATTATATGTGATATTTAATTAACCCTTGTTTTGTGGCAGTATTTGAAAATGGCATCCGAAAATGTTGAGATAAGCAATAAAGCACATGAGACCGTTGAGTCACCAACGATCAATACCTAGAATAATGTGCAATACGGAGACAATAACCCTCAGGTAAATAACAACACCGATCAGATGATGAACGATGGGATGATCAGAGGCTTTATGCAATCCATGCAACATCAGGCGAGAGAGACTCCTGTTCAAAATACGGGTGGAAATACTGGCAACTCTCAGATGGTTACGGCTAAGCAGTTCAAGGAGCTAGGACCACCGGAGTTTTTGGGAAATCCAGAACCACTTAAGGTGAAGACGTGGTTAAAGAAGATCACCAAGATATTTGATGTCTTGGAATGCTCTGAGGAGCAAAAGGTTCCCTTTGCCACCTTTATGTTGCGTGAAGAGGCAGATTACTAGTGGAAATCTGTAAAACGTACTCAGCCTGATGCACTCAAGATGTCTTGGGAGAAGTTCCAAGAGTTGTTCAACGACAAGTACTTTCTCGAAAGTATTCGTCACATAAAGGAGGTGGAATTCATCAAGTTGGAGCAAAACAATATGACAGTGTTGCAGTACGAAGCTAAGTTTGCCGAGTTATCTCGGTTTTCGTCCCACTTGGTTGACAATGAGGAGAGAATGACGCAGATGTTTCTAAGAGGTTTGAAACCCAAGATACGTCAATACCTAATTTCTCATAATCTGTGTTTGTATTTAGATGTTGTGAATAGGGCTCAGTTATTAGAGCGCGATAATAAGTGAACCCAACCAAGAGAGAGCAGCCGACAAGTCGATAATACCAGTGGTAGCAGTCATCGAAGCGGTGACAACAAGCGTGAAGGGAATCAACATGCCAGAAATGGTAATCACTTAGGTGGTAATCATGGTCATGACAATAAGAATGGACATTTCAAGAAGAGGAGATTTAACAATGATGGAAAGATGTCAGCACCAGCACCTGTTGTTAAGGAAGGAGAACGACCGCCGCTCGTATGTTATAAATGCGGAGGGGAGGGACATATCAGTCCAAACTGCGTGATGCAATCCAAAGCATGTTACAATTGTGGAAGAGAAGGTCACTTAGCCCAATTTTATCGTTTACCGAAGACAAGTTCAGCTGGAATGGAGGCACCAAAGGCCATCCCAGAAAAGTCAAAGCCAGTAGTGCAAGGGAGAGCGTTTGTCGTGACCTCCCAGAAAGCAAGGAACCCGAACGAGGTCATTATGGGTAAGCTTATCATAAACTCTAGCGAAGTATATACCTTATTTGATACCGGCTCTACCCATTCTTTTATTTCTCTTACTTGCGCTCAACGTTTAAATTTGACTCCGGAGAAATTGGTCTTTGACTTATCGGTTAAAACTCCATTGGGAGAAACCTTCGTTACCTCCACTGTTTATAAATCTTGTTGATTCAAATCGACACTTTCACGTTACCAGTCGATCTTATCTCTTTGAAAATACTTGCCTTTGATATAATTTTAGTAATCGATTGGTTAACTACTCATCATGCTTTTCGTAAGGTTGTTAGCTTTCATATTCCTAACCAAACTGTTATGCGAATTCAAGCAACCAAACCACTAAAGTCAATCATTGTTATACCAAGCCATAAGTAAAGAGCCCCGATCTTTTCATTGTTGACTTCCTTGTGTGGAATGAACCGAAGCCAAACTATCCATAGGCGACGCCGTGAATAACGATGGCAAGTTGATAGGTATCAAAGTGACATGCTATCCAAGTCTTGGATGAGAGTCACAATTTTGAATAATATTTCTATTGTTAATAAATTTCCTGTTGTATCCCTGAAGACTTCCTAGTCTACTTAGAGCGTGAAATTAAATTTTGTATTGACCCCAATACAAAACCCATTTTTAAAACCCTTAAATATTTCTTCAACCGAATGAACGTATTATGCGCCAAAGACGTTGGCTCGAGCTGTTGAAGATTCCGATCGTACCATTCAATATCATTGTGGAAGAGCGAACGTGGTAGCTGACGCGTTGAATAGAAGATCGTATGAGTTTACGAGTGCGATGTTATTAACACAAAAACCCATTTCGTATAACTTACAAATGATGCAGATAGAGTTAAAGACTCTAGAGACCCACATGAAGATAACGAATATACGATTAGAATTGACTTTAGTCGATAAAGTTAAAGCCGCTCAAGCTACATACTCAGAGCTGATGAATGTGAAGAAGAAGATTCAAGAGGGCGTTATTCTAGAAGCAAGAATCGATAAATAGACGAAATCTCAACCCTCGATTTAATTGGCCCATTTGAAATCCTCGATTGAGTAGGAACGGTGGCCTATAGACTCGTTTTACCGCCAAGTATGTCGCGTGTTCATAACATTTTTTTTCCACGTATCGATGTTATGTAAACATGTGGACAACCCGAACCACATTATTGAATTGGAATTAGACGAGATAGCAGAAGATTTAATGTATGAAGAGATACGTGTTAAAATCTTGGATAAGAAGGATTATGCTCGACACTCAAAGGTTATACCTCAAGAGTTAGAATTTGAAGTGAAGTCAAGGTATCCTCACCTATTCGGCATATCAGGTATGTACGTAAATTTTGAAGGCGAAATTTCATAAGGAGGGGAGATTGTGAGATCTCGAATTTTATGAAATAAAAGTATTCAATGTTCTTATAATTATTATGTTATTTAGTAAATGGTTAAATTGATAAAAAGATTAAAGTTAAGGGTGATATGTGAAAATTTTGCAAAGTAAGCAAGTGGTTATATAATATTCGATTAGTCGGGGAATATTCGTTTTAATAGAGAATATTCGTACGACGGCACAATCATTGGTGGACCCAACAGCAAAAGTATTGTCGTAGTTAGAAAATAACAGAATTATCTTTTTATAAAAATAACGGCGGAGGTGTTACCGTTAAAACTATTGAACTACCAGGTAGTAAAAGTACAATAATACGTGTGGTTGCATAGTAGCACGCGGTATTGATTATTGATGCTTACGTGAGAAGTCACTCAGTTATAATCAATTATTGCTACAATAATTGCTGCATCATATCTCGCATATTATTGATTCAATTATTGTCACAGTATCATCTGCATAATATGATATATTATTAAATCAATAATTGAGACGGCAAAGTTATTCATATTATTATTTACAATATTGACAATCTCTAGCAGTTCTGTCAAGGAGAGGTTTGGTCACCTAATTGCGCGCCAATAAGGAGAAATTCTTATCGAAAAGCCCCCTCTTTCCTGGGAACGACCTAGTTGTTAAATATTATGAATTATAATATTAATGATGAATAAGTTCGTATTGATTAAAGATGAAATTGATAGTTCTATTGTGTGAAAATTATTAGTGTTAGTGGAAATCGATATTTATTTCGATAGTAATTGATGTTTGGAGGTTATATTGACCAATCGGGTATTCGGGACACTTTTCGTGTCGGAGTACTATTCACGAGTTACTATTCACCCGGTTACTATTTACTCTACTATTGTTCACTCGGGTATTTGGGACACTTTTCGTGTCGGGTTACTATTCACGGGGTACTATTCTCGAAGTACTATTCACGGGGTACTATTCACCCAGAAAATATATTTCTTTTCGGTCCAAATCATTTTTGAGTACAATATTATTCCATGAGAAGATGTGATAATTTTTCAGACAGTTGGTTGAAATTATAATAGTAAATCAATATGGATCGTTGGTTTAAAGTTTTAATAGTAACTTGTCCCTTCGGTTTTCCAAGAGTTACTTGTCCCTTCGATTTTCCAAGAGTTACTTGTCCCTTCGATTTTTCAAGAGTTAATTGCCCCTTCGCAAATAGTAGTTGTCTCTTCAGTATTACCAAGAGTCATTTTAACCCTTTGTTAAAATCAAGAGCTACTTTCAGTTCTTCTATAAATAGAAGCTCATTCCTTCATTATTTCTTACGAATTCACTGAAACTCTAGAGATTCAAACTATAGAGAGAAAGAAGAAAAGTATTTTGCTACTTCACTACTCCAGTATTCAGTTTTTCTAAGGTAAGGGATATTATTATTATTATTATCGTAAGGGGTATTATTTCTTTCGTATTCATGAAGAGAGCTATTGTTATTCCATTCTTTATTATTATGTTGGAATAACATGTTTATGCGAAGTACCAAATACATGGTAAAATTCTTCTATTATTCCATTCTTTATAATTCTGTTGGAATAACCTGTCTGTGCGGTCTATCGTATGCCTGGTGAATTCTGTTGATATTCCATTCTTTATTATTCTGTTGGAATATCTTGTCAGTGCAGATTACGCATGACCTGGTTCCATTCTTTATTATTATATTAGAATATCCTGTCTGTGCGGATTACGCATGACCTGGTTCTATTTTTTATTATTCTGTTGGAATAACCTGTCTATGCGGTCTATCGCATGCATGGTGAATTCTTATGTTATTCCATTCTTTATTATTCTGTTGGAATAACCTGTCTACGTGGATTACCGCATGGCGGGCGAAAATCCATTTGCAGTTTCATATATTCTATTATACTCAATTGGTTAAAGCTTTGGCTTCTATACTCCATGAAATTAGTGGAACATCCTTGACATTTGCGCTTCATCCAATATCTTTTTATGGAAATATTCTTCTGAGTATTCTTAAATTTTACTCTACAAAGCAGTATCATGTTGATAATTTGGACGTTTTTGGTTCCTGGATAAATTAATTTATAAATCTTTCAAATTTATTCTTGACTTTGTTTTATTGAATTATTATGTCATTGTCATCATCCTCATGCTTATATTGTGATGAAAGTCATCTTTCGCTTACGTGCATAGATGGACTTGGTATGATTATGACCAGGGATTATTCGGTATAATCATGACCGCAATGTAACGAATGATGTGGTAAAAGTCTTCATTGGCATGTAGTTCATTGGTGGACAGTTGTTGTTATGATTATGACCAGGGATTATTCGGTATAGTCATGACCATTGATGATTACATGAATATCCTTGGTCGTGGTGCAGGGATGATTCGATTTTATTTATTAAGCTAAGTCTCAGCGATAAAGTTGATGAAAAACTTTTTAAATCATAGAAGATAGTAAATTTTATACTTTACTTGACTCTTCTAATAGATTGCTTATTCTGCTGCAGTTTTTGATCTAAAAATTGTTGTCTATTATATTCTATCAGTTGTTATACTATTGAAGGCTAATGATAACTTATTCTGCATTATCTTAGTCATAATATTTCTTACTGGGCTAGTTGAGCTCACCCTTTTGCTTTCATTGTTCTCTTTAGGAAATGAGAACGTAGCTGGGACTAGTCGGGAAACAGAGTGATGGTCCTAGATGGTGCATTAGTAGTCCTCACTATTCTGTAAAATAATGTGATAATAATTATAATGAGGACACCATTGAGTGTAGATATTGTCTAGATGACAATATTCTTGTTTAAACTCTCAGCTATGTTTTGTCGTATTTTACACGACTGTTGTATAATTAAGTTGTATTTGAATTTATGTACCATGTATTTGGCGACTCAAGATGGGTGATGTATACCTATTTTGGGGGCGTCACAGATAGGGTTATGTGTTATATGTTTAGGTTATTTTAAATTCAGTGATGATATTATTCTAATACTTGTAAATCAATATTATTTATATTAGGTCTTCAGACAAAGCTTATTAAAATGCGTAACGGAACACGCAAGTTTCTTATACTCACTTATTGTGCAAGTTTTTCTTAACTCGACCTCGAGTTGTATTATTCAATTATACTTGTGGTTAATCATTTCTGATTACCATGTCTAAGAATTATTAAATCGCACTCTGTGCATGCTGCATGTATTTATCAGGTATGAAAGGCTGATCACATTTAATACAATTCGGTCCAGATATATATATGTTCATGTTCAATATTCGTTCAGCTATGTAAAATTTGTTCATGCTAGTTCACAATTATATTGTAGAACTTTAGTCAGCTTATTGTTCAATTCTTTCTATCATGATATATCTTTAATTTATTGAACTTAAACTTGCTGGGCAAACTTATTGCTCACCCTTGCTATATCATGATAAACATTGCAGATTAAGACGAATACGTCGGATACAGGAAAGGACAAAGCCAAGTCCTGCTTGGGATAATATGTGCAGATAAATGTAATAGTAATGTATGATAATAATGTTATATGTTAGATAGTTTATGAATTGTGTATAAGTTAAGGTTATTCGTCCTTGGGGAATAGTGTGTAAGTGTATTGTATAAACAATTTATGTTTATATCTTCCGCAATAGTGATAGAATGATTGTACCGGATCCGCGGTGATTTGGGACCCGGATTTGAGGCTTTCACAGTTAGTATCAAAGCTGTAGGTTATAAACCTTAGATAGGGTTACCTGAGACTAATAACCACAGTGAATATGATATGAACTAACTCAAATAGAGTTAGTGACGAATCTCGACAGATTATAAAGATACGGAGTTCCCTAACTCTGATAATAAAGGTGAGCAGTAGTAATGAATAGATAGAGTCTAAAAGACTAAAAGTACAGTGATAGAAGATCATAAAACAAAACGATCATAGTATAGAAATAAATCGTAATATATACGATGAGATCACCCCGTGA
Organism: Panax notoginseng; assembly: GCA_016801055.1. NCBI lineage: Eukaryota > Viridiplantae > Streptophyta > Magnoliopsida > Apiales > Araliaceae > Panax > Panax notoginseng. The sequence goes on along the minus strand of CM029014.1, from coordinate 172,388,463 downwards.
TCTGATAAGGTGATAGTATGGAGAAGGGTCAAGTGAATGATTGAAAAGTTTACAGCAAGATTATTGTGTGTCAGTTGTACTATGAATTGGTACAGATTCAGGAAAGGATTATGAATACGAGTTGAATGAAATTCGTATTGAGTAGGGAGTTAGGATAATTATTGAATGTCTGTGTCGCGCTATTTGCTATATGCATGTTAAGAAGGCGATTCCTTTCTCATGTGTATATCAGATAGATAGGGTATAGGTAGAGAATATAAGGTTAAGTACAAGTTCTTAAAACTCGTACTTATGATACGTTCGTGACTCATAATTATATGAAATGTTTATGAACCCCACAGCGAATGGATACCAAAGGTCTGACTAGGACAAGTTCTTAAACTCATATGATTGTGGAAAGTTCCTGAACTCATGAGTGTGGTTTGACGAACTGGGTAAAATTAAGTGTGAATGGAATATTGAAGATAATAGGAACAGATAGATTACTAAGCAATTAATCATTAGTGGAGACATAAGTTTTCCAAACCTCCTAGTTATGCTAGACTCAAAATTTTGACATCAAGCTAAATACGCATTATGTGCTTTTGAAAATGAATTTTTATTCTCAACTCTTGGTGACCATTGTGTATGCGTGGACTTCGGGCCACCGACACCTCGTTACTTGTTGAGATAATAAAATAGATTTGCAATGATTTCTGAATGGTTTAAAGAATAGTCTGTGCTACTTGTTTCAGCCAGACGATAATGATTTGAAACATCAAAATATATTTTATTTATCACTTATGTACCATGTAACCTGGTGCAGAGATGATAAAAAGTTGATGGAGTTGTAAATGCAGGAATACTTAGTGTTGAATTTGATCTAAAATCATTGTTCCACTATTGTATGATGTGTTATGACAAAGTCACGCGATGACGGCATCCTCAAACGGGCTGTTAATACAGTACGACATCATGACGTCATTTTTAAACAATTTTCAAAATTTTAAATTGCCAATGGGGTTTTGGCTATACATTAATATTTTGATTGAAATTGATTATTGATATGAGTCTAAGCTATTTGATTCGGTTAGACCAACGTTTATAAGATTCTAAGTGTTCTTTGAAAACTTTCCCGAACCAAATTGTTTTGGTACGGAATTCTATGATAAGACTGAGGTAAAATTTTTGTGCCTATGGCAGTGATGAGAAACAGATCAAACCAGTATTACTGGGCTAGTACAGGGCAGAACGGACTGATCACCCACTACGTTCATAAGACCAGTGCGGTTTACGGATGAATTTTCATAAAACCTTTGCGAAAATGATAAATAATAGTCTATATGACTTCTCGACAATATTTGAAAATTTTACTCTTGTGAGGAATGTATTAGGTAGAATGTGATGCGGTGTATGAATGGTGTATGGTGCATGGTATAAGGTGTAAGATAAATTTCGGGGACGAAATTTTTAGAAGAAGGGTGAATGTGACAACCCAAGAATTTGGATATTTATAAAATCTTAAAATATTTAATTAAGGTTAAATAATAAACCTAGACAAAAAATAAGTGAATGGATTTGATATTTCTATGAAGAAATTTTAAGGATTTCAAATTTCTGTGATGAATTTTGGTAGGTTTAAAATCTTGTGGTGAATTATTCAGGATTAAGTATATAAGTGAATATGTTTTGTGTATAAGGTATTATATGTGTACAATATATGGTTAAGGGCCAAGGGTTGACTAGATAGGCTATATCAGTGGCAAACCCTGTTATTATATTAAGAACGTCAACGTTCAGCTAGAAAATTCTTTCGATTTATAAGAAATGTGAGGACCCCAAACTCGGATACTTGAAACCCGAACTCGGTTCTTCACGATACCATTTCTATGAGCGGAATAATACTAATAATAATAACAATAATATAAAAGATCAAATTAATTTACATAATTATCAGAGTCTAACTCCCAAGTACGAAACCTTTAAACATTCATTACAACCCATGATAGATAATATATATCATAATTGTCTTAATAACATTAAACTATTACATAACATAGTAATTCGTTCATTCAGCAACCTTCCCTTTTCCTTTGTTCTTAGAAGAGTTCTCTGGTCGTTCGCACTTAGCTGAAAACATTTAAATTTAAGCAAGGATGAGCATTTGAGTGCCCAGCAAGCAATAGCAATTATATATATATATATATATATATATATATATATATATATATATATATATATATATATATATATATATATATAGCTGAAAGAATTTAAATGTTTTCTTTGTACTATTCTTCTACAACAAGTCAATAGTTGTGAAGTATTCTGAACCGATAATAATAACATAATAACTCTCTTTCAAATTTTTGAAACTACATAATGACTATATCTGGGGTTATGGTGACATGCCATGAACATTGTTTTCATTTTCGAAAAGGTTAAACAGAAATTCATTTGTAAACCGTCATAACTTATGGGCACGGGGATGATCAGCCCGTTATGCCCTGCATTGATCAATACTACATTGCTAGAACGATATTATCGTTCATCCTTTGTCCGCCGGAGCGCATAAAAATTTTCCCGTGTAGGGATGTTCATACCTGTCTGGGTTCTAAATAAAAGGTTTTATCTTGTTCAACAATAATCTATAATTTAATATATCTGTATACGGGTAATTGACAAAGGTATATCAACATGTGATTAATTACAATGATTATCCAAGTGGGGACACTTGTTTAACCACTTCTAGAAATTAACGAACAGAATATATATGTCCGAATTATCATATACTAACATGTTGATATTCAATGAGCTTATATAATATAAAGTTCATAATCTGTACAATAATAATATAGTTTAGAAACATTCTTACTCACATCCATTGCATAAAGAAAATGCAAAGGTTAGATACTTGCCTGAAGCGCTGCTTACAACTTGTAATTAAGATCTATCGCTTATCTCACGACCTATCATTAATAAGATAGTTCGTTCGATTAGAACAACATACTATAACACATAACACTGCTTGTAAGACCCCGAATTTTATGAAATAAAAGTATTCAATTTTTCTTATAATTACTATTCAGTAAATGGTGAAATTGATAAATGTTAAAATTAAGGGTGATATATGAATTTTTTTTCAAAATAAACAAGTGGTTATAAAATATTCATTGTTGTCGGGGAATATTCGTTTGGTCGTGGAATATTCTTTCTGTCGTGGAATATTCGTACGACGGCGCAGACATTTGTGGGCCCCATAACAGAATAACTGTCGGATGAAGATAACGACAAAAATTGAGTGTTTATAATTAACGGCGTAGTTGTTATCGTTAACACTGTTGGAATACCCGGTGGTTAAAATACAGTAATACGCGTGTTTGCACAGTAGCACACGGTTTTACACAGTATTTTTGAATTATTGATCCTTACGTAAGAAGGCACTACTCAATAATTGTTACAGTAATTACTGTTCAATATTTTATTTTATTGATTCAATAATTGCTACGTTGAAATTTTATATTATTGTTGTGCAATAATTGTCACTGCACAGTATTTCTCCATTATCAGATCAATAATTCATATTATTTAAATAATATTATTAGATAGCATTATTGACAATGTCTAGAAAGTTCTGTCTAAGGAGAGGTTTGGTCATTTAATTGCGCTCCAGTAAGGAGAAATTCTTATTGGAAAGCCCCCTCTTTCCTGGGAACGGCCTGGTTGTCATAAATGTGATTCTGTAATATTATTTGTGAATAATTAATTATTGATTTATATGATAAGAAAATATTTATTTTATGTGGATATAAATGAGGGATATATTTTTGTGGTTAAAAATGAAGGAGTTAATGTTGAGGTTTTTATCAGTATTTTTTGTCGGAATGGAGGTATTAAAAATCAGGGTTTTTGAGATATTTTGCGGGGGTTATAATTTTTAATCCGACCGTTGGATCGTGGTAATTTTTGGATATGTTATACATATATAAGTTGAGTATATGTCCACAAATTTTGAACCGTTAAAAATGAACGTATGATTTGTTATGAATTTTACGAGATGACTGGTTCAGAAATTGTTGAATTTTCGGAGTTTATCATTTTGGTGGAAAATTCTAGAATTGGTGGGCTCCACTTGTGGTTGGTGAAGAAATGTGCTGAATTATATTTCAAATGTGGTGGGTGGGAATAGTAGCAGGTAAAGCCATTAGGTTGCAGGTCAAACCTACCAAAATTTTCCTATAAATAGAGGGCTAAGTTAGAATTGAAAATCACACCAGAAACATAAGTTTTCTCTCTTTCTCTCTCTATATTATGAAGCATATTTTGTGAGTGTTTAGATACTTTGAGAGTTGCTATTCAGTGCAAGTTTCCTTCAGCATCATATCGGATATCCAGCCAGAAGTACTGCTCTTTTGAGGTAAGGGATAGTAAGGGATAGTAATGGATTTTAAGGGTTGTTATGATTTTCAGTTTCGTAATTTTTCTGATCTTCAAAAATTCTGGAAAAATTTGAAATGATATTTTGATGAGTTTTCTTGATTGTGTCCAAAAATGGTGATTTTTGGATGTATAGATTGAGAGTTATGAATTTTATGAGAAAAGACTATTTTAGAAGTAACAGCTTATAATTCCTTGTGGTTAACTCCAAAATTGATGAAATTTTTATTGGGAGTACATGTATATGATAGGAGTATACTCTGTGAATTTCAGAATTTTTAGATAAAAGTACAATTTTTGATAAATGTCTAAATATTCGGCTATTTTGGCCATATGAAAAATAGTAAATGACTTTTAAAAATTCTGAGAAAAATATATGTTCACTATGGGACTATATTATGCTAAATCCCAGAAAAGAAATATTTTTGGAACTGATTTGGTATTTTCATGAAAATGGTCTAGTTATGAGTAAATGAATTAAATATGTTTTGTGAAGAAAGAAAATTGAAAAATAGGATTTTATGGCTTGAGAATCCTATATGAGGTATATGCAGATTTTTGATGAGGGTTTTGGTTATTGATGATGAAATTGTAAGAGTTGGCATTTTATGATGATTAAATGCATTAATTAGTAAAGTGTAAACAATTAAAATAAATTGTTTATAAATTTAAGTAATGTTATTCTTTCAATATCATTATACCGAAATATTGGTATGAATTTTATTGTAGAATTTCTATCTTTTGTGTCGGGGTTACTATTCATGAGTTACGAATATTACTCTTGAGATTAAAACTATATGTTGATCATATTATTTTTATCATCATATATAACATTTTTATAACCCTGATGTTGAAATTCTCTTTCAGTGGAGTGTAAAGATGGGTAGATTATTGGTATGATCATGACTAGGGTTCTCTTTGGCCTGTAGTGCAAAGTTGAATTGTGACTGGTATGATCATGACCATTGAATTTATAATTGAATATCTTAAGCTTAAGTGCAAAGGTGAATTGATCAACATGGTTATAATTATTGTTTATATAAATTCTGAAATGATTATATATTTCTTTGAGATATGAATATATTTGGCCTGTAGTGCAAATATGAATTGTTGATGAATATCTTTGGCCTGTAGTGTAAAGATGAACTGTTGTTGAATATCTTTGGCCTGTAGTGCAAAGATGAACTGTTGTTGAATATCTTTGGCCCGTAGTGCAAAGATGGTTTGTTGATGAATATCTTTGGCCTGTAGTGCAAAGATGAACTGTTGTTGAATATCTTTGGCCTGTAGTGCAAAGATGAACTGTTGTTGAATATCTTTGGCCCGTAGTGCAAAGATGGTTTGTTGATGAATATCTTTGGCCCGTAGTGCAAAGATGGATTTGTTAGTATGATTATAAACAGGAATTGTGATTTGGTATAACCATGATCTTTGATGTTTCAGGTAAAGACAGGTGATGAAAATATTCTTCGTCCTGGGTGCGAAGAAAAATTTATAGTCACAATTATGATTATGAGTTATTCATATGATTGTGGAAAGGAACTGTTGAGTGATGTTACATGGATAAAACATTGTTGGTGGATTTTTAACATGGAGAAGATAATAGACTTTATAGTCTATTTGACTCTTCTAATGGATTGCTCGTTCCGCTGCAACTATGGTTGAAATTTTTATCATTTACCATATGTTCTAAATCTCTGATTTATTGTTGATGAAGGCTATTGATAATTGAATTATCTTTAGTCATGATATTCTTTACTGAGCTAGTTGTGCTCACCCTTTTGCTTCACAATTCCTTTCAGGTAATAAGAGTGTAGCTGGGTCGAGCGGGGGTAACAAGGGAATAGAACGGTGGTCATCATTTAGTAGTTATATTTGGTGAAGAAAATAGGGTGAGGCGAACCCAACGTTAGAAGGGTGTTTTGTCACTATCATACAAGATGTCTAATGACATACAACCTCGTGTCATCATAAGACAGGGTTGTGCTCATCCACTTGCTGAGTATATCTATGGGCACTACCTATATAATCTTGGTGTTTGTTTGAAGTATAATTCTCAATTTGAGACAGTGGAGATAATGATAAGTCAAGAGAAGACTCACCATTGGGAAAAATATGATAGTAATCTTCTCGTTTTTCTTTGGGGTCTATTGGGTCAACCAAGGATAATTCTGTGGCCATATGATATCTATCATAACCTAGACGCGTGGCCTCCCATGTACGAAGGTTTCCTTGAGCATTTTCCAAATATTCTAATTTCTAAAACAGTTTTTGACTATACCTTTATGTAAGGTACCTTTGTGAAGTGCTGATACATGATGGTGTCCAACGTCACAGTTGGTATATATTTGTATCCAAACTCACAGCATATGTGTTGTTGTATTTTGCACGACAATTGTTGTAATAAAGTTGTAGTTGTTTTCTGTACCATGTATTTGACGACTCAGAATGGGTTGGGTGGAATGAACCTATTTTGGGGTCGTTACACTGCTTATTGCAGTCAACACATAACCTAATCACATTAGCACCTATGTTTAATAACCATTGAATCACAAATAATCACTTATACAATCAAAATATCTAAGTCCAGATCAATTTCTGAAACATGTCGGTCTACCGACAATTTTATCGGGTAATTATCGAGTCTAAGACTCTATACTATAACTTAACATCAGTACGTATCAGTCATATTATTTTTAAATGACTCAATAAAATTTTAAAACATTTATTATAATTTATCATAAATTTTCAAACATTGGAATCATATTTAAATGAATTAAATACCAATCAATTCTATTATAAAAAATATTTAATTAGTATTAAACTATTAATGAAATCATTTTCAAAATATTAAAGTTATGTATAATAACTCAAAATACTTTTAAAGTATTAATATTACCCTTAAATGATTTTTAAAACATTTAAAATCATTTTTAAATAATTATCATTAATATTAAAGTATTAATGTTCTATTTATCAAAATATTAAAAGTCATTATTCATAACTTAAAATATTTTTAATTCATTTATATCCTTTTTAAATGATTTTTAAAGTAATAAAACCATTTATAAACTATTTATTTAATATAATTATTAAATAAATTTAATATCATAACTAATAAATTAATAATCATTAATATTTAATTATTAATGAAATTATCCTTTAACTATTAAAAGTTATATTTTATAACTTAAAATATTTTTAAACACTTTATTTTCATTTAATATGATTTTTAATATAATAAAATCATTTTTAATTAATTTATTTAATTCATTTAGTAAATAAATTAATTACCATTAATATCAATTTATTAATGAAATTTATCATAAAATATTAAAAGTCATTAAAAATAACTTAAAATATTTTCTTATATCATAATATAATTTTTAATGATTTTTCTAATATTAAAATTATTTTTAAATAATTTATTTAATATTATAATTAAATAAATTAAATACTTTTAATATTTCAAAAATATTAAATATTTATGAAATATATTAAAAATAATTAAAAACTAATTTTCGGAATTTTTAATAATTTTTAATAATTTATTTTGTATTTTTAATAATTAAAAACTATTTTTTTTCTATTTAATAATTAATTTCTAAAAAATATTAAATAATCTGTCGCTAAAGACCACCTATAGCGACAGAACCGTCGCTATAGGTGTTCTTCATGTTCTTGGCAAAAACCCAGAACACCATAGACAGTTTCGAGGGACCATGTTTGACCAAGATTAAAAGCGTGCGTGATGTGTTTCTGAACATGTTGTTGATAAGATAATGTAGTACAAGTACAAGACTACACGATCCAACAAACAACATCATCAAACCATGCATAACTAACGAGATCTGAAGCGTTGAACAAACTGTCAGAGCTGTTCTTCATTTTCTGGGTTACCCAGAAATGAAGAACAGTTTGACTGGCTCGTTTTGGGCTTCCACAACTTGTTAATCTTGTAATATTTTTGTGATTTAAAACCGGTAGTGTGTAGCTAACATGTAGGAGAGTAGATCTATCACATAATATCAACAAAAAACATAACAAAATCGTCAGATCCAGACCGGTCAAACCTCGTCAGAAACTGTGTTCATAGGTTTTCTGGGTTACCCAGAAAACCGAATCCGTGAACAATGTACCTACTTTGACCGGCCAATATGTTAAATCCATTTGATGTTTAAGGGATTTAAAAGCATGGATCTATAGTACAACTAACAGGCTACAAGATCTACTAAATATCAACATCAGAACATCTATAACATTACAGATATGAGCTTGACAAAAATATTGTCAGACACTGCAAACTAGTTTCTGGGTTACACAGAATTGGTCTGGTCATGGTCGGTCAACGACCTTTGACCACGAATAACTTGCAATATGTTGAAGCTATGACCTTGATTCAACTTTCAGACTAAAGAACACATACTCGACTACAACTAAAAGCTTTCAAAACACCAAAATCTATACAGATCACAGAGATATAAGGACTGACATTCACTGTCAGAAGACAAAATTTTATTTTTCCAGATTTTGCAAATCTTCAAATCCGAGCCTCTAGATGTTATGGATCTAACATCTAGCAACCCAGATCATCCTTAGACACCTTATACAACATATTTTAACAATCAAACATAACATCTAACACAGAATCGTTGGACAGAAATTCTAGGGTTCGTTTATACCTTCTTGAGAAAAATTTCTGATTCTCTGGCTTCTGTTTGTTATGGTTGATCGTGGGGCTGGTCTTGGGAACTGATATGCTAGATAAATTCGTTAGTTCTAGTGAGAGAGGGTCAAGGATGAGAGTTGGACAAAAACAAAAATTAGTGTATCAAATGATTTTCTCTCTCCTTAAATCTATTTATACACTTGTTAGATGCATGAATGGCTGATGAAAGAGGCTGGTTGCTGTCATTTAGAGCATGTGGAGTTGGTAAGGTTGTTCAACAACTCAAAATATGGAAAGATTTGCAAGTTATCTCAAGAAAATATCCAATGAGGGGTATTTTAGTAAACTAATAAAATAATTTAAGGGTATTCTTGTCCATGACACTTGAATCTAGATTCTAATCACTAGATTTTAAACATTAAGGTTTCCTAAATAATTTCTAGGGTTTGAACAATTATGTATAGAGTTCAATAAAAATTATATTATAACTAAATAATTATAATTAGGGTTTTAAAAAATATATTTAGGGTTTTCTTGATATTATTAGGTTTCCCCAATTTATGTATTAGGTTTCCTAATTGACATAATTATTTACTAAAATAATAATTAGAGTTATGATTTTAGCAATTAGGCTTTCAAATTAGAAATTAGGGTTTCTAATTTACAATTAGGGTTTCTAGATTATAATTAGGGTTTAACCTAATTAATCACTTAATACACAACATAAAACATATAACATAGTTATATAACAGTCTTAAGCTCACAATTGATTTTCAATTTAGAGTTTCCCTAAGTAAAATTAGGGTTTAACCAATTAATACTAGGGTTTTGAAATTAAACACCATAATTGACCAATTATCATCAATACGTACATGCAGTACATATTCATAGCACTGAAAAAATCAAAATATAATTAATATTATATTATTATTCTCATACCTTGGCAATAATCCAAAATTAGGGTTTGGATACCATATTTGATTTATTCTTCCTATTTAACCTTAATAATTAAGGTAAAATAATTAACTTAATAACCTGTACTAAAATTCATATAATAAAATAATTATTATAATTATTCTAAAAATCAGTTTATATATTATTTAAATAATATATGATTATATATTTTCATGGAAAATAATTATTAAAATATTTCTACCATAAATTGATTATTATAAGTATATACTTTTTAATAATCAATAATTTTAAAATAAATTCATTTGTAAATAATTATGTAATAAATATATTTTTACTTAACATATAAATACATATACACATAAACTTGTACAAATCTTCATCCTTAATAAAAAAAAAAAATTTCACAAAATTTCTTATTTATTTATATAGAAAATATCGGGTTGTTACATTCACCCTCCCTTATAAAGATTCCGTCCCCGGAATCACCGTTTTAAAGCCTATACATACACGGTCACATAGCGTATACAATCATTGTAAGTAAATCTCGATCAACTTTGATCGAACTGATCTTTAACTATTCACATGAAGCTTGTCTTTCTGATTACACAGAAAAATTGGTTTCTAACAGAACTCAAATTCCTCCTCAAAATTTCTTTATAAAATAATTTTACTATATATAGGAAAATCATGCATAAGAAAAATAAAAAGGCATACGAATAATACCTGGAGTTCCAGTGCCAGCTGCTGCCGTATCCTGAACTGTCATGTTGTAGACCCTTGCCGTAGATTTTGTTGGCTTGCTTGACGAAGTCGGTCCTGTGATTGCTAACGTTCCACTGCCAGTGCCCATGTTCACACTTCCTGTCTCCACCCTCCTCTTTGGACAATTTTTCACCCTGTGCTCTGTCGATCCGCATATAAAACATCCACTATTCATCCTAGGATTGGGGCAGTTGGGAGAAATATGGCCCTCCTGTCCGCACTTATAGCAAACAAATTTTCCTTGCAAACACTCCCCCGAGTGATTCTTCCCACATGTCTTACATGGCGCTATCTGTTTCTTAACACCTTCCTGTTTCACTTGTACACTTGTAAAACTGCTCACCTTCCTCTTATTATCACCACTCCTGCTCCCACTATTAATTTCCACCTTCCTAGCTCCTTCTATCTTACCCTTATTCTTCCTCTCCTTATTGTAAAGGCTCATGGTCTCACTTCCCTCCTCAGCTATGATCGCTTTCTCCATGAGTGCTGCAAATGTAGGAATTTACAACACCGCCACTTTGTTATAGAGCCAGGGTTTCAATCCCAGCTCAAACCTTCTAGCTTTCCTAGCCTTCGTATCAACTTGATGAGGAGCAAACCTAGCTAACTCATTGAATTTGGCGGCGTATTCAGACACCGTCATATTCTCCTGCTTCAACTCTAAAAATTTAACCTCCATCCTCGCCTGCATACTTGGTGAAAAATAATTTTCGAAAAACAAAGTTTTAAATCTATCCCATGTGACTACACCTTCACCTGCCCTGGCCTGATTCGCTTCCCACCAAAAATTTGCTTCCCCCTTCATCATGTAAGTGGCAAAAGCAGTTTTCTGCCCCTCATCTACCCTAGCTACCGTAAACGCTTTTTCAATTTCCTTAACCCAAATTTGAGCTTTTACAGGGTCAGTTGTACCTTTGAATTCTGGTGGTCCTACAGCCTTAAAGTCTTTGAAGTTCGTTAAGCGGTTGCCCGGCTAGTTTCCAGCGATCGATATTCCCTGTTGCATAGCCTGAGCTAACATGTTCACAAATTGCTGCATCAGATCTGGTTGTTGTTGTCCCTCAACGTTGTTGACAGATTCCTCTGCCCTTTGATTGCGAGTTCGACGTCTTGGCGGCATTATCTGATTGAAAAAAAATCATAATTTAACTTACATTCTAAACCTTATCACATAAGTTTAATATTTTAAACTTATTTCATCATTTCTCAAACATAGATTCATATTCATTTAACGAATATTTTACATAGCACAAAATGCTTTGAACTTCAGCTATCCCTTTATGACCTCAAAAGTCGGGATTTACAGTCTTGACTTAATACAAAAGTTGGAAACATTACATTACACAAACATACTTATCATATGTATTATATTAAACACTCCTACACAACAGAACCTATACTACCTATTTATTACACCTTTTCCTTGGACATTCTCTCGCCTGATGACCTTCTATACCACAGACATAACATGCTCTTTTTTTGTAGTCAGGACAGTACGGAGTGGTATGTCCTTCATAGCCACAAAGATAACAAATTCCTTTCCATTTCTTCTTATTGGATTTTCCTAAATCATGGTCTTCTATCTTTCTTTTCCCCTTCTTATCCGGAGCTGCACACGATGTGTTGCTTGTAGCTCCCATCTGACCAATTTGGATTTTAAGCTTATCTTGTCCTTCCAATATTTCTATTAACGCTTGACGCAACTGACTATTCAACAGCCTTTCTATCTCCTACAGCCTTTCCAGAGAAGAAACCTTGTTCTTCAGATTCTGTACCTCTGTTGATGCTTGATCAGCTCCAACTTTAGTGTCTGAATCGCTATCTGTCAGCTCCACCATCTCCGAATCTTGTACTACGTTTTCTACGATAACCACATCGTCTGAGTTGTTTTCATCGTGAGCCTCTATTTCAGCTATCGGCTTCGATATTGGCTCCTTCTTTACGATCCGAGGGTAATCGAATCCTTTTTCACCTGACATCTACACACATAAATTATCCTAATTAGCATATAGTATATACACACAACAAATAAGAGTTTTATACAAGTTATCTTTTATTTAGTTTGACGATGAATTTAGTCAATTCATCTCTTTTTAAACTCTATATATGAGTTATTTATATTTTCAACGTTTCCCTCTGTTCTAAGGTTATAGCCTAAGGTCTAGTCCACCTAAGGTTTCTAACCCTATAGCTCTGATACCAACCTGTGAGGACCCCAAACTCGGATACTTGAAACCCGAACTCGGTTCTTCACGATACCATTTCTATGAGCGGAATAATACTAATAATAATAACAATAATATAAAAGATCAAATTAATTTACATAATTATCAGAGTCTAACTCCCAAGTACGAAACCTTTAAACATTCATTACAACCCATGATAGATAATATATATCATAATTGTCTTAATAACATTAAACTATTACATAACATAGTAATTCGTTCATTCAGCAACCTTCCCTTTTCCTTTGTTCTTAGCAGAGTTCTCTGGTCGTTCGCACTTAGCTGAAAACATTTAAATTTAAGCAAGGATGAGCATTTGAGTGCCCAGCAAGCAATAGCAATTATATATATATATATATATATATATATATATATATATAAGCTGAAAGAATTTAAATGTTTTCTTTGTACTATTCTTCTACAACAAGTCAATAGTTGTGAAGTATTCTGAACCGATAATAATAACATAACAACTCTCTTTCAAATTTTTGAAACTACATAATGACTATATCTGGGGTTATGGTGACATGCCATGAACATTGTTTTTATTTTCGAAAAGGTTAAACAGAAATTCATCTGTAAACCGTCATAACTTACGGGCACGGGGGTGATCAGCCCGTTATGCCCTGCATTGATCAATACTACATTGCTAGAACGATATTATCGTTCATCCTTTGTCCGCCGGAGCGCATAAAAATTTTCCCGTGTAGGGATGTTCATACATGTATGGGTTCTAAATCAAAGGTTTTATCTTGTTCAACAATAATCTATAATTCAATATATCTGTATACGGATAATTGACAAAGGTATATCAACATGTGATTAAATACAATGATTATCCAAGTGGGGACACTTGTTTAACCACTTCTAGAAATTAACGAACAGAATATATATATGTCCGAATTATCATATACTAACATGTTGATATTCAATGAGCTTATATAATATAAAGTTCATAATCTGTACAATAATAATATAGTTTAGAAACATTCTTACTCACATCCATTGCATAAAGAAAATGCAAAGGTTAGATACTTGCCTGAAGCGCTGCTTACAACTTGTACTTAAGATCTATCGCTTATCTCACGACCTATCATTAATAAGATAGTTCGTTCGATTAGAACAACATACTATAACACATAACACTACTTATTGCAGTCAACACATAACCTAATCACATTAGCACCTATGTTTAATAACCATTGAATCACAAATAATCACTTATACAATCAAAATATCTAAGTCCAGATCAATTTCTAAAACATGTCGGTCTACCGACAATTTTATCGGGTAATTATCGAGTCTAAGACTCTATACTATAACTTAACATCAGTACGTATCAGTCATATTATTTTTAAATGACTCAATAAAATTTTAAAACATTTATTATAATTTATCATAAATTTTCAAACATTGGAATCATATTTAAATGATTTAAATATCAATCAATTCTATTATAATAAATATTTAATTAGTATTAAACTATTAATGAAATCATTTCCAAAATATTAAAGTTATGTATAATAACTCAAAATACTTTTAAAGTATTAATATTACCCTTAAATGATTTTTAAAACATTTAAAATCATTTTTAAATAATTATCATTAATATTAAAGTATTAATGTTCTATTTATCAAAATATTAAAAGTCATTATTCATAACTTAAAATATTTTTAATTCATTTATATCCTTTTTAAATGATTTTTAAAGTAATAAAACCATTTATAAACTATTTATTTAATATAATTATTAAATAAATTTAATATCATAACTAATAAATTAATAATCATTAATATTTAATTATTAATGAAATTATCCTTTAAATATTAAAAGTTATATTTTATAACTTAAAATATTTTTAAACACTTTATTTTCATTTAATATGATTTTTAATATAATAAAATCATTTTTAATTAATTTATTTAATTCATTTAGTAAATAAATTAATTACCATTAATATCAATTTATTAATGAAATTTATCATAAAATATTAAAAGTCATTAAAAATAACTTAAAATATTTTCTTATATCATAATATAATTTTTAATGATTTTTCTAATATTAAAATTATTTTTAAATAATTTATTTAATATTATAATTAAATAAATTAAATACTTTTAATATTTCAAAAATATTAAATATTTATGAAATATATTAAAAATAATTAAAAACTAATTTTCGGAATTTTTAATAATTTTTAATAATTTATTTTGTATTTTTAATAATTAAAAACTATTTTTTTTCTATTTAATAATTAATTTCTGAAAAATATTAAATAATCTGTCGCTAAAGACCACCTATAGTGACAGAACCGTCGCTATAGGTGTTCTTCATGTTCTTGGCAAAAACCCAGAACACCATAGACAGTTTCGAGGGACCATGTTTGACCAAGATTAAAAGCGTGCGTGATGTGTTTCTGAACATGTTGTTGATAAGATAATGTAGTACAAGTACACGATCCAACAAACAACATCATCAAACCATGCATAACTAACGAGATCTGAAGCGTTGAACAAACTGTCAGAGCTGTTCTTCATTTTTTGGGTTACCCAGAAATGAAGAACAGTTTGACTGGCTCGTTTTGGGCTTCCACAACTTGTTAATCTTGTAATATTTTTGTGATTTAAAACCGGTAGTGTGTAGCTAACATGTAGGAGAGTAGATCTATCACATAATATCAACAAAAAATATAACAAAATCGTCAGATCCAGACCGGTCAAACCTCGTCAGAAACTGTGTTCATAGGTTTTCTGTGTTACCCAGAAAACCGAATCCGTGAACAATGTACCTACTTTGACCGGCCACTATGTTAAATCCATTTGATGTTTAAGGGATTTAAAAGCATGGATCTATAGTACAACTAACAGGCTACAAGATCTACTAAATATCAACATCAGAACATCTATAACATTACAGATATGAGCTTGACAAAAATATTGTCAGACACTGCAAACTAGTTTCTGGGTTACCCAGAATTGGTCTGGTCATGGTCGGTCAACGACCTTTGACCACGAATAACTTGCAAGATGTTGAAGCTATGACCTTGATTCAACTTTCAGACTAAAGAACACATACTCGACTACAACTAAAAGCTTTCAAAACACCAAAATCTATACAGATCACAGAGATATAAGGACTGACATTCACTGTCAGAAGACAAAATTTTATTTTTCCAGATTTTGCAAATCTTCAAATCCGAGCCTCTAGATGTTATGGATCTAACATCTAGCAACCCAGATCATCCTTAGACACCTTATACAACATATTTTAACAATCAAACATAACATCTAACACAGAATCGTTGGACAGAAATTCTAGGGTTCGTTTATACCTTCTTGAGAAAAATTTCTGATTCTCTGGCTTCTGTTTGTTATGGTTGATCGTGGGGCTGGTCTTGGGAACTGATATGCTAGATAAATTCGTTAGTTCTAGTGAGAGAGGGTCAAGGATGAGAGTTGGACAAAAATTAGTGTATCAAATGATTTTCTCTCTCCTTAAATCTATTTATACACTTGTTAGATGCATGAATGGCTGATGAAAGAGGTTGGTTGCTGTCATTTAGAGCATGTGGAGTTGGTAAGGTTGTTCAACAACTCAAAATATGGAAAGATTTGCAAGTTATCTCAAGAAAATATCCAATGAGGGGTATTTTAGTAAACTAATAAAATAATTTAAGGGTATTCTTGTTCATGACACTTGAATCTAGATTCTAATCACTAGATTTTAAACATTAAGGTTTCCTAAATAATTTTTAGGGTTTGAACAATTATGTATAGAGTTCAATAAAAATTATATTATAACTAAATAATTATAATTAGGGTTTTAAAAAATATATTTAGGGTTTTCTTGATATTATTAGGTTTCCCCAATTTATGTATTAGGTTTCCTAATTGACATAATTATTTACTAAAATAATAATTAGAGTTATGATTTTAGCAATTAGGCTTTCAAATTAGAAATTAGGGTTTCTAATTTACAATTAGGGTTTCTAGATTATAATTAGGGTTTAACCTAATTAATCACTTAATACACAACATAAAACATATAACATAGTTATATAACAGTTTTAAGCTCACAATTGATTTTTAATTTAGAGTTTTCCTAAGTAAAATTAGGGTTTAACCAATTAATACTAGGGTTTTGAAATTAAACACCATAATTGACCAATTATCATCAATACGTAAATGCAGTACATATTCATAGCACTGAAAAAATCAAAATATAATTAATATTATATTATTATTCTCATACCTTGGCAATAATCCAAAATTAGGGTTTGGATACCATATTTGATTTATTCTTCCTATTTAACCTTAATAATTAAGGTAAAATAATTAACTTAATAACCTGTACTAAAATTCATATAATAAAATAATTATTATAATTATTCTAAAAATCAGTTCATATATTATTTAAATAATATATGATTATATATTTTCATGGAAAATAATTATTAAAATATTTCTACCATAAATTGATTATTATAAGTATATACTTTTTAATAATCAATAATTTTAAAATAAATTCATTTGTAAATAATTATGTAATAAATATATTTTTACTTACCACATAAATACATATACACATAATCTTGTACAAATCCTCATCCTTAATAAAAAAAAATTTATTCACAAAATTTCTTATTTATTTATATAGAAAATATCGGGTTGTTACAAGAAACCCTAAAACCGGTTCTGGAAACCCTAATTTCAATTTCGATAATTTGAAACCCAAATTCGGAAGTTGAAACCCCTAATTTGGAAATTTAAATGATATGTTTAAGGCGTTTGGGTATTAATTAAAAATCTAATTAGGGATAACCCTAATGATTGATTAGAATTCTAATAATTAGAAACCCTAATTATTAGAAACTTTAATTTGTACATTTGAAACCCTAATTGATAATTAGGTAATTTTAATTTTTAATTAGGAAATATAAATCCTAATTAGCAAGATTGAATTTATGATTAAGAAATCTTAATATAATCATAGAATCCCAATTACAATTTGAAAATATTAATTTTCTATTTTGGAAACCTAATTTGGAAATCCTAGAATTTATTTTTAAAACCCTAAGGCTTAAACCCTAAACCCTAAGGGTTAGGGCAAAATGACATGTATGTCTTTAAAATTGGAAATCAAATGACCAAAATGCCATTTTCTTACTTTTTAAGTAAAAGATCACACCAAATCTTGGTGACTCACCCCATTTGATATTTCCATGTGATAAAGTCTCCCAAGATCAAATTGGTAGTACCACCTCCCACATATAGATACATTGAATCTAAAAATCAAAAAGTTAAGTAAATAAAACTCTTACTTTATCTCTCATTCATACCCAACCCATTCTCTCTCTAGCTTTTCAAAATTTACAGTGAGAGAGAGAGAGAGAGATGAGCCATGACCAGTTCATAGCAAGCCAATGATCAGAATCAAGAATCAAAGCTAGAAAGTGGTATAAACCCAAATTTTCAAAATCTCATGATATGATGTTATATGTTGTTGTTTATTGGTTAAAGTTATGTAATAAGATGTCATTTAGTGATCTGGGTTGTTAGATCCCAGATCCATAACATCAAAGTGCTCGAAATTAGAAGTTTTCAAAAATCTGGAAAAAAAAATTTAAGGTGTCTGACAGCCATATGTCAGGGCTGCTAGATCAGTGTGTGTTAGGTGTTATGTGTGTTTTATGTTATGGATCTGTTCTTTGTAGTAAGGTCTTTGATCTGGAACTTGAATCAAGCCCAGATCATGTATAGATTGCATGATATGATCGGTCAAAGTACGTTGACCGAGCACGAATTCTGGAAATCTGGGCAAACCCAGAAACCCAGAATTTCTGACAATGTTTTGCAGGGCCTTGATCTTGCTACTGTTTGTGTTTTAGTAAGTGTTAGTGCTTTGATCTTATAGTCTGACATGAGGACTAGATGATCATGCCTTTATATCACTTAGATCCATAACAGGATCAAAGATATTGTGGGTTAAACAAACGTTGACCAACTGCCTTAGACGAAATCTGGAAAACCCAGAAATCACCAAGAACAGCTTCTGACAAGCCTTTGACCAACCTTGATCTCTCACCTATTATGATGTTTGACTAATTTAGTGTTATGTTTAGGTTCCTTGACATACGGACTACTGGTTTGAATCATTAGAACACCAAACAAATTACCAGAACCCTAAGATTTTTGAGCCACAAAGTGAGCACACGAAGCTGTCTGGGTTTCTAGGTAACCCAAAAAACCCGCAGGCCTCTGACAACAACTTTGCAAGCCTGTATCTTGCAAATTTGATATGTTTGGGTTATGAAACTTGCTGGAGATTATAGTATTATATAAATACTACAAGATCAACGTCTTTTATAGGCCAGAAACTTTGTAATCAAGAATGTATAAGTGGTCAAAGGTAACAACCTGATAACTGACATGAAGGCTCAAGAACACCTATAGCGACGGTTCTGTCACTATAGGGCCCTTTATTAATAATTAATTACTGAAAAATAATTATTTTATTTATTAAATAGAAAAAAAATAGTTTTTAATTATTAAAAATATATAATAAATTCCTAAAAATTATTTTAAAGCCTGAAAATTAGTTTTTAATTATTCTGAATATATTTCATAAATATTTAATATTTTTGAAATAATAATGGTAATTAATTTATTTAATTATACTATTAAATAAATTATTTAAAAATGATTTTAATACATAAAAAATCATGAAAAATTATATTATGGTATAAGAAAATATTTTAAGTTATTTTATATGACTTTTAATATTTTGTGATGAATTTCATTAATTAATTAATATTAATGGTAATTAATTTATTTAATAAATATATTAAATAAATTATGAAAAAATAGAATTAATGATTTAAAAATTATATAAAAATGATTTAAGTGTTATAAAAATATTTTAAGTTATGAAATATAACTTTTGATATTTAGTCATGAAAATATTAATATTTTAATATTAATAGCAATTATCGGATAATTGATTTAACTGTTTAAAAATTATATAAATATGATTTTGAAGTATTAAAAATACTTTGATATATTATAAATATATTATAATATTATGTTATGATTTTCATTAATATTTAATATTAAATAAATATTAATGATAATGGAATTAAGTGATATTTAAATCATATAAATACGATATTAATGATTAAAAAATCATGATAAATGATAATAATTATTTAAAGATTATTGCGAGCTTATGAAAATTATTTTGATTGATAATATAATTATCTGAGATAATTGTTAAGTGTTTAGACTGATTTTAATTGAACTTAAACTCGTTAATTCTCTGACTAAGCCGACGGGATGTCAGAATTGTACAGAATTCAACTCAGACTGAAATAGTTTGACTTGATACTAGATCTTATGTGTGTTATAGACTGATAGGGTTATGTATTATATGTTTAGGTTATTTTAAGTTCAGTGATGATATTATTCTAATACTTGTAAATCAATATTATTTATATTAGGTCTTCAGACAAAGCTTATTAAAATGCGTAACGATAATCAACGGAGCAGGCAAGTTTCTTATACTCACTTATTGTGCAAGTTGTTTTTAAGTCGACCTCGAGTTGTATTATTTAATTATACTTTTGGTTAATCATTTCTGATTGTCATGTCTAAGAATTATTAAATCGCACTCTGTGCATACTGCATGTATTCATCAGGTATGAAAGGCTGATCACCTTCATTACCATTCGGTCCAGATATATCTATGTTCATGTTCAATATTCGTTCAGCTATGTAAAATTTGTTCATGCTAGTTCACAATTATATTGTAGAACTTTAGCCTGCTTATTGTTCAATTCTTTCTATCATGATATATCTTTAATTTATTGAACTTAAACTTGTTGGACAAACTTATTGCTCACCCTTGCTATATCATGATAAACATTACAGATTAAGACGAATACGTCGGATACAGGAAAAGACAAAGCCAAGTCCAGCTCGGGATAATATGTGTAGATAAATGTAATAGTAATGTATGATAATAATATTTTATGTTAGATAGTTTATGAATTGTGTATAAGTTAAGGTTATTCGACCTTGGAGAATAGTGTGTAAGTGTATTGTATAAACAATTTATGTTTATATCTTTCGCAATAGTGATAGAATGATTGTACCGGATCCGCGGTGATTTGGGACCCAGATTTGAGGCTTTCACAAATTATCATAAAAAGTCGTAGCGAATGGTAATAAGAATAATGAAAGTCCGAGTACGTGTCGGATAGAGAATGTTAAAATGAATGTAAGCGTTAAATACTTTAGCCGACGTGAGGGTTGAGTGTAAGCGAATATTAAACGGGCAGAACCTACACTCCGTGTATGGTTTTATCGTAAGGTAATGAAGAAGGAAGAAACGAAATTAAAGATAATAGCGTATAACGTTAAGAAGCCGAGTTAGTAGTTATAACTTGGATAACGTTCCGAGTCGAATGAACCGGACGTTGTAAGATATGAATAAGTTAATATAAAATATTTAACACTATGACCTCATAGTATTGACATTGAATGATCGTTTTGAGTATACAAAAGAATGTATGACTTAGACAATAAGGAATGAATCCTGAAGTAAGGCATTTAGTTTCCAGAAAACCATAAGGAATAAGAAGCTAACTTAACAAACGTTATAGTTTAATAGTTTAAATATGTTAAGATAAGTTAGGTTGTGGTACAATCATAACCTTTGATGGTTGACATATGGGAGATGGGCTAAACAATTCCTTTAGAGAGCGAAGGTATATACGAAACTGGCAACTGATCTAACTCATTGTGATGACAGTGTAGATGAAACGGGAACTTATTTGTTGGTTATTTGTGGGAAACCACTCAGAGTACCATATGGACTACTAGCAGAGACACGATGTGTGCTGAGTCCTTAGAGAGTTATAAGAAGAAGGTAAAAATGTAAATCATCCAAGATGATGGTCGTATGAGTACGACATCTCCGTATGTCATGAAGCCGTGAACCGGTAATGAAAATTAGTCACGTAAGCTTAAAATACTAGAACGTGAACCTTAAGAAGTAAAGTTAAGTAAACCAATGCATAAGTCAAGTATATGACTAATTGGTGTACGTGTTATTTTCTAATGTGCTACATAGGAAGTTGAATGAGCAGTTCGGCGTAAGTTATAGCTGTGTGTAAGGCAAGTTTCCTAGCTTCATTCATATTCTAAATGAATGCTAGTTTCTTTAACTTCTCAGATGTTGAACTTGAGAAGTTTTGTCTATGTGCGAATGTGCGATATTTGTATAAGGTGGTAGAACGTATGAGGCCTTGAGTCACTCTTGTACGATGTAAAGAATAATGTAATTATCATTATTTGTAATGAAAGAGGTTATAAGGTTTCCAGAACCTGGGATTTAAGCATATATGTTATGATATTTAACTATATAATGACGTAAGTTTGGCAAGAGAAGGAATTGAGACGCACGGAATTCGAGTGTGAAGATAGACCGAATTTCAGGGCGTTACAGCGGTCACCTTGGTAACACGGATGTCAGGGGGTGCTTAACACATTCCCTTCACATAAGCAAGTCTCCGGACCCTAATGAATCTCTGTTTAACAGACCCGTTTAGCAGTGTCACATCACTGGGTCAATATGCAAACGTTTTCTCGGTTATGTTGGTACAACCATATAAAAAACCAACTGGCGACTCTTATAGTCCATTCGTCGACATATACATGTCGGACCTTTTCACAACTTGTTTTTTCAAACAAATTTCACCTAACATGAGAACACCAAAGAACAAGAACAGAAAAGGGATAAATAAAAATCCCGACGTCGACAGGTGGGGACTCTGCTGGGGACACTAGTAAGAGAACTTAAGCCGCTATTATAAGCTTTTCAAAATTGTTATGTGCTTGTGTGTGGATGTTGCATTTACATTTGATGAATGTGTACAAATGCATTTTTTATTGCACTGCAATATATCTGTGACACCCCGAAATCTAGGTACTTCATTCCCCTAAAACTTGGTGTTCACTATCCATACATTTATACTATCTACCCAACTAAAATAACATTTAAACCATAAATCCTCCCTTTAAAGGGTTACATCCTTAATCCAAAAATATCCCAGGTTGTCTAACCTTAAACATAAATCAAGTGCGGAAATAAAATTATTACATCACAACATCAATTAAAAGTCTATCATCATAACAATAAACGAAATTACAAGTCTTCATCACTTGTACATTTTTCCCTTTCCTTCGCTAGTTGTAGGTTCGTTGACCTTCTCAACTTTAGCTGCAATGATTATATTTATGCAAGAGTGAGCAAAACAATTGCACACTAGATATAACAATAAATCAACAAAAAAATAATAATTGCCCATGAACAGGCTCATCAATACTGAATACTACTCTATCAATGATAACCAACAACGATAATCAAAATAAGAAATATGTCTGAGGGTCATAAAACCGTGAACTATGTCCACGGTTACAAGTAATCTTTCAACTCTAACCTTAACAGTTATACTGCAGGGACTTCACGTACTTAAGGGGATCAACCCTTCGTACCATGTATTGTGCACAAACATCTTAACACATTGTGTATCCCCTATAATAGGGTTGTTCTTCTCAGTTTTAGAGTACAAGTCCGTACCAAAGAAAGTTTGGTTTGGATAAGCTTTCAAGGGTAATTTAAAGTTTAACGATCATCAACTAGAGGACTATTTGAATCAATAAGGTTTGATTACACAATAGTTGTTTAATAATAACATAACATAGAACAATTAAGAGTCATAGGTGAACTGACTATATATTAACTCATGCTTGAAAATAACTAGAAAGCATAAGTATTGAACAAAATAAATAAAATGATAAACCTTTGCTTGAACAACAATATGCTAGGTTTATGATCTTGTCAAATTAGGAATTTAGTTACTGAATATACACTAATTGATAGCAAGCTGGAAACTGAAACTTGCTCAACATGGTAATAACTCATGCAAAGTCATAAAACAGCTCAATAATAGAGACGAAAGTTCAAAAACTGCGTTCATTATATAGGAATAGAACTTAGGAAACATGCTTAACTATAAACAAGTTAGAATGAATCAATCATAATGGAAATTCCAATAAAATTAGAGTTAAAGCTTGCTCAAATGAAATTTAGGAACAAATGACTTGTTCAATAACAGTTTAAGATAGGAAACTTGCTCAATGTAAAAGATAAGGTTTAGAATTAGAAACTTACACAATTGTAAAAGTAGAGTTAGAGAACTTGCCTCAAGCGTAAGCTATAATATTAAAACTCACGTTCACCTACACATTTTAGTGGAATCACAATATCTATTAGATATAGTAACATACCATAACATATGCATTTCTAGTTAAACTTGTTATTTCAGTACAAGTTTTACATTACCATTTATATTTCAGAATTTCCAAGTGTTAACCTCACAACATTTATCTAGCATTCATTGTGTACATTAAATCATAACATGTCATTTCCATAATTTACTAAACCTTTAACAACTTTAAAAGTATCAACGACATGACACGGTTCTGTTTTAACCACCTTAATACATGTTTATTACATTAACACATCACTAACTAAGTTATAATGAGTGTCCAAGGCCTGCAGAAATAGCAGACTTTACTGTCTGTGACTGGTTACTGGCGCGACTGCGCCAGTATTATACTGGATTACAATGCGCCCGCGGGGCAGCTGGGCGCCCGCGCCAAGAGGATGTGCATCCGCGCCAAGAGGCTGTGCGCCCGCGCTACGCACCAGTTCTAATTTTTACAGAACATGATTTGACACTGTTTTTAGGTCAACTAACACGAATTTCACTCATAAAACAGTGAAACTAACACATATAATTGGTATAGAACTATCACAAACATGTTTCCTCACATTTTCATCAATATAGAACAATTTAACAACCATTTTAACTAATTTTAATTTCTTAAATTTCATGTTCTCATATAAAAACTCAATTTTTGACATCCTTTATAGAAATCATCACTGTGATCACAATTCTTGTTCAAATTACTCCGTTCAAACTACGTTTTCTTCGTTTCTTAATGAACTAGCATAATGAAAACTCAATTGACAGTTTAACATATAAATTAACCACTAAAATTGGTACTTACACAAGCCACTTGAGAAAATATATATTGTCATTACTTTTCTTCATTTTTAACTATAATTAGCATACGAATTCTTGTTTACATACAAACTCAAACATAACCAACACATATAATCATCACAATTCAGTTGTATAGCAACAATTCAACAAAATCGAATTCACAGAACATATAGGTTATGTCGTAAACTCATATATATATATATATATATATATATATATATATATATATATATATATATATATATATATATATATATATATATATACATATAATACTAAGGTTTAAATATAACACCTTCACTTAGCTTGTAATCCTAGTTAAAATCGCTAGAAATTGCTTTGGAAATGCTTAAGTTCTCTCTCAATTCTCTCAACTCTCTCTGAAATCTTACGCTTAGCAAATGACCAACTGGCAATAACCAAGTATGCGTAAACCAACATAAACCGATATAGCCATAACAACTATACTAAATATGTCAGTTACAAACTAATAAACGTATAATTTTAAATATATTATATTTATTATTTATTTTATTTATATTATTTAAAAATCCAAAAATCCCAAAAGTCATAAGACTCCGTTTGACAAAATCCTTTAAAATTTAAAGACTTACTATTTTAAGCCTTGTTTGGCAAAACTAAATTAAACTCCTTTAATTTTAATATACCATTTATAATATAGTTTATGGTCACCCTTAATTTACCAAATTAAATTAAAATATTATAATAGTCCATTTAATCATTATAAACTCTCTAACTTAATTATTAAATTAAATTAGAATGTTATCTCATAATAATTAATTTCCTTAACTCCTTAATTATTTATTTAACAAATAATTAACCAATCAAATGAAATCAAATTAAACGAATATTTATTCAAAATTTTAACAATAAACACATCAAATAAATATTTATATAATCCAATAAATATTTAATATTACCATTTGAAATTCTGAATTGTTACATCCTTCCCTCCTTACAAGAATTCTGTCCCCAGAATCACAACTCAAACAATCAAATCATCACAATTTCTATCTGTGATATTAGTGCTTCACACATGTCATTATTTTCATAAACGGTGAGACACGTTGTATGTGAATGTATGTTGTGTGGTTCCTCCATCAGGAGGCTATCCTGTCGGTGTTTGATTACTGGACTCGTAGGAAGACTAATTCCAACGAGGCTCAGGAAAGGCACCACCTAAATTCGCTCCAGTTGAAAGACCGGATTAACTTTCTGTCGATTAAATTGCGATGATTTGGGAACCTTCATGCCAAAAAGCCGCTAGAGTAACATAAGATAGGTCAACCTCTGATAAACCAAACGCGGAGAAAAGTCTCTTCATGCTTTCTCATTTCAAATTACTCGTAAATTCAATTATTTGTAATTTTATTCCATATTCATCTCCATGTAATGAGAAATATGAAGAAATGTGTATACATACATATTTAAATTAACATGTTATCCTGTATTACAAACATCTAACATCCATTTTGTAGGATAATATTCCTAAAAGACGGCGTTTCGAACCCGCTACGGACATTACAAATTTATAGTAATGTCATTCGGGTTGACAAATGCTCCGACAGCATGTATGGACTTGATGAACCGAGTTTTCAAACCATACTTAGATAAGTTCATAGTAGTGTTTATCGACGACATTTTGATTTATTCGAAGACAAAAGAAGAGCACGCCGAACATCTGAAGATGGTATTGGAAGTATTGAGAAGGGAAAAGATGTACGCGAAGTTTTCAAAGTACGAATTTTGGATGGAAAAGGTCCAATTCTTAAGGCATGTAATCGATAAGAACAGGATTTGATTAGACCCTGCAAAGGTGGAGGCAGTGAGTAATTGGGAACAATCGAAGACACCAACTGAGGTGAGAAGTTTCTTAGGGTTAGCCGGGTACTATCGAAGATTTATCCAAGATTTTTCCAAAATAGCGACCCCTTTGACCAATCTAACAAGGAAGACAGTGAAGTTTGTTTGGATGAAAAAATGCGAGGAAAGTTTCCAATAGTTGAAGAAGAGATTGAGCGAAGCGCATGTATTATCATTATCGGATGATGCGGAAGGCTTCGTGGTGTATAGTGATGCATCGCATAAGGGACTTGGCTATGTGCTAATGCAACATGGCAAGGTCATTGCGTATGCGTCATGACAGTTGAATGATTATAAAAAACGATACCCTACCCATGACTTGGAGTTAACGGCTGTAGTTTTTGCGTTAAAGATTTGGAAACACCATTTGAATGGAGATAAATGTGAGATATACACAGACCACAAGAGTTCGAAATATATCTTCACACAAAAGGAGTTAAACATGCAACAAAGGAAGTGGTTGGAATTAATCAAGGATTATGATTTCTAGATTCTTTATCACCCTGAAAAGGATAACGTAGTAGCTGACACTATAAGTAGAAAGGGAAGGAATAAATTGTTTAAGTTAACAACTCAAGAGGAGTTAATAAGAGAAATGGAGAAATTGGAAATAGAAGTTAAGGAACTTGGAAGGTCTGAGGAAAATTTATTTTCCATGGAAGCTCATCCAACATTATTGGATAGAGTAAAGGAATCACAATAAAAAGATGAAGAATGAGAGAAGATAAGGAAGAGAATAACAGAAAATGAGGAAGAAAAGTTCAAGGTGAATAAGGACGGTATATTGAGATTTGAAGGTCGAGTACGGGTGCCAGCTGTAACCAAACTGTGAGAGAAAATCTTGTAGCATCCCCAAATCCGAGTACTTTTTACCTAAGATCTGGTACATCATTTCTATAACTATTGCGGAAGATATAAACATAAATTATTTATACATTAAACTTTTACACATCATTTCCAAGGTCTACAACCTTAACTTAATACATACCTTCAATATCTAAAAAGGTTTACAATACTATTTTCGTCAGAAAATTTAATAGATCTAACTGCACCATAATTTAATCTTGAACTTTGTCTTTGCTTCTGTCTTTACTCGAGCTTTCATCTTAATCTAAAATTTTTTATCATGATATAGCAAGGGTGAGCATCAAATTTGCTCAGCAAGTTAAATTTATTTGAGGATATATCATGATTGAAAGAATATGAATAAAAGGCTAGCTACGTTCAACAATATAATTGTGAACTAGCAGGAATCAAATTTTATAACTGAACTATCAGGACGACATGAATAAATGTCAATAATGAATATGAATAATTCAACTGGAGCAGATGATAATGAAGGTGATCAACCTTTCATACCTGATGAACATATGCAACATGCACTAAGTACGAATCAATAATTAGTATAGATGTAAATAATCAACAATAATTATTCACTAACATGCTTCGAAAATATAACTCAAGGTTGAGTTAGAAAACTTGTCTGCACCGCTGATTACCGCTAAGCAATCTAATTTAATCTCTCATGAAAGACCTATCAATTATAAGATTGATCTTTCAATCAGCATAACATACATGTTAGCTCAATATACAATTACTTTATCCATAGATTATCTAACATTTAATCAAATATTAGATAACATCTTAACACATCAACATTATTATCATCCTTTGATAATTCTTTAATCACTATATCATATACATTATGATTTAACACTTTAAGCTTATATATTTTAAGTTCTTTTTTATAATCTAATAAGTCAAATACTAATCCAGCAACCTGAATTTCAAATCCAGCAAACTGGATTCCAAATTCAGCAACTTGGATAGTCAAACCACAAACCCAACTGTAATCCAGCAAACTAGATTCCAAATCCATCAACTAGATTGCAATCCAGCAAGCCGGATTTAACATATTTTCAATTCAGTAAACTTCTTTTCAATCCAGCAAGCTGGATTTCATATCCATTTCACGAAAATACCAAATCAGCTTATTATTTTTTTATCCTTTGTCCGAACACATATACATGTATTTCATACACAAAAAGTATTTTTCCATAATTTTCCAACTTCCTTTGGTATTTTTCAAAAATCACTTTTAGTTAATTCCTTAAGAAATTAGCTACCTCGTGCTTAACTCCAAAAATTTCCATCTTTTGACACAATCATATACGTGTTAACATGACACTCCAGTTTAAATTTCGTGGCCATCGGAGTTATAGAACTCCTGTTATAGCCGTTTTTGTCAGAAAATCATAAAAATTGAAATGACCATAACTTGGTCGTTTTAAGTCGGAATGAGCTCATTTTTGGACAGGAGGTACTTTATACCATATATTTTTATGTCCCAAAAGGCCGGAATTTTTCTCACAAATTAAGTAGCCGAAACAACCCGCACAAAATCTTGGACAGTAGCTATTTTAGCATTTTTCACTTTTTTGTGCTTTGTTAAAAATATTCCATACGGAAATCTACAACTCCTTTTTCAGTGATTCCACTTGGAGATCTTAGAAAACTTATCATATTATCATCCCAAAGTTTTTCAGAATTTTTTAATGTAAAAAAATGACAAAACTACCCCTGGCATTGACTGTTCAAAAATTGTCTATTTTTCCTTAAAAGACACCAAACTATTTTTTCTAAATCAGTCACTACGGGCTGTGTACTCAACATTTTTGAGTGCTACTACTTGTGTTTAGTAGATAACTTACCTATCTAACACCCCTTTTTGACGGATCACAAAAAGAAGGTGTAGATTAAAAACGGTGAAAATCCAAAATACATAGAAATTTTATGGTTTATAAACTAGAAAATCACTTTTCTTTACTTTTGATTTCCAAACAAATTAACACTTAATATGGGTATATCTAAACAATAAACACTCATAAACATATATATTCATAGTTTTTGAGTTTAGAAACATAGATTTAAGGTTTGATTTAGAATAATCAAAAATTACATAAACAAAAGGGGTTTATACCTTTTGACTACCATGCTCTCCTTAAACAATTGGACACCTAGCTTGTGGGTGGAAGATCTTTTACAAATGTGTGGTGTAAAATGATGACATGCACTCCTTTTCCCCTCCATAAACCCACCAGAAAAGTGTCCTTCTTTTAGCCCAATTTGGTTAGATTTTTATAGCTTTTATTTTACTTATCAAATGACCATTGTGTCCTTCCATACTTGGATCAAGTTTTAGGCTTCTTAAATTAATTATTTGAGCCAACACTTGGGCCTACCCCTTAAGTTTTTTAGGGCTTTCTAATAAAAATATTCGGGCCATGAAATTTACATAGTCCAATACTTTTAATATTATCTTTCCCTAATTATTTAATTAGGGTTTTCATTACATACATTAAAAATTAAATCATTACTCTTGTACATTAAATTTTATAACCTAATTAATCTTGCTTTAATTAAGTTATAAAATTAATAAACTTGAGATAATAAAAATATATCTCTTGACTTAATATAATATTTAATATTATTATTCTCTCACATGTTCCTTAACAATTGAGCTCACTTGGGCTTAACATTTAATTCATTTGGCTTTCCAAATAAAATATTTGGACTTCCTAACTAAAATGTTTAGGCCATAAAATTAATATAATCCATTACATTAAATTTCATCTTACCCTACTCATTTCATTATGGTTTCCATGTACTCAATTTAAATATAAATTTTTACCCAAGTACATTTAATTTCTTAACCCAAATAGACTTACATTAATTAGGTTATAAAATTAATTAATTGAGATATATAAAATAAATCTTTTAGAATTAGTATTTATTTTAAATACCATAATTATCTCATCCCATAACCCTTAAGCTATTCAATTCTTCATTCTTAAAATATAATTAGGATTACGCTATGTTCTTTTATTTGTTTATATAATAAACAAATATAAACCATCACATAAAATTCATATTCACTTACTCACATAACCATTAAATAAATTATGACATGCTCCACAATTCTCCTAGATTAGGTCACTAATATATATTTAAATACTAGAACCACTAAATAAAAATAACCCTTTAGGTCATTTAATTTTCATACTTAATTTAAATAACTTATTTAAGTTATACAATTTATATTATATAATTAAATTTAATTTCCTCCCCCTCTCCATAAATTATTTTCAAACAATTTATTTATATATTAAATATATAATTTAATATATTCAATCATTTATTGTGACAACCCAAAAATAGGTCCATTTCACCCAACCTATTCTGAGTCGCCAAATACATGGTACAGAAAATAACTACAACTTTATTACAACAATTGTCGTGTAAAATACAACAACACATATGATGTGAGTTTGGATACAAATATATACCAAATGTGACTCATGTCCCAACCGTGGTCAGCACCTCACAATGACACCTTACATAAATGTATAGTCAAAAACTATTTTAGAAATTAGAATTTTTGGGAAGTGCTCAAGAAAACCTTCGTACATGGGAGGCCATGCTTCTAGGTTATGATAGATATCATATGACCACAGAATTATCCTTGGTTGACCCAATAGACCCCAAAGAAAAATGAGAATATTACTATCATATTCTTCCCAATGGTGAGTCTTCTCTTGACATATCATTATCTCCACTGTCTCTAATTGAGAATTATACTTCAAACAAACACCAAGATTATATAGGTAGTGCTCGTAAATATACTCAGCAAATGGATGAGCACATCCCTGTCTTATGATGACACGAGGTTGTATGTCATTAGACATCTTGTATGATAGTTGCAAAACACCCTTCCAACATTGGGTTCGCCTCACCCTATTTGATTCACCAAATATAACTACTAAATGATGTATACAACACTTTTCTATACTGCTTAGGGAGAACCTCCACAGCTAGAGACCACCGTTCTATTTCCCCGTTACCCTCGCTCGACCCAGCTACACTCTTATTACCTGAAAAGAAATTATGAAGCAAAAGGGTGAGCACAACTAGCCTAGTAAAGAATATCATGACTAAAGATAATTAAATTATCAATAGCCTTCATCAGTAATAAATCAGAGATTTAGAACATATGGTAGATGATAAAACTTTTCAACCATAGTTGCAGCGGAACGAGCAATCCATTAGAAGAGTCAAATAGACCATAAAGTCTATTATCTTCTTCATGTTAAAAATCCACCAACAATATTTTATCCCTGTAACATCAATCAACAGTTCTGGTCCACAATCATATGAATAACTCATAATCATAATTGTGGTTCTAAATTCCTCTTCTCATCCAAGACGAAGATAATTTTTATCACCTATCTTTACCTGAAACATCGAAGATCATGGTTATACCAAATCACAATTCATGTTCATAATCATACTAATAAATTCATCTTTGCACTACGGGCCAAAGATATTCGTCAACAGTTCATCTTTGCACTACTGGCCAAAGATATTCAACCACAGATCATCTTTGCACTACATGCCAAAAATATTTAACAACAGATCATCTTTGCACTACATGCCAAAGATATTAATATCTTCAAAAAACTATATAATCATTTCAGAATTTATATAAACCATAATTATAATCATGTTGATCAATTCACCTTTACACTTAAACTAAAGATGTTCCATTATAAATTCAATGGTCATGATCATACCAGTCAACAATTCAACTTTGCACTACTGGCAAAAGGGAAACCATAGTCATGATCATACCAAAAATCTACCCATCTTTACACTCAAGTCAAAGAGAAATATCATCATTAGGGTTACAAAAATATTATATATGATAATAAAAATAATATAATCGACATATAGATTTAATCTCAAGAGTAATATTCATAAATCAACTATAATTTGGTTAGAAAAACAAACCAATTTTGTCGTGAATAATAACTCGTAAATAGTAACTCGTGAATAGTAACCCCAACACAAAAAGGTAAAAATTTTACAATAAAATACATACCAATATTTTGGTATAATGATATTGAAAGAATAACATTTCTTAAATTTATAAATAATTTATTTTAATTATTTACGCTTTACTAAATAATGCATTTAATCATTCTAAAATGCCAAACTAATAAGATTTCATCACCAATAATCAAAACCCTCATCAAAAATCTGCATATACCTCATATAGGATTCTGAAGCTATAAAATCCTATTTTCTAATTTTTTTACTTCACATAACATATTTAATTCATTTACTATTAACTAGTCTATTTTCATAAAAAATACCAACTCAGTCCCAAAAATATTTTTTTTTCTGGGATTTAGCAGAATATAGTCCCATATTGAACATATATTTTTCCCGGAATTTTTACAATTCATTTACTATTTTTCATATGGCCAAAACAGCAGAATATTTAGACATTTATCATAAACTGTACTTTTATCTAAAAATTCCGAAATTTACAGAGTATACTTTTATTATATAGATGTACTCCCAATAAAAATTTCACCAATTTTGGGATTAACCACGAGTTATAAGCGGTTACTTTTAAAATTGTCATTTCTCATAAAATTCACAACTCTTAATCTATACATCTAAAAATTGTCATTTTTGGACACAATCAAGAAAACTTATCAAATTATCATTTCAAATTTTTTCAGAATTTTTGTAGGTCAGAAAAATTACGAAACTGAAAAACATAACAACTCTTAAAATCTCTTAATATCCCTTACCTCAAAAGAGCAGCACTTCTGACTAGATATCGGATATGACGCTGAAAAAAACTTACACTGATGAATAGCAACTCACCAAGTATCTAAATACTCACAAAATACACTCGATAATCTAAAGAGATAAATAGAGAAAACTTATGAATTCTGGTGTGATTTTCAATTCTAACTTAGCCCTCTATTTATAAGAAAATGTTAGCACGCCGAAGCAGACTTGACCTGCTACCTGATAGCTTTACTTGCTACTATTTCACCCACCAAAAATCAGCCATATTCCCCAACAATCGAAAGTGGGGCCCACCAATTTCTAAAATTTTCCACCAAAATCATTTATAAACCTTATTTTCGAATCAGTCACCTCTTAAAATTCGTAACAAATCATTCGTTCATTTTTAACGGTTCAAAATTTGTGAACATATACTCAACTTATATATGCATAACATATCCAAAAATCACAACGATCCAACGGTCAGATTAAAAATTATAACTCACGCAATATATCTCAAGAACAGTGATTTAATTTTTAATACCTCCATTTCGACAAAAACACCTAAACATTAATTCCTTCACATAAAATAAATATAGCCATCAATTATATCTACATAAAATAAATATTTTCTTATCATATAAATTAATAATTAATTATTCACAAATAATATTACAGAATCACAATTATGACAACCAGGCAGTTCCTAGGAAAGAGGGGGCTTTCCAATAAGGACTTCTCCTTACTGGCGCGCAATTAGATGATCAAACCTCTCCTTAGACAGAACTTTCTAGATATTGTCAATAATGCTATCTAATAATATTATTCAAATAATATGAATTATTGATCTGATAATAAAGATACTGTGCAGTGACAATTATTAAAATAACAATAATATAAAATATCAACGCAACAATTATTGATTCAATAAAATAAAATATTGAACAGAAATTACTATAACAATTATTGAGTAGTGTCTTCTCACGAAAGAATCAATAATTGAAAAAAAATACTATGCAATATTGTGTGCTACTGTGCAACTACGCGTATTACTGTATTTTAACCACCAGGTATTCTAACAGTGTTAACGATAATAACTACGCCGTTATTTATAAAACTCAAATTTGTCATTTTCTTCATCCGACAGTTATTCTATTATGGGGCCCATAAATGGCCGCGCCATCGTACGAATATTTCTCGACAGAAAGAATATTCCACGACTAAATGAATATTCCCCGACAACAATGAATATTTTATAACCACTTGCGTATTTTGAAAAAAAAAATCATATATCACCCTTAACTTTAACTTTTATCAATTTAACCATTTACTGAATAGTAATTATAAGAGAAATTGAATACTTCTATTTCATAAAATTTGGGGTCTTACAATCTCCCCTCCTTATGAAATTTCAGCCCCGAAATTTACGTACCTGGTCTTTCGAAAAGTTGAGAATACCTTGCTGTCATTCCAGATTCGATCTCCCCGCTCACCATGATTTCTCCATTGCTCATCTCTCGTGATAACTTCATTTGGGTTCCTCACTTGTTGGGAAGTCATGACAACCGCTATCCCTTGAACTACTCGGCTTTGACTTGTCTGGGGCAGCATTTGGTGTCATCACTACCGTTGGAATATACTTTTCTATAGGGCATATTCCACCCTCAACGGCTTCGTCATACTCCTGAATCATGATCTAAATCATCAATCTTCGATCCATATCGAATTCAGGTTGACCGCTATGTACAGGGTAATTCAAAACTCGATTTTGGGTTCTCCCAATTGCTGTCCAAAAAGAGAAATACATATCATCTATTTTAGCCTTCTTAGATCGGACATCTCTTTCCACAATATCAATGCGTCGTGCGGCTTTTCCCCATGCATCACTCACTCTTTCTCGTTCAGTTTTTCTTCTTTCAGCTCAGATTCCAGCTTTATCATCTTATACTTTACCAAAGAATGCTTCTGTTCAAGCATCACATATCGGGTAACACAAGCTTGAATTGTTGCATCCTTTTGCTCCACGACCGCCTGTCATTCTTCAGCATGTTCTTCTAACTCATGAATACGATTTTGTAATTCTACATTTTGATCATATAATACCTCTAATAAATTCTCCTCAGGTACCTCTTCTTCCTCACTCTCGGCTGTTACCTCTGCGACCATCTCGGGTGCAACTATCAATTCTTCACTCACCACATGGATTTCTCTAATTCCTTCTTCGCCTGACATCACATTATCCTGGTTGGTGATTAGAGGTATCCCCACGGTCTCATTCACTCTATTGTTAACATTCTCAGCAGCCATTCTCAAATACTGCCATAAAATAAGGGTTAATTAAGCAAATTAATATATCACATAATATCCCGATATTATGACTGACCAACAAAGAAGCTTAGGTAGGACACACTAGCGAAGGATTTACTCATCTCTCCCCTCCTAGTTATATTCCCCGATCCCGCAAGAGACCATATCCCTAAGCTCTAATACCAAATGTGACAACCCCAAAATAGGTTCATTTCACCCAACCTATTCTGAGTCGCCAAATACATGTTACAGAAAACAACTATAATTTTATTACAAAAATTGTCGTGCAAAATACAACAACACATATGCTGTGAGTTTAGATACAAATATATACCAAATGTGACTCATGTCCCAACCGTAGACAGCACCTCACAATGACACATTACATAAAGGTATAGTCAAAAACTATTTTAGAAATTAGAATCTTTGGGAAGTGCTCAAGAAAACCTTCGTACATGGGAGACCATGCTTCTAGGTTATGATAGATATCATATAACCACAGAATTATCCTTGGTTGACCCAATAGACCCCAAAGAAAAACGAGAAGATTACTATTATATTCTTCCCAATGGTGAGTCTTCTCTTGACATATCATTATCTCTACTGTCTCTAATTGAGAATTATACTTCAAACAAACACCAAGATTATATAGGTAGTGCTCGTAAATATACTCAGCAAATGGATGAGCACATCCCTGTCTTATGATGACACGAGGTTGTATGTCATTAGACATCTTGTATGATAGTTGCAAAACACCCTTCTAACATTGGATTCGCCTCACCCTATTTGATTCACCAAATATAACTACTAAATGATGTATACAACACTTTTCTATACTACTTAGGGAGAACCTCCACAGCTAGAGACCACCGTTCTATTTCCCCGTTACCCTCGCTCGACCCAGCTACACTCTTATTACCTGAAAAGAAATTATGAAGCAAAAGGGTGAGCACAACTAGCCTAGTAAAGAATATCATGACTAAAGATAATTAAATTATCAATAGCCTTCATCAGTAATAAATCAGAGATTTAGAACATATGGTAGATGATAAAACTTTTCAACCATAGTTGCAGCGGAACGAGCAATCCATTAGAAGAGTCAAATAGACCATAAAGTCTATTATCTTCTTCATGTTAAAAATCCACCAACAATATTTTATCCCTGTAACATCAATCAACAGTTCTGGTCCACAATCATATGAATAACTCATAATCATAATTGTGGTTCTAAATTCCTCTTCTCATCCAAGACGAAGATAATTTTTATCACCTATCTTTACCTGAAACATCGAAGATCATGGTTATACCAAATCACAATTCATGTTCATAATCATACTAATAAATTCATCTTTGCACTACGGGCCAAAGATATTCGTCAACAGTTCATCTTTGCACTACTGGCCAAAGATATTCAACCACAGATCATCTTTGCACTACATGCCAAAAATATTTAACAACAGATCATCTTTGCACTACATGCCAAAGATATTAATATCTTCAAAAAACTATATAATCATTTCAGAATTTATATAAACCATAATTATAATCATGTTGATCAATTCACCTTTACACTTAAACTAAAGATGTTCCATTATAAATTCAATGGTCATGATCATACCAGTCAACAATTCAACTTTGCACTACTGGCAAAAGGGAAACCATAGTCATGATCATACCAAAAATCTACACATCTTTACACTCAAGTCAAAGAGAAATATCATCATTAGGGTTACAAAAATATTATATATGATAATAAAAATAATATAATCGACATATAGATTTAATCTCAAGAGTAATATTCATAAATCAACTATAATTTGGTTAGAAAAACAAACCAATTTTGTCGTGAATAATAACTCGTAAATAGTAACTCGTGAATAGTAACCCCAACACAAAAAGGTAAAAATTTTACAATAAAATACATACCAATATTTTGGTATAATGATA
Source organism: Panax notoginseng (assembly GCA_016801055.1). Taxonomy (NCBI): domain Eukaryota; kingdom Viridiplantae; phylum Streptophyta; class Magnoliopsida; order Apiales; family Araliaceae; genus Panax; species Panax notoginseng. Next base: position 172,350,562 of record CM029014.1, on the reverse strand, counting down.
TTGAAAGAATAACATTTCTTAAATTTATAAATAATTTATTTTAATTATTTACGCTTTACTAAATAATGCATTTAATCATTCTAAAATGCCAAACTCATAAGATTTCATCACCAATAATCAAAACCCTCATCAAAAATCTGCATATACCTCATATAGGATTCTGAAGCCATAAAATCCTATTTTCCAATTTTTTTACTTCACATAACATATTTAATTCATTTACTATTAACTAGTCTATTTTCATAAAAAATACCAACTCAGTCCCAAAAATATTTTTTTTCTGGGATTTAACAGAATATAGTCCCATATTGAACATATATTTTTCCCGGAATTTTTACAATTCATTTACTATTTTTCATATGGCCAAAACAGCCGAATATTTAGACATTTATCATAAACTGTACTTTTATCTAAAAATTCCGAAATTTACAGAGTATACTTTTATTATATAGATGTACTCCCAATAAAAATTTCACCAATTTTGGGATTAACCACAAGGAGTTATAAGCGGTTACTTTTAAAATTGTCATTTCTCATAAAATTCACAACTCTTAATCTATACATCTAAAAATTGTCATTTTTGGACACAATCAAGAAAACTTATCAAATTATCATTTCAAATTTTTTTAAAATTTTTGTAGGTCAGAAAAATTACGAAACTGAAAAACATAACAACTCTTAAAATCTCTTAATATCCCTTACCTCAAAAGAGCAGCACTTCTGACTAGATATCGGATATGACGCTGAAAAAAACTTACACTGATGAATAGCAACTCACCAAGTATCTAAATACTCACAAAATACACTCGATAATCTAAAGAGATAAATAGAGAAAACTTATGAATTCTGGTGTGATTTTCAATTCTAACTTAGCCCTCTATTTATAAGAAAATGTTAGCACGCCGAAGCAGACTTGACCTGCTACCTGATAGCTTTACTTGCTACTATTTCACCCCCAAAAATCAGCCATATTCCCCAACAATCGAAAGTGGGGCCCACCAATTTCTAAAATTTTCCACCAAAATCATTTATAAACCTTATTTTCGAATCAGTCACCTCTTAAAATTCGTAACAAATCATTCGTTCATTTTTAACGGTTCAAAATTTGTGAACATATACTCAACTTATATATGCATAACATATCCAAAAATCACAACGATCCAACGGTCAGATTAAAAATTATAACTCACGCAATATATCTCAAGAACAGTGATTTAATTTTTAATACCTCCATTTCGACAAAAACACCTAAACATTAATTCTTTCACATAAAATAAATATATCCATCAATTATATCCACATAAAATAAATATTTTCTTATCATATAAATCAATAATTAATTATTCACAAATAATGCATTTAATCATTCTAAAATGTCAAACTCATAAGATTTCATCACCAATAACCAAAACCCTCATCAAAAATCTGCATATACCTCATATAGGATTCTCAAGCCATAAAATCCTATTTTTCAATTTTTTTACTTCACATAACATATTTAATTCATTTACTCATAACTAGTCTATTTTCATGAAAAATACCAACTCAGTCCCAAAAATAATTCTTTTCTGAAATTTAGCAGAATATAGTCTCATATTGAACATATATTTTTCCTGGAATTTTTACAATTCATTTACTATTTTTCATATGGCCAAAACAGCCGAATATTAAGACATTTATCATAAACTGTACTTTTATCCAAAAATTCCGAAATTTACAAAGTATACTTCTATTATATACATGTACTCTCAATAAAAATTTTACCAATTTTAGAGTTAACCACAAGGAGTTATAAACGGTTACTTTTAAAATAGTCTTTTCTCATAAAATTCACAACTCTTAATCTATACATCCAAAAATTACTATTTTTGGACAAAATCAAGAAAACTCATCAAATTATCATTTCAAATTTTTCCAGAATTTTTGAAGGTCGGAAAAATTACGAAACTGAAAAACATAACAACCCTTAAAATCCCTTACTATCCCTTACCTCAAAAGAGCAGCACTTCTGACTGGATATCGGATATGACGCTGAAGGAAACTTGCACTGATGAATAGCAACTCCCCAAGTATCTAAATACTCACAAAATATACTCGATAATCTAAAGAGAAAAAGGGAGAAAATTTATGATTTCTGATGTGATTTTCAATTATAACTTAAGCCCTCTATTTATAGAAAAATGTTAGCACGCCGAAGCAGACTTGACCTGCTACCTGATGACTTTACCTGCTACTATTCCACCCACCAAAAATCAGCCATCTTCCCCAACAATCAAAAGTGGGGCCCACCCATTTCTAGAATTTTCTATCAAAATTATTTATAAACCTAATTTCCGAATCAGTTACCTCTTAAAATTTATAACAAATCATTCGTTCATTTTTAACGGTTCAAAATTGTGAACATATACTCAACTTATATACGTATAACATATCCAAAAATCACAACGATCCAACGGTCAGATTAAAAATTATAACTCACGCAATATATCTCAAGGAAAGTGGTTTAATTTTTAATACCTCCATTCCGACAAAAACACTTCAACATTAATTCTTTCACATAAAATAAATATATCCATCAATTATATCCACATAAAATAAATATTTTCTTATCATATAAATCAATAATTAATTATTCACAAATAATATTACAGAATCACAATTATGACAACCAGGCCGTTCCCAGGAAAGAGGGGGCTTTCCAATAAAGATTTCTCCTTACTGGCGCACAATTAGATGATCAAACCTCTCCTTAGACAGAACTTTCTAGATATTGCCAATAATGCTATCTAATAATATTATTTAAATAATATGAATTGTTGATCTGATAATGGAGATACCGTGCAGTGACAATTATTGAAATAACAATAATATAAAATATTAACGCAACAATTATTGATTCAATAAAATAAAATATTGAACAGAAATTATTGTAACAATTATTGAGTAATGCCTTCTCACGTAAGAATTAATAATTAAAAAAAATACTGTGCAATACCGTGTGCTACTGTGCAACTATGCGTATTACTGTATTTTAACCACCAGGTATTTTAACAGTGTTAACGGTAACAACTACGTCGTTATTTATAAAATTTAAATTTATCGTTTTCTTCATCCGACAGTTATTCTGTTATGGGGCCCACAAATGGTTGCATCGTCGTACGAATATTCCCTGACAGAAAGAATATTCCACGACTAAACGAATATTCCACGACTAAACGAATATTTTATAACCACTTGCGTATTTTGAAAAAAAAAAAATTATATATCACCCTTAACTTTAACTTTTATCAATTTAACCATTTACTGAATAGTAATTATAAGAAAAATTGAATACTTTTATTTCATAAAATTCGGGGTCTTACATTTATTCTAATATGAATTTAATTTACTAACTAGTTGATACCAATATACATATTTATATATTGAATCTCATCTCATATTTTTACTTTTCATCCTTTGGTATAATATTAAATATTATACCATTATCCATATAACATAATACCATATATCCAATTATTTTATTTACTTTATATAAATTGTCTTCATAATTTATTTAACTGAAGTAAATATATTAATATATTCACCACATACACATATTCTTATGAACTTATACACTAAACATATACCTCATTGTCAGACTATCACTTATAGTCTATCAAATCATTCAAGTTCTTCTCCAAAAATTTTGAAATTCTTAAAATTCCTTCACAGAAACGTCAAATTCATACACTTATTTTTTGTCTAGGTTCATCTTATAACCTTTAATCCATCATTTTAGGATTTTAATAATTATCTAAATTCTCGGGTTGTCACATATCTTGCACGAAGCACACAATACGACGTATTTTATTCATCTAGGAGGCACGAAGATGTACCAAGATCTTAGACAGCACTTTTGGTGGCCCAATCTAAAACGAGAGGTTGCAATGTACGTCAGTAGATATCTTATTTGTCAACGAGTCAAAGCAGAGAACCAGCGGTCGAGTGGTCTACTTCAACCATTAAAAATACTGGAGTGGAAATGGGAGCACATTACGATGGATTTCGTGGTAGGACTTCCAGTCACGCAGAAAGGTTATGATGTCATTTGGATTATCGTAGATCGACTAATGAAGATAGCTCATTTTCTACTGATAAAGATCTGTTTCAATTTGAATCAGTTGGAAAAGTTGTACGTAAAGGCAATCGTTTCACAACATGGAGTGCCAGTATCAATTGTCTCCGATCGAGATCCATGCTTCACGTCAAATTTTTGAAAAAGTTTACAAGAGAGGATGGGAACCCAGTTAAGGTTGAGTACCGCTTATCATCCATAAACTGATGGGCAGAGTGAGCGAACCATACAAACGTTAGAAGACATGCTTAGAGCTTGCGTAATGGACTTCAAGGGGAGCTGGGACGACCGCTTACCCTTAGTAGAATTTGCTTACAACAATAGTTATCATACGAGTATCGGTATGCCACCATACGAAGCTCTTTATAGGAGAAAGTGAAGAACATCATTGTGTTGGGATGAAGTCGGGGAAAGAAAAATTTTGGGACCGAAATTAGTTCAACAAACAGTTGATGTAATGACAACGATAAGAGCTAAACTAGTAGCAGCACAAGATCGCCAAAAGAAATACGCATATTGCATCGTCAAGACCAAGACTTTAAAGTCGGAAGTTTTATATTTTTGAAAGTATCTCCTTGGAAAGGGAAAATAAGATTCGTTAAGAAAGAAAAATTGAGTCCGAGGTTCATAGGACCATTTGAGATATTGAAGCCAGTAGGAAAAACGGCATACAAAGTACCCTTACCACCCGAACTGGAACACATCCACAATATGTTTCATATTTTCGTGCTACACCCATACAGGCCTGACTATAAGCACGTGATATCTAATGAGCCTATTCAAGTAGAGAAAAATCTGACTTACGAGGAAATTCCTGTCCAAATAATAGATAGGAAAGAGCAAACCTTGAGAAATAAAACTATAACTTCTATAAAAGTAATTTGATGAAACCATAACGCAGAGGAGGCTACGTGGGAGTTAGAGGATAAAATGAGGAGGGTCTATCCCCATCTATTTGTGTAACCTTGTATCAATTTTGAGGACGGAATTTTTATAAGGGGATGTAGGATGTAATGCCCGAGGATTTTTTGAATAATATTAATAATTATGTTAATGAAAGTTGAATATTTATTTGAATATAAATAAATATGGTTGTGTCATGGGATGTAGTAATTCAAATTAAATTAAGTTAAGTATGTGACAATTATGTGTTATGGTGGAATTAATAAAAAGGTTGATTTAAAGCTTATAAGGATTGCCTAGTGTGGCATAATGAAAGACTAAGAGATTCATTAAGTGAATTAATAGAGGAATGATTTAATAGAAGAAAGATTAATAAATATTATATTATTTAATTAATTGTTATTATGAATAGTTGCATATAATTGAGTAATAAAGTAATTTCATGGATGAAATATAAACTAAGATGTTTAACTAATAGTATTATCAATTTGGGGTTTATTATATGCTATGTGAAATTGGATTGGCAATGGAAACTGGAACTGGCAAGTAGCTAAACCAGTTTGGCACTGCCAGTAAGCAGCGAAGCTGCGCCCTTCTTGCAGTACAAACTGGCGCAACTGGGCCAGTGACCAAATTTGGAAAAGTTTGTTATTACTTTGGATACAATATGGAACATTATTTTAATGTGTGACTTTATTGAAATTATGTGGTAAAAGTAAATTGAATGGTATGAAGTACTAAGTAGCAAAATAAAATCATGTGTGGCATTCTAATACAAAAAGGGTTAATTAACTGTACATCTCAGAAATTCGGGAGGAAGTTAAGTTTTAGAAATAAACAGCTAATATTGAATACCTTTATAATATTGAAGTGTAATAATAATAAAATTTATGGAAAATACCAGATTAATAATACCCAACTACGTTACTTTATCTAAATTAAATATTATTTTATGAAAACGCAATGTACATGAATTATATGATATGAGTACATATATAATCCCTAACTTTTCATTATGTAGTAACATTAGTACATTAAAATCACATGAGGGAACCAAAGAGGAACTAAACTAAGCACATTGGAACTAAATGCTGAGATTTAAAAGCTTGTCCCAAATTAGTTGGCCCAAACAGTGCCTACACTCTCCTTTACGTAAATTGCAAAGCTAAGAACAGTGGTTACAAGCTGGGTGATGATGGCTATGGAGATGGCTGAGGAAGAAGTGGTTGAGAAACTCTCCAATAACCATTGGTTTCTTCTTCTACCTCATGAATTCAAACCTTTGAACAAAGCCATTAACTAGACAATCAATCATCTTTAAATAGCAGCTCCATTCTTCATTTTCTTGTTGCTGTGATTTGTCTGATAAATTCTAAGATTGAGAGTGTGAGTTTTTTTTTGTTGAGTAAGGAGTCTGGGATTGCAAAGAGTAGGAATTTAACTTCTTAGAAGGTAAAAAAAAAATTATGCTCTTATTTCCAAATTTGGTAAATTATAGAAATTCTCATGAATTCTTGTGAACTTGATTGGGAATTGTTAACAAGGTGTTTATGAAGTTTATATGCATGTAAGGAAACAATGTGGCAGAAGTTTAAACTTGTTGTGTAAAGAAATTTTGTGTTTGGTTTTATTTCTGTCGAAGCAGAGGCTTTTCTAGACTGTTTAGGGTAGGCGCAGCTGTAAGAACCAGAATTTTCAGAAATTATTAAAATAAGAATTTAGCAGATAAAATTCTTAAAGCATGAGATGAGTTCGAACAAGAATATTTATATGATACGAGGTGTGTAGTATTATGGTACATAGGATTGTATGAGCTATGTAATAAGTGATGTTGTGTTTAATAAATATATATATCGTTATTATATATTTATATTGTAGAGATGAATTAATATGAATATGGATAAAATTTATCTATTGATGTTAAATAATTTATGTGAAATTATTTTATAATAGTAAGTTGGTGACATTAAATATCTTCGATAATCGCCAATTTCTTAAGTATTTGTACGAGTAAGTATCAAGTCTAAGGTAGTGCAACCGTACCCTTTAATGGTGGATATATAGAAGTTGGGCTAAACGATTTCTTCAGAGAGCAGAGATATATACGAATTAATTAGTAACCGATCTAACTCACTGTGAAACAGTGTAGATGAGATGGAAACTAATTTGTTGGTTGTTTGTGGGAAACCACTCAGTGTACTATATTGAATACCATTAAAGACTCGATGTGTGCTAGGTTTGGACTTGTACATACGTACGTTGTTGACGAGAGAAGAAAATCGATATATCTTTAGAGAAATATTGGGAGATGGTTAAATGTATAGATTAAAGAAAGAAGAGTTGAACTTGAAGTTTAATCTCTAAATTATTGAATAATGTAGTCATTAGAGATTTATTTTGGTTAGTATAATGAGATAGCATGTATGGAGCATTTTAAAGGATTTGCGAGTTAAGTCCTGTTTCTGTTGAAGCATAACATGTCTGCGTCCTAACTTAAGGTGGCGCGATCGCGCCACTCTCAAGCCTAAGATCAGCTCGGCCGCGCCGGTCTATAGATGGTTCAAGATGAGTTTGTGTAATCTGAACTTTTAGAGTTGTATATTAGGGGCTAATATTGTATCATATGTATCATATTTGATATTGATAGTGTTCATGAAGGGATTGAGATAGTGACCATGAATTGAATGAAAGTTAATTATGGAAATTAACTAAACAAGAATAAATATTTGTTAACTTGAATTAAGTTAAAAATTATATTATGGAATAATATAATTTAAGTATTAAAGCTTTGTGAGGAAGTGGCGTGATAGTAAATTAAATGAATGGAGTAATTCACTTAAGTAAAATGGTGAATTAATATGTGTGCTTTACATGAAAAAAATGAAATGATTATGTTAATTAACTTTGGTATTTTTATATATTACGTAATATGATAATATATGAAAGGATTTAATATTTGAAGGATGATAATGGAAAATAAGTGAAGCATAATAGAAGAAAAACCGATATAATTATAAATAGATATTGGTTGGAGATTTGTGCATTAAGTTAATAATTAAATTATAGTGAACTGAAATATGTTGGGACAATTTGTGGTAGAAAAGAGAATTGTTGAAAAGATAATAAATGATTGATATTAATCATTGTGATAATTATGTGTTAGAAAATAATGGGTTGAGAATACCCAACTGAATTTTATTTAGCCCAATTAAAATATTATTTGGACTAGCCCACATGTACATGGAGTATATTGCAATAAAATGAGGTACCTAGTAGTACAATGAAATCCCATGTAATTGTAATACATAAATAATTAAATATCTGTGTATTCTAGAAACTGGAAAGGAGATTAAATGTTTAAATAAACATTAATATTAAATAAGGTTATAATGTGGTTATGTGAGTAGTAGAAATAATTATGGAACTACCCGGACAATAATACCTAACTGTGTCATTGCATGTATTTAATTTACATGAATTATATGATGTGAGTATAAAATTTATCTTTAAATTCCTAATATGGTAACAATTATACCTTAATATTACATTATGAGAATTAAAAGAACCAAACCAAGCCTTAGATAACCAAATGTTGAGGTTTAGAACTACGTCCCAAAATGAGTGACCCTTCTAGTACATGAACAGTGGGCTAGCTCTATATTGCGTGAAACTTAGTAAACCAAAAAGGCTAAAATTGTCTAGTGATGATGGCTAGACATTGAGTGGTTGGTAAACTCTTAATTAACCAATGTTTCTTTTCAATACACACTGAATTCAACTTCATTGAAAAGCCAATGCCCAGTCCATCATTACTCTATAAAATGACAGCTATGTTATTGGAATCGCGTTGCTGAGAATTGTCTATAAAACCCAAGAAATTGAGTCTAAGTTACTAGTTGTTTAAAGTAAAGTTTAGTATTCACAGAAGATAGAAGTTAAACAAACTAAGCTTCAAAGGGGTATAAGCATTCTTCTTGTTCTTCATTGTTGGTTCTGTCAAAATTTCCATTCTTGAATATCAATTTCTTAATTTTGTGGAGTTGGATGTTAATGAGGTTGGGTAATGGTTATATAGTTGTTATATGACCATATAAGTATGTTTAAACTGATATAGGACTGTTTAGAATCGAATTCGTAAGTAATTTCTGTGGTTGGACTTGTTATCTGCCGAGGCTGGGAAGTCTCTTGGCTGGAACGGGAGCCGCGCGGCCGCGCGTATCCCTAGTACAAATGGCGCGCGCCCGCGCCCCTCTGCAGATTTTGTTGATTGTTTTGTTATAATATCTGGTTATGAAGCATGCTAATACAACTTAGTTAAGCTTATTTCAGTCCTTGCCATACTAGTTATGTTTCCTTTCATATAATCACTCATCTAGCTTGATTTCAAAAGAAAACTTGAGCTTTCAATATGCAAACTCGATGGACCATATGTAACTTAAAATTCTATCTTAAAGACATATTGATGTGGTATGATTTCATTGTACGTATGCATGCAAGCAGGATGTATAGTAAGTGGAGTAGTTTAGCATACTAAATGACATTGATAACATGTTAATGGAAACTTAGAGTTCAAAACATACATTAACTTATTATATTTGTTTTGATATTCTGATCTTGCAAGCATGTTAGTATAGTTTTGAAATGCATGTCGGACATACTAACTTACGTATATGGACTTCACATTGAAGCATGATCATGTTGGACTTAGTAGTAAGCTTTGCTAATGAAAATGCGAACTTTGAACGTGAATGTTAACATGCTACCTTGAGAGTTAGAATCTGATATTTGTGAACATATTTGATGATACTCTTAGACTCACTCAGGTATCATAAATGTATATATACCATGCTTAGGTATCGTAATTTAAGTAAAGCATAAACGAAGCATATTTTCAAGCTAAATCGATGCTAATTACACATATGTTGTAACGACCCCAAAATTCATACAAGTTAAATCTCAACTTTGGCCGTTAACCATACATTAAATCTCAAATTTTACATCATTATTCAATATTAAAAACAGAATATTTAAAATGTTTATACATTTCCTTCTTTCTTGCCCTGAATCGTAATCTTTACATTACCTCTCTTTGATTCAATCTTATATCATGAATCGTTACAACAAAATGACTATACAAAGTCTTACATCATAACTAAATATCCATATACATTGGATAACTCAACTTACAATTCAACAACATTTTTCGTTCAAAATATGAAATACATTTCTCATAAAATATAAGTAATCTTCGTGAATATAGATCTCTATAACTCACTTAGCACATATCTTTACCTTAAAATCTTGACATGCAAAAATGGTTATTTGTAAGAGTGAGCTCGACAGCCCAACAAAGTCTAACAGTTTTCATGCATCACATGGCACATAATAACATGCTAAACATACATATCATAATAATTAAAGTAACATGGCATACATGCTTTTAATTCACATAGCAAATATAAAGATTGAGTTCCTTACTCAATCCTCCTTATTTAACCAAAACAATACAGTCATAAATTGACTTTAACATTTCACGATTTCAACATGTATAACATATCATGTAATTTAAAATAGTTCATCAAGTCCACGTAGAAAATAGGAACTGAAAGACTTGCCTTGATCGTTGTTTACCAATAACAGTTTAACAGCTTATAGATATCTGCACTTCACGTGCCCTTTATATTGCTCAGACAATCTTTGCTTAATCACTGATAATAGTTCGAAGAATACATAATTTTCTCTTATTTCTCTCTCTAAGACCTCTGACAATTTCTCTCAAAACTCTTTGGTCTCTCACTTTTCTTTTCTTTTTCCTTTCTTAGTCTTAAGCCAAAACACACTGTACGTAAAACTAAACTGATAACAATTGTGCGTAAACTAAAAACTGATATGGCCTTAATAATCACCATAACTATTATCAGTTACCAAAATAATAAGCGTATATCCATTATAAATATATTTTATTATATATTATTTATAAAAATTCAAAATTTAAAAACCAAAAGCCATAGGGCTTTGTTTGGCAAAATAATTTAAAACTAAAGACTTAATATATTTAAGCCTTGTTTGGCAAAATAAATTAAAACTACTTTAATTTATTTTAATAACCACTTATAATATAATTATTTGTCACACTTCTATCTAATTAAGTTTTCATACATAATTTAATTAATTCTAATAACAATTCATTGCATAATATAATAATTTATTTAATCATTATAACTCTCTAACTTAATTATTAAATTAAATTAGAATACTAATTCATTAATTATTTATTAAACAAATAAATAATCAAATCACATCAATTCAATTAAACAAATACGTATTCAACGATAAACACATCCATTAAATATTTATATAATTTAATAAATATGTAAATATTATAATTAAAAATTTGGATTGTTACATCATTCCCTCCTTACAAGGATTCTGTCCTCAGAATCACAACTAATACCACTCATTCGTTACAATCTTCCCTACTTACAAAGATTCTGTCCCCAGAATCGAAGACAAATTAAACAAATAACTCAGAGTAATCTTTCATCATTTTATCTAAATATAGGTTTTATATTTTCTACTACATTCATTACTTCAACAAATTCTAGGTTTCATTTCATAACTTTAACTTGAACACAATTATATTCTGAGTATTATAAATCTTTTAACCTATTCATTTCCTTTTCTAAGGATCGTTAACATCAATACTCGGGATATTACATTCACCCTTTCTTCTAAGAATTTCGTCCTCGAAATTTTATTTATTAATTTTTATTCATTCATTCTATCAAAGTAGATTTTACGTCACTACTTCATTCATTCATTGGTTTCTATAACCACTTTCTTTTCACAAAGATCATTCTACAATTATTAACATTTCTATTAAAAGTTTCACATTATTCTTTGATAATTCATATCCTTCTCACTTCAAAATCTCTTTTCTCACTTATTCAACATACTCATCATTCAGTGTTGCATTCTACGACTTACTTCTTTCTAATGAATATTTTCTTTTTTCACTTCCATCTTGCAGAATAACAAGAATCTTCCACAATTGTTCAATAATTGGGAAGTAGTTTGAATAACTCAGGAATTTAAAAGATTCCAAATCATGCTGAGGGTCATAAGACCACGAACTATGTCCACAGTTGTAAGTAATCTTTCAACTTCAACTTTAACAGTCATAAGACTATAAGGACCCCCGTACTTAGGGTGTTAAGCCCTTCGTACGATATATTGTGCACAAACATTTAAACGCTATGCGTATGTCCATAGTTATAAGTAATCTTTTAACTTAAACTTTAACAGTCATAAGACTATAGGGACTCCTCGTACTTAGGGTAATCAGCCCTTCGTACAATGTATTGTGCACAAACATCTCAACGCCTCTGCGTAATCACCTATAAAAGGGTTGTTCATCTCAGCTTTTCAACATCTGAATCCGCACCAAAAAAATTTGGTTTGGCATAACTTCTCAAGAAACGCATGCATTTCATGAACATCTTTCAATATTTGTCTAGCTGAATCAAATAGCATAAACCTCTACAACAATTCGAACATCAATCGAAATATACATATACATACATACATATGTATTCTCATATCTTAAAGAAATCTCAAAAATCTTTTTATGACGTCATGATACCGCACTGTATTTACAGTCCGTTGAGGATTCTGTCATTTGGTGATTTTATCATACTACATCATACCATAGTGGGCTGATGATCCTTAGATCACATCCAACACTAGGTAATACTGCATTGATGACTCTATCATTTTTATCATCTTTGCACCAGGTTACATGATGCATTAATGGTATAAAATACATTTTGATATATTACAAATCATTTTTGTCTAGCCGAAGCAATTAGCATAGACATACAAATAACAGTATTGTTGTTAAAACTCATTGGTTCCATCATTTGATCCAATATTTTTCAAGAAAATAAAAGTGTAAACATCAGCATGAAATCAATAAATTTTGAAAGTCTAGCATAGCTAGTAGATTTAGAATACTTATGCTTCTACCATCAACTCCACTTTCTATAATGATCCATTGCTTAATAGGTCTATCTATTCCTATCATCCTCAATACTCCATTCATACTTATCTATACCCAGTTCGTCAAACTTACCACACGTTATGAGTTCAGGAACTTGCCACAATCATATGAGTTTAAGAACTTATCCTAGTCAGACCATAGGCGTCCATTCGCTGAGGGGTTCAAAAATATACCATATAATTATGAGTCACGAACCTACCACAAGTATGAGTTTTAAGAACTCGCACGTAACCTTATAATATTCTCTAACTATACTCTACCTATCTGTTATACACATGAGAAAAGAATCACCTTCTCAACATGCATATAGCAAATATCGCTACACAAACATTCTAATGATTATCATTGTGATAAACTAAGTGCAAGCACAAAACCCTCGCCCATACAAAGGTTTGTACAACTCAGCCACCACATGAGTCCTCAATTGAAATCCCACCTAACTCTATCTTACTCTTAACTTGCTCTTTGCTCGATACGAATTTCTCGTATCACATTATATCTAACTCCTCGCGAGTTTATCTCGTACTATATCATAGTACAATATCTTCATAGCATCAAGCTATAATTATTCAAACATTACATACCATCTTTCAGATCACTTAAACAGACCACGTCGTAATCTTATTCTATAATCATCTCTCTTAAAATTCTTTTCTTAACTCGTGATCGTTTTGTTTTACGATCATCATTCTTTCTCTTTTTTATCATTTACGACATTATTCGTTATCTTGGCTTTTGGAGTTAGGAAACTCCCATTTCTTATCTTTATATCTCTTCAAGATTCTTCTTTGAATCTTCTTGTTTATATAACAATTCTTACTTTAAGAATTCCTAACTTCAGTTACATCGCTCAAAATTTCATTCGAGTTCTACACTTTCATCATACGTATCTATTTCTACACTTGGTACACCTCAAGTCTCTAACAGTTTCAATATGGTACGCTGAGTGGTTTCCCACAAACAACCAACAAACTAGATTTCGAGTTGCTAGTTCGTATATACCTCCACTCTATGAAGGAATCGTTTAGCTCAGATACCATACATCAACTACTAAAGAGTACAATTGCACCATACTTAGATATAACTCTCTTTTCTTAACTTCTTTATCATTCTCTTTTTATAGACATTGTCTATTTAGTAACACCTTACATCCTTATTATTGGAGTTGGGTAACCCCACATTCATATTCCTGATAACTCTGCGAGATTCTTCTTTGAATCCTTTCACGCAAGTTTAAATCCCCTCTTTATAAATTGCTTAAATTACTTCTTATTGTTCAAACTCTATTTGAGCTTATTCGTTCATTATCTTCACCTCTCTTCTCTAAGGTTATAACCTACGGTACTCCTACCTAAGGTTTATAACCTACAGCTCTGATACCAACTGTAACGACCCCAAAATTCATACAAGTTAAATCTCAACTTTGGTCGTTAACCATACATTAAATCTCAAATTTTACATCATTATTTGATATTAAAAACACTAAAATTTGCGGAATATTTAAAACGTTTATACATTTCCTTCTTTCTTGCCCTGAATCGCAACCTTTACATTACCTCTCTTTGATTCACTCTTATATCATGAATCGTTACAACAAAATGACTATACAAAGTCTTACATCATAACTAAATATCTATATATATTGGATAACTCAACTTACAATTCAACAACATTTTTCTTCAAAATATGAAATACATTTCTCATAAAATATAAGTAATCTTCGTGAATATAGATCTCTATAACTCACTTAGCACATATCTTTACCTTAAAATCTTGACCTGCAAAAATGGTTATTTACAAAAGTGAGCTCGATAACCTAGTAAAGTCTAACAGTTTTCATGCATCACATAGCACATAATAACATGCTCAACATACATATCATAATAATTAAAGTAACATGGCATACATGCTTTTAATTCACATAGCAAATATAAAGATTGAGTTCCTTACTCAATCCTCCTTATTTAACCAAAATAATACAGTCATAAATTTACTTTAACATTTCACGATTTCAACATGTATAACATATCATGTAATTTAAAACAGTTCATCAAGTTCACGTAGAAAATAGGAACCAAAAGACTTGCTTTGATCGTTGTTTACCAATAACAGCTTAACAGCTTACAGATATCTGTACTTCACGTGCCCTTTTTATTGCTCAGATAATCTTTGCTTAATCACTGATAATAGTTCGAAGAATACATAATTTTCTCTTGTTTAAGACCTCTGACAATTTCTCTCAAAACTCTTTGGTCTCTCACTTTTTTTTTCTTTTTCCTTTCTTAGTCTTAAGCCAAAACACACTGTACGTAAAACTAAACTGATAACAATTATGCGTAAACTAAAAACTGATATGGCCTTAATAATCACCATAACTATTATCAGCTACCAAAATAATAAGCTTATATCCATTATAAATATATTTTATTATATATTATTTATAAAAATTCAAAATTTAAAAACCAAAAGCCATAGGGCTTTGTTTGGCAAAATAATTTAAAATTAAAGACTTAATATATTTAAGCCTTATTTGGCAAAATAAATTAAAACTACTTTAATTTATTTTAATAACCACTTATAATATAATTATTTGTCACACTTCTATCTAATTAAGTTTTCATACTTAATTTAATTAATTCTAATAACAATTCATTGCATAATATAATAATTTATTTAATCATTATAACTCTCTAACTTAATTATTAAATTAAATTAGAATACTAACTCATTAATTATTTATTAAACAAATAAATAATCAAATCACATCAAATCAATTAAACAAATACTTATTCAACGATAAACACATGCATTAAATATTTATATAATTCAATAAATATTTAAATATTATAATTAAAAATCTGGATTGTTACATCATTCCCTCTTTACAAGGATTCTGTCCTCAGAATCACAACTAAAATCACTCATTCGTTACAATCTTCTCCACTTACAAAGATTCTGTCCCCAAAATCGAAGATAAATTAAACAAATAACTCAGAGTAATCTTTCATCATTTTATCTAAATATAGGTTTCATATTTTCTACTACATTCATTACTTCAACAAATTCTAGGTTTCATTTCATAACTTTAACTTGAACTCAATTATATTCTGAGTATTATAAATCTTTTAACCCATTCATTTCCTTTTTTAAGGATCGCTAACATCAACACTCGGGATATTACATATGTGATATGAATACTTACAAGCATGTCTAATATGAGTTATATTACTACCTTGTATGCTTAAGAAGCAAGCATGTTAGACTTTGTAGTTTCATAAACCTTGAATGGTCGTAACTTGTTGAGATGTTCAACTTAGAACCATATTGTGCAACAAGGGACCTAGAGTGAACTTGAAAGATACGAAAGGACCCTTGACCTGTTAATATATGTTATGTATGTAAGGATGGGCAAGCTAGGCCAAGCAAGTGATTACTCAGCCCTGGTTTGAACTGGGAGCCACGCGACCGCGCGTCTCCTTAATACAAATCAGGCGCGGTCGCGCCATTCTGCAGTCTAGTATAGATTCTATTTTTGATCTGATGTTTGAAGCATGCTTATATGATTAATTTAACTTGTAATATATGATCAATACGCTATGTAATGTGTTAAGAAGTATGCTATGTGATAAAGATGAATGTTAATCATTGCTTTCAAATGTAAAGTCCAAAAGAATGTTTTCAAGATATAAAGCAATGATACGTTGTTTGAATTCGTAATCTGATTTGTGCTATGAAAATATAGGATAGGTGATGTATGTATAAAGTTTACAACTAAGTTAGACTTATGTGTACGTTTGAACTTACTTATATGAGTTTTAATGTGTCAAACACATAGCAAGTCAAGTGTGTGATAGATGGAAATGTTGATAACAAGAACGAGTGGTTAAAGTATATCTATACATACATAGCTATCCTAAGCGTATATTAGAGAAGTGAAATGAAATAATGTAAATTTTTATTACGTTGAGAATGTATGAATAAGTTTGACTAAAGGATATGAATCCATGATTATACAATTTCATATGAATACACGAAGTGTAGATAATGATAAGCAATTAAGTTGTAGTTGATAATCTACAAGTCAAGCAAGTTTTTCAGTTCCTATTTGATATATGAATTCTATAACTGTTAGTGAGTTATATTATGCTATGAGAACGTTGATGTATATATATGAAACGCATATGAGATATGTATGAATGTTGAAAGCTGATCTTTGATGATATGCTTGTGGAGTAAATCTTTATGTCTGGTATGTGAAAAGTAACATGCGTAGTAAATGTTAATTGATTATGAATGCATAAACTGATTATGCTATTATATTCTATGTGCTGCATGAAAACTGTTAAAATTGTTGGGCTGTCGAGCTCACCCTTGTAAATAATCACTTTTGCAGGTTAAGGACACACGGTAAAGATCACGTGCTACTTGATTGATAAAGATCAATAATATCAAAGGAGATTGATTCATTTGTTTAAATATATACTCTTGAACCATGTTTAGGTTCTAAGAAATGTGCATGATAGTAGTTTGTGATGTGCAATACATGTTAAGTTGTACTATGAGATACATAGAAAAATTCGAATCGAGATGTAAAAATTTATACAGTAATTCGAATAGAGTGAATCATACAATAATTTGATTCAGGAATTTGTAATTGATTCAAGTTAAGATATCAATAAAAACTTATTTTTCGAATTAGATTGAAAAAGTTAAAATTATTCAGCATAGTTATATAACATCGAATGTGATGTAAAATAGGAATAGTAAATGACCAAGTTGTGAAACTTATAAAAGTTTGGGGTCATTACATAGATCCTGGAAATGGAAAGAATTTGTATTCTAAATTGTAATAAGTAAAGTTATATTCATTAAGTTATGAATAAAAGATATAAATAGTTTGACAATAGTAGTATCATAGCGGACCGGATTCGAGGTTCGAAGGAACCTGGATTTGGGGGCGTCACAACAGTTGCTTGCTCCTTGTAGTTCAAAACGGAGCAGCTGCGCCGGGTTCTAGTCAAGAATTTTGACTTCTGTTAAAGAACTGATAAATCTTAACAAGTTAGTTTGACTTAGACATGCATGAATATATGTCTGACATGTAGTCTTAAGTTCCTAGGTTTATATCCAACTTGTTTTGGTTTTGAGATAGATGACTTTCTAAAGAAAATTTTGACATACTTAAGACTAATATTCATGAATACCATGTGGAGTATGTTCTGACTTTGTGGACTTGTTGACATGATCTAAGAAAACATGAGATGTGATCCTAAGAAGTTTTGGTATAACTAGAATACATGGTTTAAGTTAAAAATATTTTTGCAAGCAAACTCGGACCTTTTTCAAACTAAGTTGCATAAGTATGGTGAAGTTATATTCTAGTATTTAAGAAGGCATGTTTATGTTCTTTTTGACTCATATGAACACTTGGTTAGACACAATGAAAGTTATTCAAGCATGAGTTTGGCATGTTTTAAAGTAATAAATGTTGCTAGTTATGCGTATATGATGAAAACCCTTGTGAGCATACATAATTCATTAGAGATACTAATCTTAACAATAACATGTAAAGTTGAACTTGGATGGACCTTAAAAGCATGCAGACTCTTTAATATGTGTTTATGCTATGTGTTGATATCCATGTATGCTAAGGAATAAGACTGGACCAGAAGAGAAAAGCTCAACTCTGGTCTGGCCAGGGGACAGCGCAGCTGCGCCGTCCTTAAGCCTAACCAAGGCACAGCTACGCCCTCTTGCAGTTTGGTCTGATATTTTATTTGTAATCTATAAACTTGTACCATGTATATTATACAACTTTCAGTCATAACACCTGATTACCATAATGATTAAAGAGTTCTCGCATGTGAAACCAAGAATCTAAATATTTTTACAAACTTTCTTAATATTTTTCTACAAGCTAAGTAAATGGTGATTATATAGCTACGCAGTGTGATAGCATACTAATATGACATTCCATTTACATTACTAAGATAGAAACAAATGTATGTCGTTGATTTATGTGATTAAACATGTATGATATTATTAACTTATAGAGTTGAGTAACTAATAAATGTGTTGTATACATAACTACATTATAATAGGATTTTAAAGTGTTGATAAGATATAGAGTTGGTAAACGACGCTTAAGGCAAGTTCTCTAACTTCATTTGATTTTCATATTGAATGCAAGTTCCCTAACTCTTTTCACTTTACATATTGTATAAATCTGAATCGTTGCCATATCGACCATATTTACATCGAGCAAATATCTATTACTATTCAGAAATTGATTTTTTATCTTAATGTTGTTGCAAGCATTGAACTTATCGTTCCTAAATGCATTATAAAAATTTTCTAAGACATTGATTCGGCTAGACTAATATCATGTGACAGAAAGCTATCCAAACCAATTATCTTGGTGTGGACTCTTATAAATCTACTAAGATGAACAACCCTCATTGAAGGGGAAATTATATAACTGTCGGGGAACCGATGTGCACACATACTAACATGTTTAAATGTTATGCATACCGTAAGGTACTTTAGACTGATCACCTATTGTACTTGATTATAATGGATTGTCAGTATAATACTATTAATTCTAACAAGAGTTGAACTTGGATGAACCTTAAAAGCATGCAGACTCTTTAATATATATTTATGCTATGTGTTGATATCCATGTATAATAAGGAATGAAACTGCACCAGGAAGAGCAAAGCCCAACTCTGGTCTGGCCAGGGACAACGCAGCAGCGACATCCCTAAGCCTAACCAGGGCGCAGTTGCGCCCTCCTACAGTTTGGTCTGATGCTTTATTTGTAATATGTAAACTTGTACCATGTATATTATACTGCTTTCAGTCATAATACTTGATTACCAATATGTTTAAAGAGTTTTAGCACATAATGGCTATGTGAAACCAAGAATCTAAAGATTTTTACAAACTTTCTTAATATTTTTCTACAAGCTAAGTAAATGGTGATTATGTAAGACCCCAACTTATATGAATAAAGATTTAATTTTCTCGAAATATCTTTTTGAATAATAAGGTGTGGATTTGATATAATGTTATAGTTGTGTGTAATATTTACAAATTTTATAAAGTAAGCAAGTTGTCATAAAATATTCGATTGATCGAGGAATATTCGTATGACGGCACAATCATTGGTGGACCCCACAATGGAATTACTGTCGGAGTTAGAAAACGACATAAATAACTTTTTATAAAAATAACGGCGAAAGTTTTACCGTTAACTGTTGAAATATCCAGTGATAAAAGTACAATAATACATGTGGTTGCATAGTAGCACACGATATTGCACAGTATCTTTGACTATTGATGCTTACATGAGAAGTCACTCAGTTTTATTCAAGTATTGCCATAGTAATTCATGCATAGTGTGACAACCCAAATTTTTATAAGTTATTAAAATAGGAATTTAATAATTATAAGTTATTAAAATAGGAATTTAATAAATAAAATTCTTATTATGAGATATTTTGAATTTGAGTATGTATATGTATGTGCTGTATATTTTGAAATATGTGATTTGGTGTGAAGAAAAATATATATTCATATATTGGGAAAGTGAGGTTTAATTGTACCCCGAGTTATTTGTTTAATCTGTATTTTCGATTCTAGGGACAGAATCTTTGTAAGGAATGAATAATGTGACAATCCAAGATTTTAGTAATTGTAATTTAAAATATTTACTAAATGAAATAAATATTTTATTGATGTGGTTATTATTAGTAAATATTTATGACTAGATAATATTCTAATTTAGAGAGTTGTAATATAACATGAGATGTTATATTGTTGTTTTAATTTAATAATTTAAGATGGTATGATAAGTTATTAAATAAAAATTATAATGAGATTATAATTTTGCGATGTTTGTTTAAGTGAAATATTTATTTTAAATATAGTATGTGTAATTAATTTATTTGATTATTATTGCATATGAAAATCTAAATAAATAATATGTGATTATAAATTATAAACTAAATTGTTTATTAAATAATTTAGCTTTTTTGCCAAACAAGGCTTAAATATATTAAGTCTTTAAATTTTAAAGGGTTTTGTCAAACAAAGTCTTATGACTTTTGGATTTTAATTTCTTAAATTTAAATAATCTAAATAAAATAAATAAAAATATAAAATAATATATATTATATTTTATAACTGATAACTTAATATTGTATTTATTCCAACGTCAGTTTTAGACGTTGGGTGCGTGCCTTTTATTTCTACGTAAAAGGATTTTCACCTAAGCCTAAGAAGAAATCATAAAGGTTTTACAGAGACTTGGAGAGAGAACATAGAGAGTTTGAGAGGAAGATTTCTGAGAATTCCAAAGAAATTCGTTGTGTTTTGACAAGAATTATCGAGCAACTGAAGGTATTGTTCATAACCTTGATATTATATATATATATATATATATATATATATATATATATATATATGTGTGTGTGTGTGTGTGTGTGTGTGTGTGTGTGTGTGTGTGTGTGTGTGTGTGTGTGTGTATGTTTTACGGCATAAAGTTTCTAAGTTTCTAAGCTCTGTGAATTCCATATTTTTGAATTCTTGCTATACAAATGTATTGTGGTGATTATTCATGTTGGTGTGGCTTTAGTTGTATATAAACAAGAAATTTGTATGCTAATTACAGTTAAAAGTAGGAAAGATAATTAGCAGTATATGTTTTTATGTATATTATCATATGGCTTGTAAAAGTACCAATTTTAGTGGTCAATTCGTATGTTAATCTACAAATTGAGTCTTGTATATGCTAGTTCATTAAGAAACGGAAATAATGTAACTTGAACGAAGTGATTTGGTGAGGAATTAAAATCACAGTGTTGATTTTTGTGAAGAAACCCAAAAATAGAGTTTTCATATAAAAATGAGAAATTTGAGAAATTAAAATAGTTAAAAGTGTTGTTAAATTATGCTAAGTGGTTGAATATGTTAGCAATCATGTTTATGATAGTGTTATATTTATTTTATATGTTAATTTCACTGTTTGATGGGTGAAATTCGTGTTAGTTGGCCTAAAAACTGTGTCGAATCACGTTCAGCAAAACTGAAACTGATGCATCGCTCGGGCGCGCTGCAATCCAGTATAAAACTTGCGCGGCCGCACCAGTACCCTGTCACAGACAATGAAGTATGCTAATTATGCAGACTTTGGACGTTCAATGCAACTTAGCTTACTGTTAGGTTAATGAGAGAATCATGTAACAACAAGGTTAAACAGAGTCATGTTAGGTGAATTGTAAATTCAAAGTTGTAAAAGTGATTAGTAAGTTACGAATGTGTTGTGCGTAACTTAGTTTATACCATGAATGTTAGATAAGTGTTGTGATGTTAACACTTGAGAATTCTAAAATATAAATGGTAATGTAAGACTTGTACCGAAATAACAAGTTTAACTAAAAATAAGTGTTATGTTGGAAAAAGGATATTAGTACATTGTGTATTGATTAGTAAGAAGGGTTATGAGATGTAGAGTAAAGTTTACACTATAGGTACTATACATTATTATGTGACTAATAGTTAATGTGAATAATGGTATAACTGTGTAGGAATACACGAAGTGCAGATAAGCAATAAGCAGTTAAGTCGTAGTTCATAAACTACGAATCAGGCAAGTCTTTTAGTTCTTATTTGTTATGTGAACTTGATGATTAACTGTTTTAAATCTTTATTTCAAAAAGCATGATGTGTTATATATATATATATATATATATATATATATATATATATATATATATATATATATATATATATATATATATGTTGAAAGTATGAAATGTTAAAGTCAACTTATGACTACGTTGATTGAGTAAAGTATGCTGATTGAGTAAGGAACTCAATCTTTATACTTGTTATATGAACTGTATCATGTATGTTATGTTAGTCCAATGTTTATGAGATATATATTCAGCATGTTATTATATGCTACGTGATGCATAAAAACTGTTAGATTTTGCTGGGCTGTCGAGCTCAACCTTGCAAATAACTATTTTTGCAAGTTAAGGATTGAAGGTAACACTATGTGCTACTTGAATGACGTGAATCAGAAATAATACTCGAAGATTAATATTTTAGCTAAAAGTTGTTATTTCTTTATACCATGATTAAGATTCATGAAATGTACTAAATGTTTTATGATGTATAGTTGTAAGACCCCAAATTATTAATAAATAAAATTTAAATTCCCTCTATTTATTATTTTGAAATAGTAAGTGTTAAATTGATTAATGAGGTTAGTTATGGGTAAAATGCGCAAATATTTCAAATAAGCAGGTGGTTATAAAATATTCATTGTTGTCGGGGAATATTCATTTGGTCGTGGAATATTCTTCCTGTCGGGGAATATTCGTACGACGGCGCAGTCTTTTGTGGGCCCCATAACGGAAAGCGATTGGATGAAGAAAACGACAAGTATATGTTTTTTATTAATAACGGCGTAGTTGTTACCGTTAATACTGTTGGAATACCCGGTGGTTAAAACACAGTAATACGCGTTGTTACACAGTAGCACACTGTATTGCACCAATTATTGATTCTTACGTAAGAAGGTACTACTCAATAATGGTTACAGTAATTACTGTTCAGTATTTTATTTTATTGATTCAATAATTGCTGCGTTGATATTTTATATTACTGTTGTTTCAATAATTGTCACTACACAGTATTTCCCATTATCAGATCAATAATTCATATTATTTGAATAATATTATTAGATAACATTATTGGCAATGTCTAGAAAGTTCTGTCTAAGGAGAGGTTTGGTCATCTAATTACGCGCCAGTAAGGAGAAATCCTTATTGGAAAGCCCCCTCTTTCCTAGGAACGGCCTGGTTGTCATAAATGTGATTCTGTAATATTATTTGTGAATAATTAATTATTGATTCATATGATAAGGAAATATTTATTTTTGTGGATATAAATGAGGGATATATTTTTGTGGTTAAAAATGAAGGAGTTAATGTTGAGGTTTTTATCAGTATTTTTGTCGGAATGGAGGTATTAAAAATCAGGGTTTTTTGAGATATTTTGCGGGGGTTATAATTTTTAATCCGACCGTTGGATCGTGGTAATTTTTGGATATGTTATACATATATAAGTTGAGTATATGTCCACAAATTTTGAACCATAAAAAATGAACGTATGATTTATTATGAATTTTACGAGATGACTGGTTCAGAAATTGGTGAATTTTCGGAGTTAATCATTTTGGTAGAAAATTCTAGAATTGGTGGGCCCCACTCTTGGTTGGTGAAGAAATGTGCTGAGATTTTTATTCAAATGTGGTGGGTAGAAATAGTAGCAGGTAAAGCCATCAGGTTGCAGGTTAAGTCTGCTTCGGCGTGCTAACATTTTCCTATAAATAGAGGGCTAAGTTAGAATTGAAAATCACACCAGAAACAAGTTTTCTCTCTTTCTCTCTCTAGATTATTGAGTGTATTTTGTGAGTATTTAGATACTTTGAGAGTTTCTATTCATCAGAGCAAGTGTCTTTCAGCCTTATACCGGTATTCCGACCAGAAGTACTGTCTTTACGAGGTAAGGGATGTTATTTTATTCAAAAATGATATTATTTCTTCAATATCATTATGCCGAAATATTGGTTGGAAATTTTTATCAAATTTGAAACTTTTCACGTCGGGGTTACTATTCATGAGTTACTATTCACGAGTTACTATTCACCGAAAAATAAAATTTTCTTCTTTTCGTCCAAAATATCTATTATGGGTACTAGCTTTGATTGTATCCATATTTTGATCATTCTTGAATTCTACTTCACTATGAATAATTATAAGGTATTTTTGGACATGGATAAATCGAAATACGAATCCTTAATATTTGTTATTTTGTTTCACTTGATTCGTTTCTTTAAGATATTTTTCATCATCCTCAGTCCTAAATGATGATATTACTGAATATCTTTGGTCGTAGTGCAAAGATGAATGATTAACTGATGAATATCTTTGGCCCGTAGTGTAAAGATGAACAGGTGTTGAGATGAACATAACCGACTGGTGATACAAATGAATATCTTTGGCCTGTAGTGCAAAGATGAATATTTGATTAAAGATGGTTATTGATTGTTGTTACAGGGATAAAATATTAATGATGGACTTTTAAATCTTAGAAGATAGTAGAACTCATTCTCTACTTGACTCTTCTAATGGTTTGCTGTTTCCGCTGCAGTTATTGATTTAAAACTTGTTGTCTATTGTATTCTATTAGATTTTTCCCTGTTGAAGACTAACGATAATTTGTTCTGTATTATCTTAGTCATAATGTTCTTTACTGGGCTAGTTGAGCTCACCATTTTCCTTTTTGTTCCATTTTTCTCAGGAGGCGATAATGTAGCGAGTACTAGTCGGGGTATGGAATG
The DNA here is from genome assembly GCA_016801055.1 of Panax notoginseng. Classification (NCBI taxonomy): domain Eukaryota; kingdom Viridiplantae; phylum Streptophyta; class Magnoliopsida; order Apiales; family Araliaceae; genus Panax; species Panax notoginseng. The sequence continues at coordinate 172,325,073 of CM029014.1, read as the reverse complement.
ATGGTTCTAGAAGTTACTTTAGTAGTCCTCACCATTTTTATGAAATAATGTATCAATAATTGTAATGAGGACTTATTTGAGTGTGGATATTGTCTAAATGACAATATTTGTATTTAAACTCACAATTCTTGTGTTGTAATAATAAAGATGTAGTTGTTTCTGTACCATGTATTTTGACGACTCAGAATGGGTGTTGTATACCTATTTTGGGGGCGTCACAATAGTTTTATGTTGAGTTGTAAAGCTAAAATTAGAGTTATCTGATATGTAAATGTTATCGGATTGAAATGTAAAATTTTATATAATAACAGTGATAAAGTGAATCACAAAATAAGATTGATTCAAAGACATGATGATAAAGGTTTTAATTCAGGAAATTAAAGTAAAAAGACATAAAATTTTAAATTATTCCGTATTTTATAAAGTTTAACATCGAATAATGATGTAAAATCAGAAGGTAGATGTGTTATTAACGACCGAAGTTAATAATTAAATTGTATGAATTTTGGGGTCGTTACACATAGTATCTCATATTATTGATTCAATTATTATCACAGTATCATCTGCACAATATTTTATATTATAAAATCAATAATTGAGACGACAAAGTTATTCGTATTATTATTTGTATTATTGACAATGTCTAAAAAATTCTGTCGAGGAAAGGGGTTTGGTCACCTAATTGCGCGTCAATAAGGAGAAGTCCTTATCAGAAAGCCCCCTCTTTCCTGGGAGTGATCTGGTTGTTAATATTGCGAGTTATAATAATGATGAATAAATATTATTAAAAATGTGTTTAGTGAAGCCAAGTGAATTGAGATAAATAGAGGGGTATTTTATAAAGTATTTATTGTAAATTTTGCTTATTACATGGACCCCCACTTACCCATTTTTCAAAATCGTCGGTAGAAAGTTATCTCAGTTATATATATATATATATATATATATATATATATATATATATATATATATATATATATATAAAGTTATTTATTTTACTTGAATATTATATTCTTATTTTTTTAAAAACGACGGACGTCTGTGAATTTCAAATTCAGCCCGTGAGTTTTTCAAATGTTTCGCCCGTGAAATTTCTAAACAATGGTACCCTTCCATTCTCCTATAAATAAGATGCTTAGTTTAGAAATGAAAATCACACCAGAATCAGAGAATTCTTCTTCTATAATATTGATCATATTTCTTTTGAGTTTAAGGAAGATTTGAGTGTAGAAAATAGTATAAGATTTCTTCAAGAATATCCCCACCCAACCAGTCAGAAATACTCTCCTTTTAAGGTAAGGGGTATTATTTATTTCATATTCGCTTACGATATTATTTTTCGTATTTGTAAAGAATTTTATTTTTCGTTCAATATTCGTAAGGAATATTATTTTTGTTCAATATTCGTAAGAAATATTATCTTCATTCAATATTCGTAAGGAATATTACTTTCGTTCAACAGTTGTAAAGGATATTATTTTTGTTCAATATTCGTATGAAATAATATTTTCTTCCATACTTTGTAGTATGTAAGTATTATTATTTCGTTTCAGATTCCGAATTCTACACTTATTTTGATAACTATTGCTTCTATACTCATTGGAATTAGTTGAATATCCTTGAAGTTTGCGATTCATCTAGTATCATTTCACAAGAATATTTTTCTGAACATTCTTGTTAAATTTTAATCTTTTCATGTCGGAGTACTATTCACGGGGTACTATTTATGAAATACTATTCATGGGATACTACTCACCCAGGGTACTATTCATGACAAAATTTGATTTTTTTTCTATCCAAATTATTTTTGATACAATATTATTCTTGAATTTTACTCCATAAAGCAGTTATCATGTTGACAATTTAGACATTCTTGAACTCTGGATAAATTGATTTATAAATCTTTAAAATATATCCTTGCTCTTACTTAATTGAATTTTTATATCATTGTCATCATCCTCATGTTTATATTGTGATGAAAGTCATCTTTGGCCCGTAGTGCATAGATGGACTGTTGATTGGTATGATTATGACTATGTATCGGTATAATCATGATCTGTAATGTTACAAATGATGTGGTAAAAGTCCTCATTGGCCCGTAGTGCATTGATGGACAGTTGTTGGCATGATCATGACTACTGGTGATACTAACGAATATCTTTGGCCCGTAGTGCATGGATAATTCGTGGATGTGATAATAATGAATATCATTAGCCCGTAGTGCATGGATAATTCATGGATATGATACTAATGAATATCCTTGGCTCATAGTGCATGGATAATTCGATGATGTGGATTATTTATTGAGTTGTGTTACAGTGATAAAATATTGATGATGAACCTTTAAATCATAGAAGATAGTAGATATCATGCTCTACTTGACTCTTTTAATGGATTATTTATTCCGTTGTAGTTAAACTAGTTGTCTATTGTATTCAATCAGTTTAACACTGTTGAAGGCTAACGATAATTTATTCTGCATTATCTTAGTCATAATATCCTTTACTGGGCCAGTTGAGCTCACCCTTTTCTTTCACTGTTCTCTTTAGGAAATGAGAATATAGCTGGGACTAGTCGGGAAATGGAGTGATGGTCCAAGATGGTGGCTATAGTAGTCCTCACTATTCTATAAAACAGTGTGATAATAATTGTAATAAGGACTTCATTTGAGTTTGGATATTGTCTACGAGACAATATTCGTGTTAAAACTCTCAGCTACGTTTTATCATATTGTATAAATGAAGTTTGTATTTAAGTTCTGTACCATGTATTTGGCGACTCAGAATGGGTGATGTATACCTATTTTGGGGGTATCACAGATTACATAGCTACGCGGTGTGATAGCATACTAATGTGACATTCCATTTACGTTACTAAGAAACAAATGTATGTCGTTGACTTATGTGATCGAACATGTATGATATTATTAACTTATAGAGTTGAGTAACTAATGAATGTGTTGTATACATAACTACGCTACAATAGGATTTCAAAATGTTGATAAGATATAGAGTTGGTAAACCACGCTTAAGGCAAGTTCTCTAACTTTATTTGATTTTCATATTGAATGCAAGTTCCCTAACTCTTTTCACTTTACATATTGTATAAATCTGAATCGTTGCCATATCGACCATATTTACATCGAGCAAATATCTATTACTCCCTCCATTCCTATATGTAGGTCGTTTTAGACTGTTTTTTTATTCCTAATTATTTGTCGTTTGTGGTTATCTAGGAGAATTGATTACTATTTTTCTCAAATTGTCCTTTATTACTTTACCTAATCTTTTGATCCATATTTATGAGATAAGTGAGGTGAAGGGTATTATAGATAATTGATACTATAGTTAATGTTTTTCAATCATTTCCTTAATTCTTGTGCACATGTCTAAAACGACCTATACTAAGGAACGAAGGGAGTACTATTCGAAAATTGATTTTTTATCTTGATGTTATTGCAAGCATTGAACTTATCGTTCCCAAATGCATTATAAAAGTTGTTTAAGCCATTGATTCGGCTAGACTAATATAATGTGATAGAAAGCTATCCAAACCAATTGTCTTGGTGCGGACTCTTATAAATCTACTGAGATGAACAACCATCATTAAAGGGGAAATTATATAACTTTAGGGGACCCGACGTGCGCACATACTAGCATGTTTAAATGTTATGCATAATGTAAGGTACTTTAGGCTGATCACCTGTTGTACTTGATTATAATGGATTGTCAATATAATACTGTTAATTTTAGCAAGAGTTCTTAGTCCCTAGTGATTGCTCAGTGTTCATTATTCTTAAATCTTGATATAATTTGTGACGCCCCCAGAATAGGTATACAACACCCATTCTGAGTCGCCAAATACATGGTACAGAAAGCAAACTACAACTTCAATAATACAATTGTCGTGCAAAATACGACAACACATACTGTGAGTTTAAATACAAATATTGTCTTCTAGACAATATCCACACTCAAATAAATCCTCATTACAATTATTCAAACACTATTTTACAGAAATAGTGAGGACTGCTAATACATCTTTCTAGAACCATTACTCCATACCCCGACTAGATCCTGCTATGTTCTCACCTCCTGAGAAGAAAAATGGAACAAAAAGGAAAAGGGTGAGCTCAACTAGCCCAGTAAAGAATATTATGACTAAGATAATATACAACAAATTATCGTTAGTCTTCAACAGGGAAAAATCTGATAAAATATAATCGACAACAAGTTTTAGATCAACAACTGCAGCGGAAACAACAAACCATTAGAAGAGTCAAGTAGAGAAAGAATTCTACTATCTTCTAAGATTTAAAAGTCCATCATCAATATTTTATCCCTGTAACATCAATTAATAATCATCTTTAACCAAATATTCATCTTTGCACTACAGGCCAAAGATATTCATTTGTATCATCAGTCGGTCATGTTCATCTCAACACCTGTTCATCTTTGCACTACAGGCCAAAGATATTCATCAAGTAATTATACATCTTTGCACTACAGGCCAAAGATATTCATTTGTATCATCATTTAGGACTGAGGATGATGAAAAATATCTTAAAGAGAACGAATCCAATGAGACAGAAGGACAAATAGTAGGGATTCGTATAACAGTTTATCCAAGATCAATAATACTTCATAATAATCAATTGTGAAGCAGAATTCAAAAATAAAGATCAAAACATGGATACAATCAAAGATAGTAACCATAATAGACATCTTGGACAAAAAGGAAAAATTTTATTTTTCGGTGAATAGTGCCGTATTCGTGAATAGTGCCGTATACGTGAATAGTGCCGTATACATGAATAGTAACCCCGACACAAAAAGTTCCAAATTTGATAAAAACTCATATCAATATTTCAGCATAATGATATTGAAGAAAATAATATCATTAAGAAGAAAATAATATCCCTTACCTCAAAATATCAGTACTTCTGGTCGGAATACCGGTATAAGGCTGAAAGAAACTTGCTCTGATGAATAGAAACTCTCAAAGTATCTAAATACTCACAAAATACACTCAATAATCTAGAGAGAGAAAGAGAGAAAACTTGTTTCTGGTGTAATTTTCAATTCTAACTTAGCCCTCTATTTATAGGAAAATTTTGGTAGGTTTGACCTGCAACCTGATGGCTTTACCTGCTACTATTCCCACCTACCACATTTGAAATATAATTCAGCACATTTCTTCACCAACCACAAGTGGGGCCCACCAATTCTAGAATTTTCCACCAAAATGATAAACTCCGAAAATTCAACAATTTCTGAACCAGTCATCTTGTAAAATTCATAATAAATCATACGTTCATTTTTAACGGTTCAAAATTTGTGGACATATACTCAACTTATATATGTATAACATATCCAAAAATTACCACGATCCAACGGTCGGATTAAAAATTATAACACCCGCAATATTTCTCAAAAACCCTGATTTGATTTTTAATACCTCCATTCCGATAAAAATACTGATAAAACACCTCAACATTAACTCCTTCATTTTTAACCACAAAAATATATCCCTCATTTATATCCACATAAAATAAATATTTCCTTATCATATGAATCAATAATTAATTATTCACAAATAATATTACAGAATCACATTTATGACAACCAGGCCGTTCCCAGGAAAGAGGGGGCTTTCCAATAAGGATTTCTCCTTACTGGCGCGCAATTAGATGACCAAACCTCTCCTTAGACAGAACTTTCTAGACATTGCCAATAATGTTATCTAATAATATTATTCAAATAATATGAATTATTGATCTGATAAATGAAAATACTGTGCAGCAACAATTATTGAAACAACAATAATATAAAATATCAACGCAGCAATTATTGAATCAATAAAATAAAATATTGAATAATAACTACTGTAACAATTATTGAGTAGTGCCTTCTTACGTAAGAATCAATAATTGGTGCAATACCGTGTGCTACTGTATTTTAACCACCGGGTATTCCAACAGTATTAACGGTAACAACTACGCCGTTATTTATAAACAACTTATACTTGTCGTTTTCTTCATCCAATCGCTTTCCGTTATGGGGCCCACACAAGGCTGCGTCGTCGTACGAATATTCCCCGACAGCAAGAATATTCCACGACCAACCGAATATTCACCGACCAAAAATAAATATTTTATAACCACTTGCTTATTTTGCAAAATTTGCACATTTCACCCATAACCAAAGTATTATATCAAATTAACCCCTTATTATTCACAATAATATTTAGAGAAAATTTGATTTTATTCATTAATAAGTTGGGGTCTTACAACCTCCCCTCCTTATGAAATTTCGTCCTCGAAATTGACGTACGTACCTGATGTTTCAAAAAGGTGAGGATACCTCGCTTTCATTTCTGATTCCAACTCCCAGGTCATTTCTTCAATAGCATGGTTTCTCCACAAAACCTTAACTTGTGGTATAACCTTCGTGCGTAGGACATGCTCTTTCCTATCCAAGATCTTAACAGGTACCTCCTCGTACGTTAAATCTTCAGCTATCTCGTCTGGTTCTAACTCAATAATGTGGTTCGGGTCTTTAACATATTTACGAAGCATAGATATGTGAAAAACATTATGAACACGAGACATGCTTGGAGGTAATGCGAGTCTATATGCCACATTTCCTATTCGCTCAAGAATCTCAAATGGACCAACAAATCTTGGATTGAGCTTTCCTCTCTTCCCAAATCTTGTAACTCCCTTCCATGGTGCAACACGTAACAATACATGATCCCCAATATTAAATTCCACGTCCTTCCGATGAAGATCCGCATAACTCTTTTGTCGATCCTGTGCCGTTTGTATACGTTGTCGAATCGTTTGGATCTTCTCTGTAGTAATGCGTACCAACTCTGGTCCCAACAATGTTGCTTCACCCACCTCGTCCCAGCATACTGGAGAACGACATTTTCTTCCATACAACGCCTCAAATGGAGCCATACCTATGCTCGCCTGATAACTGTTGTTGTAGGAGAATTCCACCAATGGTAGGTACTTATCCCAACTCCCTTTGAGATCTAAGACACAAAGTCTTAATAGATCTTCAAGAGTTTGAATAGTCCTCTCTGATTGTCCGTCCGTTTGAGGATGGTATGCTGAACTGAATCGTAAATCCGTGCCCATAGCTTTCTGCAAGCTAACCCAAAATCGTGAAGTGAATCTTGGGTCACGATCCGAAACTATGGATACTGGCATGCCATGCAATCTCACAATCTCGTTCACGTACATACTAGCAAGACGTTCAAGGGAATAAGTCTCACGTATCGGCAAGAAATGAGCGGACTTGGTTAATCTATCAACAATAACCCAAATCGCATCTATGCCTTGAGAAACCTTGGGAAGACCCGTAACAAAATCCATAGTAATGTGTTCCCACTTCCATTTCGGAATCTCAAGTGGTTGCAATGGACCCTTTGGTACTTGATGCTCCGCTTTTACACGTTGACAAGTTAAACATCTCGAGATAAACTCCGCGATCTCTCTTTTCATATTGCTCCACCAAAATGTATGTCGAAGATCGTGATACATTTTGGTACTCCCAGGATGGATTGCAAACGGTGTGTTGTGTGCCTCCATCATTATTCTATGCTTCAAGTCAAAATCGTTAGGAACACAAAGTCTGGAGTTGACTCGAAGTATTCCTTCTTCATCGATTCTTGCTTCTGGAATAGCACCTTCTTGCACTTTCTTCTTCATACGCATCAGCTCTATATCCGTAGCTTGAGCAGCTTTAACTTTATCGATTAAAGTCGGTTCTACTCGTATATTTGATATCATCATGTGGGTACTTGGAGCCTTCATCTCTATCTCCATCCTTTGCAAGTCATACAAAATGGGCCTTTGTGTTAAAAACATTGCACTCGTACCCGCATATGATCTTCTACTCAATGCGTCAGCTACTACGTTTGCTTTTCCAGGATGGTATTGGATGGTATGATCGTAATCTTTCAACAGCTCAAGCCAACGTCGTTGCCGCATGTTGAGTTCCTTTTGGGTGAAGAAATATTTGAGGCTTTTATGATCTGTATAGATCTCCACTTTCTCCCCATAAAGGTAGTGTCTCCAGATCTTCAACGCAAAAACGACTGCTGCCAACTCCAAATCATGAGTAGGATAATTCCTCTCATATTCTTTGAGTTGTCGTGAGGCATAGGCTATGACTTTCCCATGTTGCATGAGAACACATCCTAACCCTTTGCCTGAAGCATCGCTGTAGATAACAAATCCATCCGAACCAGATGGTATTGTCAAAACAGGTGCCGAAATGAGTCTCCTCTTGAGTTCTTGGAAACTCTTCTCGCATTCCTCACTCCATACGAATTTTGTATCTTTCCGAGTCAGCTGAGTTAACGGAGTAGCGATTCGAGAAAATCCTTCCACAAATCTCCGATAATAACCAGCTAAGCCCAGAAAGCTACGTACTTCGGTTACCGACTTCGGTTGCTCCCAACTTTGTATGGCTTCAATCTTCGCCGGGTCGACAGATACTCCATGTTTTGACACCACGTGCCCAAGGAATGCTACTTCCTCAAGCCAGAACTCGCATTTCTTCAGTTTGGCATATAGCTTGTTTTCACGAAGCCTTTGCAGTACCAGCTTCAAATGGCGCTCATGATCTTCACGGCTTTTGGAATAGATGAGGATGTCATCAATAAAGACAACAACGAACTGATCCAAATATTCTTTGAATACACGGTTCATCATATCCATGAAGGCAGCAGGAGCATTAGTCAATCCAAAAGACATTACTAAGAATTCATAATGCCCGTACCGAGTTCTGAAGGCAGTCTTTGGAATATCCTCAGTTTTAATCTTCAGCTGATGATATCCAGAACGAAGATCGATCTTTGAAAAGAATTGTGCTCCTTGCAACTGGTCAAACAGGTCATCAATGCGAGGTAGCGGATACCTATTCTTGATGGTGACATGGTTCAATTCTCGATAGTCAATACAAAGTCGCATACTCCCGTCTTTCTTCTTTACGAATAAAACAGGAGCACCCCAAGGAGACGTACTAGGACGAATAAAACCGATGTCCAACAACTCCTGTAGTTGGACTTTTAACTCCTGAAGTTCAATAGGAGCCATTCGATATGGGGTTTTAGAAATGGGCTTTGTACCGGGTTCAAGGTCAATAAAGAATTCAATTTCTCGTTCCGGGGGTAGACCGGGAAGTTCTTCAGGAAATACATCGGAAAATTCTCTAACAATAGAAATATTATTCAAATCTGACTTGTCTTTGTTCAAATCCATAACATGGGCTAAGAAAGCTTGACATCCGTTTTTCAATAAACGAATAGCTTTGTGGCTTGATATGACAGTGACTGATTTTAGTGGTTTAGTAGTTTGAATTCGTATGACAGGTTGGTTAGGAATATGAAAACTAACAACCTTACGAAAACAATCAATTTTAGCATGATGAGTGGTTAACCAATCAATTCCTAAAATCACATCAAAAGCAAGTATCTTTAAAGAGATAAGATCAACAGGTAATGTGATAGTGCCAACTTGGATCATGCAAGATTTATAAACTGTAGATGTAACGAAGGTTTCACCCAACGGAGTTTCAACAGATAAGTTAAAGTCCAATTTCTCCGGAGTCAAGTTTAAACGTTGAGCACAAGCAGGAGAGATAAAAGAATGGGTAGAACCGGTATCTAGTAAAGTATAAACTTCGCAAGAATTCAAGATTAGCTTACCCGTGATCACCTCGTTCGGGTTTCTCGCATTTTGGCCAGTAACGACAAACGCTCTTCCAGGAACCGCTGATTTCGCCTTATCCGGGACAGCCCTTGGAATCACCACTCCCGCTGAACTTGGTTTCGCTATAGTACAATCTCGAGCGATGTGGCCTTCCTTCCCACAGTTGTAACACACCTTGGATTGTTGTGGACAGTTTGGGCTGATATGTCCCTCTTTCCCGCATTTGTAACATCTAACTGGCGGTCGTTCTCCTCCCCTAAAATTTGTTGTTGGTGCTGGTGCTGGTGCTGATGTCTTCTCGTCATTGTTGAATCTCCTCTTTCTAAAATTTCCACTTGACTCACCTCTCCTATTATCATGGCCACGATGACCACCCGAGTGGTTACCGCCTTTGTTCGTATTTTTCCCTCCTCGTTGGTTATCATCGCTCTGATGATTGCTGTCACCGGTATGACCCTGGTTGTGGTCCCTCGGTTGAGTATACTCATTATCTCGCTCTAATAATTGGGCCCTGTTGACAACGTCTGAATACAGAGAAAATTTATGAGAGATAAGGTATTGACGAATCTCAGGTTTTAAACCTCTCAGAAACATCCGCGTCATTCGTTCCTCATTTTCGACCAAATGAGGTGCAAACCTGGATAACTCTGCAAACTTCGCCTCGTACTGGGACACCGTCATGTTGTTTTGTTCCAGTCTAATAAACTCAACCTCCTTCATATGACGAATACTTTCGGGAAAGTACTTGTCATTGAACAGTTTTTGAAATGTTTCCCAGGACATGTTGAGTGCGTCAGGCTGGGTACGCTTCACAGACTCCCACCAGTAGTCTGCCTCACCGCGGAACATAAATGTGGCGAATGGAACCTTCTGTTCCTCCGTGCATCCCAAGACATCAAATATCTTGGTAATTTGCTTGACCCACGTTTCCGCCATGATCGGATCCGGCTTTCCCTTAAATTCTGGTGGTCCCAATTCTTTGAACTGCTTAGCTGTGACAAACCGCGCGTTGTTATCATTTCCACCCGTATTCTGCACACGAGTCTCCCTCGTCTGATTTTGCATGAACTGCAAAAAGCTCCTAAACATTCCATCATTCATCGTTTGCTCGGTAACGTTGTTTACAGGAGGAATATTGCCTTCCTGTTGCACGTTCCCCTGGGTAGTGATCAAAGGTGTCTCCACGGTCTGATTTACTCCATTATTAACGTTCTCAGCTGCCATTCTTAAATACTGCCATAAAACAAGGGTTAATAGTCATGTCATATATTATCCCTATACTCTGACCGACCAAATAAACACCAAATAAACTTAGTCAGGTCATACTAGCGAAGGAATTCCCCGTCTCTCCCCTCCTAGTTCTTGTCTCACATCTCAGCCAGGGATCATATCCCTAAGCTCTGATACCAACTGTGACGCCCCCAGAATAGGTATACAACACCCATTCTGAGTCGCCAAATACATGGTACAGAAAGCAAACTACAACTTCAATAATACAATTGTCGTGCAAAATACGACAACACATACTGTGAGTTTAAATACAAATATTGTCTTCTAGACAATATCCACACTCAAATAAATCCTCATTACAATTATTCAAACACTATTTTACAGAAATAGTGAGGACTGCTAATACATCTTTCTAGAACCATTACTCCATACCCCGACTAGATCCTGCTATGTTCTCACCTCCTGAGAAGAAAAATGGAACAAAAAGGAAAAGGGTGAGCTCAACTAGCCCAGTAAAGAATATTATGACTAAGATAATATACAACAAATTATCGTTAGTCTTCAACAGGGAAAAATCTGATAAAATATAATCGACAACAAGTTTTAGATCAACAACTGCAGCGGAAACAACAAACCATTAGAAGAGTCAAGTAGAGAAAGAATTCTACTATCTTCTAAGATTTAAAAGTCCATCATCAATATTTTATCCCTGTAACATCAATTAATAATCATCTTTAACCAAATATTCATCTTTGCACTACAGGCCAAAGATATTCATTTGTATCATCAGTCGGTCATGTTCATCTCAACACCTGTTCATCTTTGCACTACAGGCCAAAGATATTCATCAAGTAATTATACATCTTTGCACTACAGGCCAAAGATATTCATTTGTATCATCATTTAGGACTGAGGATGATGAAAAATATCTTAAAGAGAACGAATCCAATGAGACAGAAGGACAAATAGTAGGGATTCGTATAACAGTTTATCCAAGATCAATAATACTTCATAATAATCAATTGTGAAGCAGAATTCAAAAATAAAGATCAAAACATGGATACAATCAAAGATAGTAACCATAATAGACATCTTGGACAAAAAGGAAAAATTTTATTTTTCGGTGAATAGTGCCGTATTCGTGAATAGTGCCGTATACGTGAATAGTGCCGTATACATGAATAGTAACCCCGACACAAAAAGTTCCAAATTTGATAAAAAGTTCATATCAATATTTCAGCATAATGATATTGAAGAAAATAATATCATTAAGAAGAAAATAATATCCCTTACCTCAAAATATCAGTACTTCTGGTCGGAATACCGGTATAAGGCTGAAAGAAACTTGCTCTGATGAATAGAAACTCTCAAAGTATCTAAATACTCACAAAATACACTCAATAATCTAGAGAGAGAAAGAGAGAAAACTTGTTTCTGGTGTAATTTTCAATTCTAACTTAGCCCTCTATTTATAGGAAAATTTTGGTAGGTTTGACCTGCAACCTGATGGCTTTACCTGCTACTATTCCCACCTACCACATTTGAAATATAATTCAGCACATTTCTTCACCAACCACAAGTGGGGCCCACCAATTCTAGAATTTTCCACCAAAATGATAAACTCCGAAAATTCAACAATTTCTGAACCAGTCATCTTGTAAAATTCATAATAAATCATACGTTCATTTTTAACGGTTCAAAATTTGTGGACATATACTCAACTTATATATGTATAACATATCCAAAAATTACCACGATCCAACGGTCGGATTAAAAATTATAACACCCGCAATATTTCTCAAAAACCCTGATTTGATTTTTTAATACCTCCATTCCGATAAAAATACTGATAAAACACCTCAACATTAACTCCTTCATTTTTAACCACAAAAATATATCCCTCATTTATATCCACATAAAATAAATATTTCCTTATCATATGAATCAATAATTAATTATTCACAAATAATATTACAGAATCACATTTATGACAACCAGGCCGTTCCCAGGAAAGAGGGGGCTTTCCAATAAGGATTTCTCCTTACTGGCGCGCAATTAGATGACCAAACCTCTCCTTAGACAGAACTTTCTAGACATTGCCAATAATGTTATCTAATAATATTATTCAAATAATATGAATTATTGATCTGATAAATGAAAATACTGTGCAGCAACAATTATTGAAACAACAATAATATAAAATATCAACGCAGCAATTATTGAATCAATAAAATAAAATATTGAATAATAACTACTGTAACAATTATTGAGTAGTGCCTTCTTACGTAAGAATCAATAATTGGTGCAATACCGTGTGCTACTGTATTTTAACCACCGGGTATTCCAACAGTATTAACGGTAACAACTACGCCGTTATGTATAAACAACTTATACTTGTTGTTTTCTTCATCCAATCGCTTTCCGTTATGGGGCCCACACAAGGCTGCGTCGTCGTACGAATATTCCCCGACAGCAAGAATATTCCACGACCAACCGAATATTCACCGACCAAAAATAAATATTTTATAACCACTTGTTTATTTTGCAAAATTTGCACATTTCACCCATAACCAAAGCATTATATCAAATTAACCCCTTATTATTCACTATAATATTTAGAGAAAATTTGATTTTATTCATTAATAAGTTGGGGTCTTACATAATTAAATCTTTGAATCTTTTTGATATCTTTCAGTCCATAGCGACACTTATTTAGAATTATTGATAATTCCTAAAATATTATTCACTGTTATACCCTTGAGATTTAAACTATATAATTGTTCACACTTATTGCTATATTACTTGCTGGACAAATTTGTTGCTCATTCTTGCTTTCCTTAAAACTTTCAGTTAAGACAAAACATGGTGAACCCTCAGGCAAGGACAAGGGTAAGGGCAAGACTACGGAATAGCTTTGTTCCTTTGCGCTAGGAATTTAATAATACCATGTTGTATTAAGACATATATTATTATGTACAAAGTTATGTTTAAGTTTATTTATTGGAATATTGTAGTAACGGTTACAAGACTTTGGGACGAGAATATTTATGTTATGACAATGTAAATTATTTTATTTTCTATTGTATGAGATTTTGATTTATTATTAGAGTTAGCACGTGATGTACCGAATTTGAGATATGAGTGTCTGAATTTGGAGGCGTCACAGATGAGCTATTCCGAAGATCATCGGTAACTTAATAGTACCCGCCACTCGAACCGGGTCGTTACTGAACCCATATAAAGGGGGCTCCTACCCGACCTCCATCCTTCGACATTCTAAATCCATCCTATAATATGCATGAGTGTACAGTATGTCGACCGAGGAACCGTTGTCAATCATAATTATCTTCATGTCCATAGATCTAACTTATGCGGTAATTACCATCGCCTCTTCATCTGGTTCAATGGGTTCCGATGGGTAATCCCCATTGGTAAAAGAGATAACTGTGTTAGGGTCCTGTCGATCCCTCCTAACAGGCTGTTCAAATATAGAGATTACACCATCTATCATCCCACGCCTCTTTTTTCTTATTTCCTTTCCAACTGAACCACACGTTATCACATTTACCACCCGCCGAGCTGCTTGCGTTTGTTTAGGTTGTAGCTGAGGGTTTTACTCTTAGTTGTTATTATTCTACCTTATTCTTAAACCCTCTCTACCTGCAACGTACTGGAGCAACTCTCCGTTCTGTACGTTCTTCTCAATCAGATTCTTTAAATTCCTACATACATTGGTGGAGTGTCTAGTTGTCTGGTGGTAATTACAATATTTATTCTGGTTCCCCTTCTCCTGATGAATGTTTTTCAAGCAAGGTTCAAAGTAAGGTTTATCTCTTATATGCTCTAGTATTGTTGCCCGATCTATGTTAAGTGGGGTATACACCTTGTTAACTCTACGGTTAGGGAAGTGCGGTCGGCCTCCTCCCGAACTCCCACTGAAATTCTTTTTCGATTGGTTGTCTGGCCTGTTATTGTTATTATCTGAACTGGGATGGTTATTCCTATCCTGATCCTTTAGCTTTTTCGTCACGTTCAACTTCAGACTTCCAATGGCCTCCTCGATTGTGATGAAACATTCGGCTCTGTCATAAGCTTTCGCCAAGTCTTTCAGAATATTGAACATCAAATCTTTAACAAACTTTCGAGATCTCACAACGTCTAATCCTGTCTAGAAATGTATGAGGGCTTGGGGACCGTTCAAGTCTGTAACCTGTCTAACTGCCTCAGTATCGTTCCTCCGAGGATATGGCTCTAGCCTATTCCGATTCCTGAGTTCCAGAGAGGCCACCCGCCTTCTGCGTTCAAACCTTCCCCTACATGTATTAAGTTTTAGTGTGAAAAAATAATGAGATACCTGAAAACCATGGTGTAGCCTTGTATTTATAGTGATTACACCTTCTCCTACATGTTCGTCCCCGTATGAAAATAGAATCTCTCATTAGGATGGATACCTTAATGGGACAAAATTGAATCTCCTTAAAGAAAAGAAGTCGGATATTATCCTCACTCTTTTCTTAAGAATTGGAAATTAAATACAATTAAGAATATTAGATTTCTTGAAATTCTTCAACGGCCTAAAACAGATTCCTACATTAGAAGACTTCCTCCACGTGGAGTATGGCCCATCGAACTATCTGGGCTCAAATAATCACGCCCCAACATATAGTATTGCTCTAACTTAATATAGCTTATTTATGTTTTAATATTTTAGTTTGTGGATAATTATGATATAATAGTAGAATAATTTGTTATTATATGATATATCATTGTTAAATATATAATCAATATTAATTTTATTATATATAAATAACAATAATCCGTAGATATTTTACTTTAGGCACATGAGAATCAATATTAGTAAAAGACTTCTATAAAAAATAAAATTGTTATAAAATAATAAGATATTAAAAAAAAAATTAGAATCATAAATAATATTTTAATTTTAATTAAATTTTAAATTTGAAAAATGTTTTAATACCAGTTAAATATTCTAGTATCATACTAAAGATAGACCAAAAACCTTAGTTTTGCTATGTATGTCCCCCACTCCCCCCCCCCCCCCCCCCCCCCCCCCAATCAATAACACATACAACATACATGTCAAAATTAAATAAAGTCTAGATGGAGAAGCTGATTAGCTTCTTAGATGGTCTCTAGATGGGAAAAACTCGCAAGTTGGCGACTATGAAAATGAACTGAAAACTAAATAAAATGATGAAATATTA
This sequence comes from Panax notoginseng, assembly GCA_016801055.1. Classification (NCBI taxonomy): domain Eukaryota; kingdom Viridiplantae; phylum Streptophyta; class Magnoliopsida; order Apiales; family Araliaceae; genus Panax; species Panax notoginseng. The sequence goes on along the minus strand of CM029014.1, from coordinate 172,308,894 downwards.
AGATTTCTATCAAACTTTCATCTTATTGAGTTTTTCAATAAACAAAAAATTTGGTCATTTTTTTGTTTTTGTTTTACAAAACTATCAATTAAGAAATAGACGAAAAATTTAATAATATAAGTAATTTTTTTTATAATACATATTATAATACACTCCACATTTCTAACGCAAAAAAGTTAATATAAAAATAAAATATTAATCAAAATCTAAAACTTAAATTATCTTTTTTTTTATAAACTCAGTAAAATCATGAAAGAGAATTTGTAAATTGTATATTCTTTTCTATTATAATTATAATTTTTACTTTTTCTTTTCTTTTCCATACAAAACACTCCTCAAAAGCTTTAATCAATTTTGTACCATTACACTTTTATCAAAACTGATTTAAAATGACTTATAATTTCTAATACTTATTTATAAGTTTTTTTTTTTGCACAGAATAATAATGTTAATTACCAATTACCGTTAATAGCGTTAGCTTACATTAGACCCCAGGTAAAAAAGTGCAACTTTTTTAATAAAATAGATTGGTAAATTGACAGTTTTTTTTTTACCCCACGAGTGGCTGGCTGAGTGTAAATTATAAAATAATGAAAACCACAGGTTGTATATTTTATTCTTTTATATTTTATACAATTATTTACACTTGAAGTGTCATGTTCAATATTTTTTTGTTAAGGATTGCTCAGCTCTAATTTATGTAATTAATTTTTTACTGAAACTGATATAGAGATTTAACAACTACCAAATAAAAGAAAGAAGAAAAGTGGTCCATATCAAGGATGATCATGCTTACTCTCCACAGCTGGTAATTACATATGCAATGACCTATGTGTTTAATCTCATTGATCATCCAAGTCAGAGTCACATTAAGAAGAAAACAACATAGTAAGTTATATAGATTATTACTATATTCGCTATATAAAAATTTGCATTGATAAATTCTATAATTTTTTATTATAATGATTAATTTAATATTTTCTATACCCAATATTATAAAAAGTTATATAAATTTTATTACGATAAATTTGGTGCTAATTTCACCCTAACCGGATCCAAAATAAAAATTATAGTTTAAGTAGCAGATCGATATGTAGCTGAGATAATCAAAGACAACTCAGTTTTGTACTCTATGCTGGTGTTCAATTTTTGTAATTTATTGTTCTGTCTTTCCCTTTCATAGAGTACTTCATCCCAAATTATAAAATCAAATTTGACTTTTTGAAGATATATTTTAAAAAAAATATATCTTGGACAATTACGAACACTGTAAATTATGTAAAAATTACTACTAATTACTCCCTTCGTTCCTAAAAGATTGTCATTTTAGAAGAAAAAATTTGTTCCAAAAAGTTTGTCGTTTACAACTTTCGAGTAAAATAAATTATTTACTTTCCTATATTACCCCTACCTTCTCTCATTGTATCAATAAATTTTCTCCCTTGTATTAATAGTTTTCAATTTTCCATAAAGGGGTAGTGATAAAATTTCAAACAAATTTTACTTAGTGAATGACACTTTCTTAATTCATGTGCCAAAACCTTAAACGACAATCTTTTAGGAACGGATGGAGTATGTAATAATCCGAATTTTTATTAATAATTAAATATTATATTTTTTTTCCTAAAATTATCCAAAGTGTGAATCTACTTGGGAGGCGTAAGAGACTATTCGGCAAGAGTATCCTCACATCTTTAATGTCAAGTAAATCTTTGTTACTCTTTTGATTCCGGGGACGAAATCTTTTTTAAGGGGAATGTAATGTAATACCCGAAAAAAAAATTATATTCTTAAAACATATGGTTTGAACTTTGTCTTTTATTTGAGTCAAACATGTTATTTAATTAATTTGGGATAATAAGTATTAATAAGTGATGAATAATTAACTTAGTAAAATTGGACTTTTCTTATGTTTGGCAATTTTGGTCAAATTGTTTTTAATTTATGTTGACTATAATATGTATGTGGTTACATTAATTTGGACATTTATATTAATTGGGTCAAACTAATTTTTAAGTATTTAAGTTTGGACTTGTTAAACTATTTGAGCCCAAATTAAGGCGATGGGTTTAAAAACCAAATTGGAATAGGAGTAATATATTATGTTAGATTCCTTCCTAATACATATACTGACATAATCGACTAAAGAGGGTTTCTGACGTAGCGAGAAACAAAGAAAGATGCGGAAGGAGAACGATGAGAACGAGGAGAACGAGGGAACGTGGCTGGAATTAAAAATGGTTTGAGAGCAAGATCCTTAAAATTTTATTCACCATATTCTTCTTCTCAAAGGTAATTATTGGACTAATTTTGAATACAAAATAATTATTTTACTGCTGTAATTGCAATCTATTTCCTTTGAGTGTTTGCAATCTATTTTAAAATTTTATTATACCGTTTGATTAATTGATTTGGTTAATGAAGTTTTGATTTACAATCGAGATATATGACATATATGAAAGAAAAAAATAATAATTATAGCAGTCAATTTGCAATTTTGACACTACATTTATATATATATATATATATATATATATATATATATATATATATATATATGTGTGTGTGTGTGTGTGTGTGTGTGTGTGTGTGTGTGTGTGTGTGTGTGTGATGACCCGAAAATTCGGATCGTCCAGAATTTAGGTTTAAAGAATTAGTTATTAATAAAACTAATTTTTATTAATAATATTATGTGATATGTGTTTATTAATCGTTCTATAACCTATGATGATTATAAGTTGGGAGTATTCTGACTGCGAGCTAGATCTATCGAATAAGAATTTTCAAAACGAAAATAAAAAAATTTAGGGAATAAAAATATTTTCGGGGAAAAAGACGAAATATGCACTATTCATCCGTTTCTGCTCGGAGATTTATTTTGAAATTTCGAGAATTTATTGATTACGTAAAATATTTAGACGTGGTGGAATATTCAATAATATTTCAGTTATGGCAAAAATTAAGTTTTCGCCTGCGGACTCAAAACCTAAGGGTTAGGAAAAGTGAGTTCAGAGAATTTTATGAGTACGTATAATAATTAGGGTTATTATGCGCAGATGCGAGTGTAATACTAGTTATTATACGAGTATAGTACGAAGATTATTACGACGTATAATACGAATATTGTACGAACGACATACGAAGAGAATACGAGAATGGAATGCATAGAATACGATGAGTCTTAATGGACTTTGAGTTCATAGACTTTGTAGAATCCAATTGGACTTGGATTATGTCAAGCCCAATGATTTGTGAAATCAAGCCCGAGATAGGCCCAATAAGAATTAGGGTTAAGGCTCAAACCAAGAAAAGAAACCGTGGATCGAACCGATGGGTAAACGGATGGGTAATAACCATGGGGCAACCCATGAATGACCCAAAGTGGTGGCCAAGTAAAGTACTTGGTGGCTAAGTTAATGTGGTGGCCAAGTTAACTTAAGGCTTAAGCCATGAATAGTAAGGAGGTTAAGGGGGGTGAAATGACTAAAATACCCCTGGCTTTGAAAATCTATAAATAGGAAGCTCATTTCATTGTTTTTGATTTTTGAAAATCCTACAACATTGAGAGAGAGAGAGAGAGGTCGGATGGGAAGGAGAAGGAGGAGGAAGAGCTTGCTCAGGTGTAAACTTTGTCCGACGGAAGAAGATTAAAGAAGAACGGTAATCCGAACTCTAGTCTCTTCTAATATTTTCTTTAAGTTTAATATGTTTAAAACATAACTTAATGAGAATAAGGAGTAAAAGATGTTAGTAATGATTTCCTATGGTTGAAATCATAAGAAAATAAAGAAATGAGAATTAGAAGTTTAGTTTGTAAATTTTTAAGGAAGTATAAGATTTGTGAGGATTTTGAGCGATCCGAATGAAAATTATGAATAAGTAGGTGAAATAAGTACAGAATGTTGTTCTATAACATCAAATTCCAATAAAAAGTGAAATCGTAATCCAAAATATCGATTAAAATGAAGAACGAACGAAGAACACGCGAAGAACACGAAGAACGTTGTTGATGGACAAATTTAAAACCATCATAGTATAACTGTTGTTGATGGACAAGTTTAAAACTATCGCGTATAAGTTAGTTGCTTATTGTTTAGTTAGGAACGATAGAAACATTCATGAAGAACGGATTAAAACGTAGCTATAACGAAGTTATGGCGAAATTTTCGTAAAAGATGAACGAGAATTAGAACGTTAGTAAATGAACCCGAACGTGTAGGTTTTCATAAGGAAGTAAGAGAACATAGAAAACGTGAGTTGTGGACTCAAGAACGAACGAGTTCTGAGTTCGGATGATTGAATTACGGACTAGCGAACGAAGAACATTAAAAGCATAAAAATGAACGAAGGGTGAAGATCAAACCAATTGAATGGCACGTTAACGAATTCAAAACGAAGTTCTGTCTAAGGGGTATTGAAGTACGTAAGATAAGGAAGAGAATGGCTTTAGAACGAACTCGTTCCGAGTTATAACGAAGAAGTTATGAGAACGGGAAGTAAGCGTCTCGAATAGGATTTAAAACTTAGAAAATTTTCTAGGGTTTTGGCTCGGCACCGCAACGCCGGCTAAGCTTGCAGAAGTGGCGCCGCAGCGCGAGCTCGGGCCTCAGGTTTTGTTAGTTGGCGCCGCAGCGCGAGTGTTAACAAAGGACTTGGCGCCGTAGCGCCAGGCCAACAGAGAAGAGAGAGAAGTAGGCCGCGCCGCAGCGCGAGAGAGAGGAAGGGGCACGGCGCCGCAGCGCCGGTGCAGGGCAATGGCCAAAAATGAGATTTTTATTTCTCAATTACTTGGGGATGTGAAAAAAAGAAATATGAACATGTAGTTCACGTAACGTAACACTTAAGAAAGTGAGTTAAACCTTTAGTAAATGTTGAACGGAAAGATTAAATGAGATTAAAAGGCAACGATTGTAAGTGCGAGTTACGGAACCGATATCCGGGGACCGTAGTCCTGATAAACGAACGTGAGGGATTGCTAGGGTTGTGATTCCTTAGACGTTGAGTGACGAGAGTAATGAATAACATTTTAATGTTATGTCATGATAATGAGAGCTAAGTGTGAAGCGTATAGACGTTATGAACGCAACGTTGTTGCGATGGACGCTTGGTCTTAGCATACAACAATCGGTATAGCTTCGACACTAAGAATAAGTAATGAACAAAGGGTTTATGTAATGGATAACGAAAGTATTAAATAAGTTATGAATTATCAAGAAAGTCATAATGAACGGTAATAAGATTAATGAAAGCCGGATGTGAGTTAGATAAGAATATAAATCATCCAAGATGATGAACGTTCTGAGTAAGACATCTCCATATGTCATGAAGCCGTAAACTGGTAAAGCAAGTTAGATGCGTAAGCTTAAATTTCAAGAACGCAAACCCTAAGAAGTAAAGTGAAGTTTAAACCAATGCGTAAATTAAATATATGACTAATTGGTGCTTATGTTTTCCTTATGTGTTACTTAGGAGTTGGAATGAGCAGTTCAGTGTAAGCTATAGCTGGGCATAAGACAAGTTTCCTAACTTCATTCATATTTTAAATGAATGCTAGTTTCTTAAACTTCTCAGATGTCGAACTTGAGAAGTCTTGTCTATGTGCATATGTGCGATGTATGTACGAGGTGGTAGTATGTATGAGGTCTGGTGCCACAATTTGAACACTTCGGTGTTTCTATGATATGAACTGTTCTATGATTGACTGTTCAATACAAGTATGCTTTGTTTATACATGAACAGTTATTGTTAAGTCTATGCTAATGATTCTAGTCAGACAGGATGTGTATAAAAAAGGTAGAGGACTGAAAGTATTTCAAAGTGAAAATGACAGATGTTTTAAGATGATAGGAATCAGGACTATTCCTATTATTCAAGCTGCTTCATAACCTTTGTTCGGTTATCGAAGTTCTGAAGAAATGTTTAAACTCTTGACGTTGTTTGTTTAGCTGTTATGACTTGCTGGATAATTGAATGCTCACACTTGCTTTAAATGAAAAACATTTTCAGTGAACGATGTTAGAAGAACTTAAAGACCCTGTAAAGATCAAGCTGATGGTATCTAGATGAAGTACCATTCAGAATGGGAATGAGCGAGAAGATCAAGTGAAGATTTGTAATGTGAAAAAATGAAATTGAATTATAGACTAGTTTAATGAACTGTTATGTATCCTTGGTGGCGGATAAAAGTCACTCTTATAAGATGAAATGAATAATGTAATTATCATTATTTGTAATGAAAGAGGTTATAAGGTTTCCAGAACCTGGGATTTGAGAGTGTATATTATTATATTTCAGTATATAATGATGTATGTTGGATGAATGATGTACTCGTGACGTACAGAATTCGGGTGTGAAAATAGACCGGATTTCGGGGCGTTACAAGTTGGTATCAGAGCTGATAGGTTATAAACCTTAGGTAGGAGTACCTAAGACTATAATCGTATAGACAGAAGGATAAGACGATCACCACATGATCATAGTGAATTGTAGTAGCAGATGAGTTGTTAAATGATGAATGATTTATAGCTAATGCTATGAATGAAGGGTACTATGAAGTAGTACGGGAAGAAGAACTTATATTGAGTTATGAAGGATAGTATACGAATTAAAGAAAATTCGTATTAAGTAAAGAGAGATTTAGAAGCTGTAAAATTTCAATTGAGGACTCATATCAGCAGCTGAGTTGTATGATTCCTTGTATGGGCGAGAAAATTGTATGTAGTTTTAGAACCACTTAGCTTCTTATGCGATATAGTTGTTAAGTTGAACAATTCTTTGTATGGGCGGAGAATTGTCCTTGGTGTAACAACCGCTTAGCTTCCTATATCGGTCAGTAGCTGAGTTGACCAATTTTCTGTATGGGCAGGGAATTGTGTTTAGTTCTACAATCACTTAGATTCTGGCTGTGATAATCATTGGAATAGTATGTCGCGCTATCAAGATATATATGATGAAAAGATGAATCTTTTCTCATGTATATACTTGATAGGTAGAGAACGATAAGGTAGGTGCGAGTTCCTGAAACTCATACTTATGGTAAGTTCATGACTCATAATTATATGGTATGTTTTCGAACGTCTCAGCGAATGGACGCCTATGGTCTGTCTGGATGTTCTTAAACTCATATTATTGTGGAAAGTTCCTGAACTCATAATGTGTGATAAGTTGATAGGGTTGTACTAAGGTATAGGAATGTTTAGGCTGAAAGTAAGTATTTTCAGTAGACTTAGCAATGAAGGTGATAGAGAAGATTAAGTATTATCGCAATAAGACAATGAAGGAAGATGGAGAATAGGATATTCCAAGTCATCTAGCTATGCTAGATTTCGAAGTTTATTGAATTCGTGCTGATCTGTACATTTTGAAAATGAAAGAATTGGTTCAACTTTTGGAATCAACGGATTTTAAAAGAGCTATTCTTGATATGTCTATGAAAGAGATTTTGAAGTGAGAAGGATATGAGTTATCAAGGAATAATGAAAAACTTTTAATAGAAAAGTTAATAATTGTATAATGATCTTTGTGGAAAGAAAGTGGTTATAGAAACCAATGAATGAATGAAGTAGTGACATAAAATCTACTCTGATAGATTGAATGAATAAAGATTAATAAATAAAATTTTGAGGACGAAATTCTTAGAAGAAAGGGTGAATGTAATATCTCGAGTGTTGATGATAACGATCCTTAGAAAAGGAAATGAATGGGTTAAAAGATATATAATACTCAGAATATATTGAGATCAAGTGAAAGTTATGAAATAAAACCTACAATTTGTTAAAGTAATGAATGTAGTAGAAAATATAAAACCTATGTTTAGATAAAATGATGAAAGATTAATCCGAGTTATTTGTTTAATTTGTGTCTTCGATTCTGGGGACAGAATCTTTGTAAGTAGGGAAGATTGTAACGAATGAGTGGTTTGAGTTATGATTCTGAGGACAGAATCCTTATAAGGAGGGAATGATGTAACAATCCAGATTTTTAATTAATATTTAAATATTTATTGAATTATATAAATATTTAATGGATGTGTTTATCGTTGAATAAGTATTTGTTTAATTGATTTGATGTGAATTGATTATTTATTTGTTTAATAAATAATTAATGAGTTAAGGAAAGTAATTATTTTGAAATAGTTATCTAATTTAATTTAATAATTAAGTTAGAGAGTTTATAATGATTAAATAAATTATTATATTATGCACTGAATTGTTATTAGAATTAATAAATTAAGTATGAAAACTTAATTAAAAGAAGTGTGACAAATAACTAAATTATAATTAGTTATTAAAATAAATTAAAGTAGTTTTGATTTGGTTTTACCCAAACAATAATTAAGGATATAAATTCCTTAATTTTAAATTATTTTGTCAAACAAAGCCCTATGACTTTTGTTTTTTTAAATTTTGAATTTTAATAAATAAAATATAAATAATATATATATATATATATATATATATATATATATATATATATATATATAATTTGGTAACTGATAAATTGAATAGGGATATTGAGTAGGCGTCGGTTTTGTTTTAAACGGGCGTGCGTTGGTTTTATTTTGTTTTTACGTAAAGAGTATTTGGGTTTTGGCTCAAGAGAAAAGAAAAGAAAGATTGCAGAAATTGAGAGAGAATAGAGTAAATTGAGAGGAAAAGGTGTCTGAAGTTGCAAGGTTGTCTGTGACTAGCAAGGGTTAACAAGAATTTCTTAACAACAAAAGGTATGTTTTAAAACCTTAATATATATATATATATATATATATATATATATATATATATATATATATATATATGTTTTTACGTCTCTGTGTTATTCTATTTCATTGTAAATATAAAGTTTTTACAAAACTCTATAGTAGTTGTTATATAACTGAACTATGGTGTTTTTATGGGTGTATGATGTTGGAAGTACATGAAAGGTTATGTTAATTTCGTTTAAAAGGAAGGAAACTATTTTTCAGTATATGTTTCGGTACATGGCTATTAACAGTCAAAATATTCATTAGTTTGGTTGTTAAGAAGATCAAAATCAGTAAATTGTTGATAGCTAATTGGGAAATTAAAACTGTGAACATGTTAATTCTGTTGTTAAGAAGTTCAGAGAATCGTAGTTAAAGTAAACGAATTGGTTGTTATTAGAATTTACAGTGTTTACTGTGTTAAAATATATCAACTATGGAGTTTTGGTTTTAAAACAGTGTTTTCAAAGAATTAAATTTTCTGAAATCGTTGTTTAGTGGTTAGTAACTAGTATATGAATGATTGTTAGCATACATGTTAATTGGGGTTAATTGTTGTTAAAAATAAAGACAGTAGCTTTGTTCTGTTCTTCGTGGTTGGTTTCTGCAAGTTTCGGCGCCCCAGCGCCAAAATTTGAGCCCCAGCGCCAAAAATCGTGCCTCGGCGCCAAAATTCGCACCCCAGCGCCAGAAGTTCGCACCCCAGCGCTGAAATTTGAGCCCCAGCGCCAAAAATCGTGCCCCGGCGCCAAAATTCGCGCCCCAACGCCAGAAGTTCGTGCCCCAGTGCTGAAATTCGCACCCCAGCGCCAATCTCGCGCCCCAGCACCACTAGTTGGCTTAGTCCTCGCGCCCCAGCGCCGGATTTATAGTCTGACTCGGACAGTTTTGACCTCCTATAGTAAAATATCCATAACTTTCTCATACGAACTTCGATTGAGATGGTTCAAGATAATCCAGAACGAGAACCAGTAGACCTACAACTTTCATGCTTTAAGTTTTTTTATTTGAGGTCCGTAACAGTAGTCAAAATGGTCATCTTTAGGACTATTGTGTTTTCGGGGGCAATCGGAGGGCGTCGGGCATGCACATATGCATGTGTAGTGCTCCTGACCATAAAAGATGATGTTCTAAGTTATAAAACTTGAATGTTAGTAAATATAATGGTGCTTAACATTAATAAATGATGTATTAGATAAGTTATTGAAGCATAGTAAGTATACACAAGAGAAGTAAATCGGGCGTATGACGAATGAACGTCGAAACATCGTGCCAAGTGTTAACGAACTTAAAAAAGTGTTTCAATTCAATTGAAATGAATATTATAGGTTATGAAATGGGTTTAATATAAAACCAATAAGTAGTCTTAGCAAGAATTAAGCACTTGAATGAACTTCGAGTTTGCCTAAGAAGAAATATAGTGAGTTATAAGTCTAAAGTTTACACAATCTAATTGAACATTGTGTGCTAATTAATAGGAAAGATTATGAGATGTGGAGTAGAGTATGCATTACAAATTACTATGTGTTGTTATGTGACTAATAGTTAATATGTATGATTATATAATTGTGTAGGGCACGTGAAGTGCAGATAACTGTAAGCTGTTAAACTGTTATTGGTAAACAACGATCAAGGCAAGTCTTTCGGTTCCTATTTTCTACGTGGGCTTGATGAAATGTTTTAAATTGCATGATATGTTATGCATGTTGAATCATGAAATGTTAAAGTCAATATATGACTGCATTATTTTGGCTAAGTAATGATGATTGAGTAAGGAACTCAATCTTTATATTTGCTATGTGAATTAAAAGCATATGTATGCCATGTTACTTTAATGAGATGTATATCGAGCTTGTTATTATGTGTTATATGATGCATGAAAATTGTTAGACTTTGCTGGGCTGTCGAGCTCACTCTTGCAAATAACCATTTTTACAGGTCAGGTCATGATTTTAAGGTAAAGATATGTGCTAAGTGAGTTATAGAGATCTATATTCTCGAAGATTACTTATGTTTTATTGGAAATGTATTTCATATTTTGAACATAATATGTTGTTAAATTGTAAGTTGAGCTATCCAATGTAAATGGATATTTAGTTATGATGTAAGACTTTGTATAGTCATTTTGTTGTAACGATTCATGATATAAGATTGAATCAAAGAGATGTAGTGTAAAGGTTGCGATTCAGGACAAGAAAGAAGGAAATGTATAAACGTTTTAAATATTATGCTATTTTAGTGTTTTTACTATCGAATAATGATGTAAATTTAGAGATTTAATGTATGGTTAACGACCGAAGTTGAGATTTTAAATTTTATGAATTTTGGGGTTGTTACAACAACAGTTACCACGCTAGCATCGGCATGCCACCTTACGAAGCATTATACGGCAGAAAGTGCAGAACTCCACTGTGCTGGGATGAAGTCGGTGAACGCCAACTGTTAGGACCAGAACTGGTATAACAAACTGCTGAGGTTGTCAAACTCATCAGGACAAGATTGGTAGCTACTCAAGACAGATAGAAGAAGTATGATGATCAACACAGACAAGATCGTGCATTCGACGTAGGAACTTTCGTATTTCTAAAAGTTTCTCCATGGAAGGGAAAAATTCATTTTGGTAAAAAGGGGAAGCTACGCCCGAGGTTTATTGGACTCTTTCAAGTGCTGCGAATAGTTGGAGAAGTGGCTTACGAGGTAGCTTTACCTCCAGAGCTAGAAAATGTCCACAATATTTTTCACGTTTCGGTGTTACGACCATATAAACCTGATTATAAGCACGTGATCGAGTACGAACCGTTACAGTTTGACAAAGACTTGTCGTATGAAGAGGTTCCTATCCAGACAGTCGACAGGAAAGAACAAGTGCTCAGAAATAAGGTGATACCTTTTGTGAAGGTGATTTGGAAGAACCACAATGCCGAAGAAGCTACGTGAGAACTCGAAGATAAAATGATGAAAAATTACCCTGAGTTATTTGTTTAGTCTGTGTCTTCAATTCTGGGGATAGAATCTTTGTAAGAAGGGAAGAATGTAACGAATAATTTGTTTGAGTTGTGATTCTGAGGATAGAATTCTTATAAGGAGGGAAGGATGTAACAATCCAAATTTTTATTATAATTTTAAATATTTATTGAATTATATAAATATTTAATTGATGTGTTTATCATTGAATAGATATTTGATATTTGTTTGATTTAATTTGATTTGATTTAGTTAATTATTTGTTAAATAAATAATTAATAAGTTGAGAAAATTTATTATTTTGAGATAATATTCTAATTTAAATTAATAATTAAGTTAGAGAGTTTATAGTGATTAAATGAATTGTTACAATATTTTATTTAATTTATTAAATAAAGTGTGACAAATAACTATTTTATAAAGGAGTTATTAAAATAAATTAAAGTAGTTTAATTTAATTTTACCCAAACAAGGCTTAAGGATATTAATTCTTTAATTTTAAATAGTTCTGCCAAACGGAGCCTTATGGCTTTTGGTTTTCTTTTGAATTTTTGAATTATAATAATATAAATTAGATAAATAAAATAATAAATAAAATATATTTAATCTATACGTTATCTCCTGTAACTGATAATAATTAGTAGGCTTATTATTGCAATATCAGTTTTTATTTTGACGCATACTTTTATCAGTTAGTTTTGTTTACGCACCAGTTAATTGCTAAGTCTAAGAAAAGAGTTTTGAGAGAGAGTCTGAGAGAGAGAAGCAACAAGAGAAAGTTCTGAGTTATTCAAGCTATTCTCAGTGATTAACAAGTATTTTCTTAAGCAACAAAAGGTATGTGTCTATAACCTTAATATATGTACGTATAGATATGTTTTACGTCATTATACATATAGTCTCTTTGTTCTTGAATTTGTGTTCTTGAATTTAAGTTTTTACAAAATTCTCAGTAAACCATGTTTTTCATTATGAAATTGTATGTAATTGTAATTGTAATTTTATAACAAGCATATATATATATATATATATATATATATATATATATATATATATATATATATATATATATATATATATATGGCATCGTATGCTAAATTACGTTCAAAAAGAAAAGAAATTATTTTACAGTAAAAATATATGCATGAACTGTGATTGTTAATTTTATAAGATAATAAAATTAGTGTATGCTAATTGAGAAATTGAAGCTTGTGTATGTTTATTGGGTAAGAATTTAATGAGAACGTAGTTCAAAGGAATGAATTTGATGGATAATTGTGGTTTACATTGTTAAATCTTGTTTAACAATGTCAACAATGGAGTTTTGTTTTAAAACAGTGTTTCAAGGATTTAAATTTTCTTAAATTATTGTTTAAGTTGTGCTAAATTAGTATATGACATGCTTGGAAATGTTTATGTGTAGTGTACATAAATTATACATGTTAATTTATATGTTAGCAGTGTTAATCAGTCAAAATTTAGTTGTTTTGTTCTTCGTGTGTTGGGTTCTGCAAGTTTCAGCACCTCAGCGCCAAAATCAGAGCCGCGGCCTAGCACTTCGCTCCGAAGTTAGTGCCGTAGCACCAACCTTCGCGCTGCAGCGTCGCTTCCTGGCATAGCTCTCGTGCCGCAGCACCGTACCCTAGCCGCAGCGCGACCCACACTCTTGTTTTGCACAAAAGTCTGTAACGGTTAATGTAATGCAATATGATGATTGTTTAACATGAAAGTTTTGTTATTTTGGTATTCTAGTGCTAAGAACGAGCATGTTATTAACACCTAATAAGCTTTATTATTATGTTGTTGGTGTAAATTGATTAAGTGATTTACAAATCAAACCATACGTGATGTAGATATATAGAGTGTTGGTAATGAGGAATTGTATCTTATTAATATGTGTATAGGATATTGTGAATTAAATTATTTCGGTTTAGCCTACAAGCAAGGCAGGTCTTCTAACCCTAAACCTTCGTTGTGCAAGTTTTCTATCTCCACACTTTCGTTGAGCTAGTTTATTTATGATTTTGCAAGTTATCTATATCTATTGTTACATTGTGCTAGCTTACACTTCCGTTGAGCTAGTTTGTTTATTATTGAGCAAGTTCTTGTATCTAGTTTGTTCATGATGATGTAAGTTTACTTACCCTATCTTGATTATATTGAGCAAGTTGTTCTTATCTTTAACTTGTTATTTAGAATACAAGTTTATAAATTGTCATATATTTATGTTGAACAAGTTTTATCGTTCAATTTACTACTTATTATGCATGCTTAACATTCAATTCTAAGATTTTAACCTTAGCTTAATGTTGTTCCAAAGCAAAGTATGTGATATTATTTAATAATTGTGCTATTAGATTATTCCTAATGCATGAGCTTAATTTACAATGTTGATTCAGTTATGGTTTATTCCGTAACATAGTGCTATTACCTTTTCATTCAACTAATCCTTAGTTGGTGACCGTTGAATTCTAAATTACCTTGAAATGTATTCAAACTAAACTTACTTTGGGGCGAACTTGTACTCTAAATACTAAGATGAACAACCCTATTATTAGGGATTTACGCTTAGCATTGAAATGTTTGTGCACAATACATTTTACGAAGGACTGATCCCCCTAAGTACGTGGAGTCCTTATAGTCTTATGACTGTTAAAGTTTAAGTTGAAAGATTACTTATAACTGTGGACATGGTTCGTGGTCATTAGACCCTCAGTTAGGTTTCATGAATTTCATTGATAGAACATATTGCTCAGTTCTATTGAGCCTATGATTTGGCAATTGATGTAAAATTTTATTCCATTTCATTTCAATTGAGCATTGTTTGCTCACTCTTGCTTATATACCTATTACAGCTAAAATTGAGAAAGTCGATGTACCTAGCACCAGTAAAGGAAAGGGAAAGATAAGCAAGTATTGAAAACTTGTAATAATTATGTTTACATTTTATTGTCAGACTTTATTGAAATTATGTAATGAAGTTTATTTATTGTCTGCATTTGAATGATTGTATTTAAAGGTTAGATAACCTGGGAGATTTTTTTATAAATGTAATCCTGTATGGGCAGGTTTATTATTCAATTTTATTATGATTGGGTAGTTAGAAATGAATGCTTGTATAAAGTAAACACTAAATCATGTGAGAATGAAGTACCCGGATTTGGGGGTGTCACAATAAACATAAATTATTTATACATTAAACTTTACACATTATCCCCAAAGTCGAGAACCTTCACTTAATACACAATTCATAACCTAATCGACATACAATGTCATTATCATACATTACTGTTACAATTTTATCTGTACCTATAATCCCAAGCTGAACTTGTCTTTGCCTTTTCCTGTATCCGACGTATTCGTTTTAATCTGCAATGTTTATCATGATATAGCAAGGGTGGGCAACAAGTTTGCCCAGCAAGTTTAAGTTCAATAAATTAAGGATATATCATGATGGAAAGGATTGAACAATAAGCTGGCTAAAATTCTACAATATAATTGTGAACTAGCATGAACAAATTTTCATAGCTGAACGAACATTGAACAGGAACAACTATATCTGGACCGAATGGTAATAAAGGTGATCAGCCTTTTATACCTGATGAATACATGCAATATGCACAAAGTGAGAAATCAATGATTCATAGACATGGTATAATCGGTAATGATTAACCACAAACATATTTCAAAAATATTAACTCGAGGTCGAGTTAGAGAAAACTTGCACAATAAGTGAGTATAAGAAACTTGCATGCACCGTTGATTACTGTTACGCAATTTATTTAGCTTTGCCTGAAGACCTAATATATAAATAATATCGATATACAAATTAAAATAATATCATCACAATTATAAAATAACCTAAACACATTAACACATAATCCTATCAGTTTATACAACATATAAGACCTAGTATCAAGTCAAATTATTGCAGTCTGAATTGAATCCGGCACAATTCTGACATCCCGACGGCCTAGTCGGATAATTCCCGAGTTTAAGTTCAATTAAACTCTGCTTAAACACTTAATAGTTATCTTAGATAATTTATTATCAATCAAAATAATTTTCCAAGTCTCATAATAATTTTTTAACTAATTATTATCATTTATTATGATTTTTCAATCATTAATATCGCATTTATATAATTTAAATACCACATTATTCTATTATCATTAATATTTATTTAATATCAAATATTAATGAAATACATAACATAATATTATAAATAATTTATAGTATTTTAAAGTATTTTTAATACTTTATTATTGCCTTTAAATGATTTTAAAGTAATTAAAACCATTATTAATTATGTGCCATTAATATTAAATATTAATGTATTTAATGACAAAATATCAAAAGTTATATTTTATAACTTAAAATATTTTTATAACTCTTAAATTATTTTTATATGATTTTTAAAACATTAATTCTATTTTTATTTAATGTATTTATTAAATAAATTAATTACCATTAATATTAATTTATTAATAAAATTCATCAAAAAATATTAAAAGTCATTAAAAATAACTGAAAATATTTTCTTATACCATAATATAATTTTTCATGATTTTTCAAGTATTAAAATTATTTTTAAGTAATTTATTTAATATTATAATTAAATAAATTAAATACCATTAATATTTTAAAAATATTAAATATTAATGAAATATATTCAAAATAATTAAAAACCCATTTTTAAGCTTTAAAATAATTTTTAGGAATTTATTATGAATTTTTAATAATTAAAAACTATTTTATACTAATTATTAAATAAAATAATTAATTTTTTAAGGAAACTGTCCGTAAAGCCTATAGTGACAGAACCGTCGCTATAAGTGTTCTTGGCCAAACCCAGATCTTCATAGCCAGAATGTAAGGTGCAACCTTTGACCAACAATAATGCATTGTTCATGATGTTTCTGGGCTATCTAAGAGTCAGATCCTGTAGTATTGATGTAATACTACACGATTCAACAATCATCATGGTCCAAATACATCACACAAGCAAGATCTAAAGCCTTGAACTAGCTGTCATACGTGTTCTTGAGTTTCTGGGTTGCCTAGAAACTCAAGCAGTATCAAGGGTCCTATTTTGAAGCCTTGTATCTTTGATTCTGAGCTTACTTAATGTGATCTAAAGGTTCAGTCATGTAGTAGAGATGTCAGGGTACCTTTATTATGCAATAGATCA
This sequence comes from Panax notoginseng, assembly GCA_016801055.1. Classification (NCBI taxonomy): domain Eukaryota; kingdom Viridiplantae; phylum Streptophyta; class Magnoliopsida; order Apiales; family Araliaceae; genus Panax; species Panax notoginseng. The sequence continues at coordinate 172,291,999 of CM029014.1, read as the reverse complement.
ACCTAAATACATCCCACATGAGAGATAAAGGCTGGTCAAATATTGTCAGAACGCCTGTTCTTGAGAAATCTGGGTTTTCCAGATTTCTTCATAAGTCAGTCGGTCAACGCTACTTTGACCCTTCATAACTTTGATCCAATGTATTTTCTGGGGGTTCTAGATGCATTAATATGAAGCTTACATGTCAGTATACAAATCTATAACAACAACATGGTCAAACTATCACACACGTGCAAGATTAGAGCCTTCAAAAATGATTTTCAGGCTTTCTGGGTTTTTGGGTTGCCTAGAAACTCAGTTTTCCTGATCGGTCAACATACTTTGACCGCTTATATCTTGCAATCTATACATGATCTGGGCTTGATTCAAGTTCCAGATCAAAGCCCTTACAACATACTACAAATCTCTAACATAAAACACCCATAACATCTAGCACAAAGAGATCTATGAGCCCTGACATCCGGTTGTCAAACCAAAAATTTAGGGTTCATAGACAGTTTTCAAAAACTTGATTTTCGTTCATCTAGATGTTATGGATCTAAGATATAACAACCCAGATCACTAAGTAACATCCTAATACACAACGTAATACATCAAATCATAACATCTAACATAAATTACAAGATTTGAAAGTTTTAGGGTTTTATACCTTTCAAAGCCTAATCTTTGAATCTGATCCTAGATGATCTGACCTTGTTAAGCTAAGAGGTTATTATGTCTTAACTTCTCACTCCCTTTCACTCTCATTCTCGAAATTTTAGAGAGAAAATGGTCAAGGTGCATATGATAAATAAAGTGAGTATTTTCTTTACTTTAATCTAAAAAACAAAATTATACAATGAACCAATATGTGTCAATTCATGGCTGATCGCTGAGATATATTAGCATATGGTGTATCTTATGTTGGTCACCAACTACAAATATGACAAGATTTGCAAGCTACCTTCAATAATGCAACAAAGGGTATTTTAGACTTTTTGCTAACCCATTTAATGGCAATTTTGTAACTTAATAAACCCTTAGGGTTTAACCCTAAGGTTTTAAAATTTTATTTTATTTGTAGCATTTTCTAATTAGATTTTAAAATTTGAAAATTAAGATTTCTAAATTATAATTAGGGTTTCCTAATTATATTAAAGTTTCCTAGTCACATTAGGGCTTGTTAATTAGGATCAAGGTTTTCTAATTAACATTACAATCTCTTAATTAGCAATTAGGGTTCTTAATTTTGCAATTAGGGTTTCTATTAAGTAATTAAGGTTTTCTAACTAATTTGTTAGATTTTCCTAATTAGGTATTATTTAATAACGCTTAATATCCATATTCAAATTTTGAATTCCCAAATTTAGGGTTTTCATATTCCAAATTAGGGTTTCAGATTCTCAGAAATTAAATTAGGGTTTTCAGAGCTGGTATTAGGGTTTCTTTTCCATCGCCAGGGTTTTTTAACTGAACGTCAATGTTCTTAATATAATTTTAGGGTGTGCCACTGATATAGTTTATCTGGTCAACTCTTGACCCTTAACCACATACTGTACACATATATGATCATATACACAAAATATATACACTTATACACTTAATCCTGAATAATTCTCCACCTAAAATTTTTAAATTCTCAAAATTCCTTCCCAAAAATGTCAAATCCATACACGTATTTTCTGTCTAGGTTTAATATTTAACATTAATTCAATCTTTTAAGATTTTAATAAATATCTAAATTCTCGAGTTGTCACAAGATGTCATGGTGAAAATTGACCAACTTGTGGAGTCTGAAATAGGAGAAGAGAGGATCAACAGTGGTTGCATTGTCAAGACAAATCAAAAGTTGGAAACCACACTCACGATTGTGGAAACCCTGGAGGACCCGCCAGCGCGTAAAGAACATTTTCAAATTGATGAACAAGGTGAATTAGTGGATAATTCTAGTGGTGAAAGATTCTTCGTGTCGATGGGTGAAGAAAACGAGGATGATCAATCATCCATGTCTGCCTAAAATTTAAATGAATTGACGAATAGGCGGCATAAAATGGTCATTTTCGCTTATGAGCCGGACTGAACGGCAACGGAATAGTCAAGCCGATGACTTTAAAACAAGCGCTTGGTGGGGAGGCAACCCCATCTCAGTATCAATTTTCTCTATTTTTCTTTACTTCTGTCTAGTTTACATTGTCATTTTTTCCTTTAGCATGTTTTTGTGGCTATCATATGTCTATTGTATGTGGTATTGTATATTTAGTTATTAAGTTATTTTTAACAATGTATTCTTGCTTTGTAGTGTATTCTCTTATCCTTGTCTTGGCATGTGCAGAAAACAGGCAGAAAAAACCTTTATTGAAGGTCGGCGTCGCAGCGCCAGAGTTTGCCTTGTAGGCCGCGCCGCAGCGCCATGCTCAATATCCAACTTCTCTACCTCGCGCCGCAGCGCCAAGGAACAAAGAGTATCTCACGCCGCAGCGCCACCATATGGCACGACCTACTGCATTCTCGCGATGCAGCGCCATCCACTACTTTAAGCCTTGCGCCGCAGCGCCACAGGTGAGCCCAACATTCTGCTAACTCGCGTCGCAGCGCTAAGCAAAGAAGGAATGCCCACGCCGCAGCGCCGGTAGCGAGAATTTGTTTTTAAAAACAGATTTTGGCCAGCATTTAGGCCACTACTCCTCCCAATTCTCTAGACAGAACAGGCAGCACAAACGCGCCCAAGCAATCCCAAACGTCGTTGCTTCACATCTAAGACCCCTAGCCTTCCATCAAAATTCTACCCACAAAACCACAATTCAGACAGCCTTCCCATAAGATCCCAAGCCAGTGCATGCAGCAAGAGGAGATCAGAGTCAATCTAGGGTTTCCCACTTAGGGATTTCAGTCATTAATTTACAGTTTTGTTTGATTTCGATATTTGGGTTGGTTTTTATCTGTTGATTGGGTTGATTTCCACTGACAGAAATCTGGATAAAGCATTCACAAGAAAGGGCTATCTAATTTGGTTTTAAGAGAGCGCACAAGGTGATTAATAAATTGCTTGAGAGAGAATTTGTAACGACCCCAAAATCTATACAATTTAAATCCTGACTTCGGTCGTTAACCATACATTAAATCTCTAATTTTACATCATTATTCGATATTAAAAACACTAAAATAGCGGAATATTTAAAACGTTTATATATTTCCTTCTTTCTTGCCCTGAATCGCAACCTTTACACTACATCTCTTTGATTCAATCTTATATCATGAATCTTTACAACAAAATGACTATACAAAGTCTTACATCATAACTAAATATCCATATACATTGGATAGCTCATCTTACAATTCAACAACATGTTACGTTCAAAATATGAAATACATTTCTCATAAAACATAAGTAATCTTCGTGAATATAGATCTCTAATACTCACATAGCACGTATCTTTACCTTAAAATTTTGACCTGCAAAAGTGGTCATTTGCAAGAGTGAGCTTGACAGCCCAGCAAAGTCTAACAGTTTTCATGCATCACATAGCACATAATAACATGCTCAACATACATCTCATTAAAGTAACATGGCATACATGCTTTTAGTTCACATAGCAGATATAAAGATTGAGTTCCTTACTCAATCATCATTACTTAGCCAAAACAATGCAGTCATATATTGAATTTAACATTTCATGATTCAACATGCATAACATATCATGCAATTTAAAACAGTTCATCAAGTCCACGTAGAAAATAGGAACCGAAAGACTTGCCTTGATCGTTGTTTACCAATAACAGTTTAACAGCTTACAGCTATCTGCACTTCACGTTCCCTACGCAATTATATAATCATACACATCAAATATTAGTTACATAACAACACATAGTAATTGTAATGTAAACTCTACTCTATGTCTCATAATCTTTTCTATTAATAAATACACAATGTTCAACTTAATTGTGTTAACTTTCAACTTATATCTCACTGTATTTCATATTCGCAGTTCATTCAAGTGCTTAAGTCTTGCTAGGACTACTTATTAGCTTTATATTAAATCCATTCCTTATCTTATAATATTTATTTCATAACTTTCATTTGAACTCAATTATATTTTGAGTATTTTATATCTTTTAACCCATTCATTTCCTTTTCTAAGGATCGTTATCATAAACACTCGGGAATCGCTATCATAAACACTCGGGATATTACAGAATTTGACTGTTTGGGGCTGTTTGACATTGAAATTTCATTGGGGATTATTCCAGCCTAAGTTTGGGGTAGTTTGGAATTGAGTTTCTACCTTGTGTTCCAACCAACTGCTGAATTTTCTGATATGGCTTCAAAGCGACAACGACTGAGCGTCGGCGGTTCCTCATCCGCAGCACTAACGGCTTGGGACAACACCAAATTCGTGAACGAAGAGGCATGGAAACAACACAAAGCTCTTTTGCCGCACGAAATTTAATTCTTAAGCGGGGTTTGAGGCCTGACAAGACAAAGGATGGCGAGTTGGTGGCTATGATTGTGGGACTCCAGTGGGTGCATTTCACTAAGCCACTTGAGTCAGCCATCGTTTCTGTGGTCCGTGAGTTTTATGCAAACGCTAGCCCTGAAGGTCCTGTTGTTGTCCAAGTTAGGGGGCAGTCAGTGGCGTTTGGAAGCCAAGCCATCAATGCACTATTTGCGACGCCTGGTTTTGAGGGTAGGGACTATATGGAGTCGGGATTCCGCAGCTATGACCTCAAGGATATTATTAGGAGGCTCTGCAAGGTCGGGACTATATGGAAGACAAATGACTTCACGGGTGAGAGGACCAGTTTCCCACATGCTGCACTCAGTCGCTATGAGAAGGCATGGTTCATCTTTATTTGTGCAACCATGATCTCGACTCATCACCTGAGCGACGTGACTAAGGATAGAGCGATCCTCTTATTTGCCATTGTCACAGGCCTGAACGTTGACATCGGAGTTCTCATACATGAGTCCATCATGAAGGTAATCAAGAGCACCACTGCTGCTGGACTTCCACATCCATCCTTGTTCACCCGGCTGTGCAAGAAGGCAGGTATCCATTGGGAGCCATAGGAGATAGCTTTTCCACCCATGTCAGTCATTGACCATCAAATCATCTCACGCTTCAATATGTGGGACGGGGCAGCTTCTCATGTCAGAGGCGAAGGATACGGGCCACCTACTGAGCCACCTCCTATAGCAGAGGCCATGCAGCCGCAACCACCAGACGCAGGCCCAGCTTCACACGGACTTCTAGCAGAGATGATGGCATCCCTCACCCTACTACATCAGAGACACGATGCCGATGCTCAGAGGCAGCAGAGGCACATTGCAGCAGTGGCTCAGAGGCAGGATATAGCGATGTAGTATCAGGCTGAGCTGGTCAACACGATGCAGAGTATATACACTGTGTATAGTGGCGTGAATGCTGAGTTCACGCCATTCCAGTTCCCAGAGCCTCCTGTCTTCCCACCATACCCTCCACCGTCACCGCCCGCCAAAGCTGATGAGGATGATGCTACTATCGAGTGACCAGACTTCAGGGAAGCCCCCTTGTATAGATTGATATATGTTTAGAAATGATGGCATTGCTCACCTTAAATTTGGGGGTGTTATGGTTTATTATCTGTTTTATTTCTATCTACTGCTATGATTAGGTTGCCATATTTAGTATTTTGCTTATGTTTTTATCGATATTGTAGTGCATTCATTTTAAACTGCGGTATTATATTTTGGGATTATTATTATGGATGCCATGAACAGTTTTTGGTTATTATTTATGAATGCTTGGATTATTATCAGCATGTTTTTTTGGTTTATTGCCATCTTTTTGGGGCTTTTACAGATTTAGATGTTTGTGCCATGTGAATGGCCTTTTTACCCTATTTTGAGCTGTTAATATGCAAGGGTTTTATATATATCATTAATTTTTGATTGTGACTAATGACAAGTACCAAGTAATTATGTTTATCTCTTAGAGTCGTGTCAAGCATGTATGAGCTAGGGGTTTATCCAATCGATAAGTTGAGACTGTTATAGATCTGTCCTTCTTAGCAAGCACCGACCAACTATGTTAACTAGTTATTTTTTTGAATTTAGTTCGCATGTTTATTGTTTTGAGAGTATATTCACTCTTACAAACTTTCATTGTTACAAGGTAATAAAAGACTTAGACGCATATACAGTTTTGGAGCTTGGATTCTAGCATGTTGACATATAAAAAAATTGAGAATAAAAAGAAAAGAAGAGTTAATATCGAAAGTCGTGCGGTGGGTCGAGATGAAGCGTGAAACGCACTCGCCCATAAAAGCATTACCGATGTTGAGATGGAGCATAAAATGCACTCACCGAATAATCTTTGATTTTTCGTAAAGTCTCATTTGGCTTATGTTGATTACGTGACCTTAGCTGCTCGAGTTATTAGATTCATAGGGGTTTTCTACACCTAGTGCCCTAAAGTCATCTGGCTTGGGAGTCACTGATCAAAAGCTCATTAATGGGTAGTTCTGAATAGCCTAAGGTAATTAAGGACTGTCCGAGTTAGATTTTACTAACTTCATGCTAGAGTCTTTTGATCTTTTCCTGCACTTGCGTCTTATTCTTAATGCTTGTTGAATGTTTAAGTTACGGAGTGTGCATATTGGTATTAACAATCGACTATGCGAACTTATTTGAGCTATGATTAGTTAGGACGGTTGGTCTCCACACACACACATAGAATGGATCGAATACAGTCTTATACTTGAAATTGAATGAACCCTTACTCATATCTGTGTTTGCCTTGTTCTTTGGGAGTAGCTATGAGTGATCTTAGAAGCCATGATACTAGTATACAGTTTTATTTTTCTGGCGCGTGTATTTTACTATTGTTAGTATTGTGTTAGATAGTTTGCTCGAGGACAAGTAAAGACTTAAGTTTGGGGGTATTTGATGAGTGAGATTTATACCCGCAAATCGGATACTCTATGGCTTAAATAGTTGCCTGATCTTCGTAGATTTATATAGTTTTTATATAATTATAGTATTATTCTACTTAACCGATGTATTACAGGGCTTTACAGGACTTCTCTAGCTTTTAGGGGACAAAACGGACAATTTACATACACTGGCGTCGCAGCGCCAAAGCTAAGCCTTAGGCTCGCATCCCAGTGCCACCCCTGGTCCATGCTAACGTCATTGTGGTGCTGCAGCGCCACAGTTCCTTCTTGAACTCGCGCTGCAGCGTGACCTCCGGTGCCCAGGCAGAGAGGAGCTAGTTTTGACCTAGCAGGAAAAGGCTACTGATATATATATATATATATATATATATATATATATATATATATATGTGTGTGTGTGTGTGTGTGTGTGTGTGTGTGTGTGTGTGTGTGTGTGTGTGTGTGTGTGTGTGCAAGCAAGCCTCTGTGAGCCATATCATATAATCGGATAGCTGAGCTTAGGATAGTATAGTTCTCTCTCCTCTTTTATACTTTCTCTCTCTAGTTCTTAGGTAATGTCTGTAAATATAGATTAGGTAGATTAGGAAAAAGTCTGGGATTTCCTTGGAGCAGCAAGAGCAGTGAGCTACACGGATTGGAGAGCTTGAAAGGAGCGGAATGCTTGGAGACTGAAGAGCCTCGACAGAGTTTATTCTTATCTATTTATTTCCTCTGATTTTGTAATCCATAAATGTTATCTTTATTGCTACTTATATTTTGTTTAGTAGCTATGAACTAAGTATTGGCTATAAGGTTATAATGGAACCCTTTGTTATTTAAATTTATTGTCTTATTTCTTTGGTTGGCACCATATGGTTTGGTTTAATATATTCATGCTTAATGATTCTCGCTAAGACATTAGTGATGATTTTGATAATCTATATGATATTGAAAGAAGGATTATAGATTTACATCGTAGTATATTGGCATGTGATTATGGGTTTCGACTGCATAAGTTGTGCATAGAATAGACATATATATGTGCGCCATGTGTGACCTAAATGAGAACTTAGGCTTAAATCCTTGTTAGGTTAATTCGCATAGACATATGTAGGATTATCACCTAGCTTGGACGTTCTTTTCAATTTTATTCCTTATCGGGTGGATCTAGAGAGGATATGTTTATGCATACCTCGACAGAGGTGTATGAGCACATGTGTGTTCTTGGTCGACAAACTGTCGTGACCATTAAGACCAAAGAGATAAGGGTAAGAAGTTTGATGAAGTATAGCACACCAGGTGTTCGACAGAATGCCTGTGTGGGGTGAAGTTGTAACCTTACCTTGTAATTCCTTCGATTGTCATTCGTTATCCATTTACTTGCTTTGCTAATTAGTTATAACTAGATTAACCACAACCCTATTAGTCTACTGTTCGAATAAGACTTTAGCGATACAAAGTCTGTATTTGGTAAATATTAGTGATAGTTTCTCGTGGGTTCGACACTTTCCTTATCATTGTATTAATTGTTAGATTGCGTATACTTGCGCGTGTTTAGTGATCAGTTTTCTAACCAACAGTATCCATGAGTAACGAGCTTCAGCATCAGCATGAAACCATGGATGCTCCTATTATGCTACTGCACCTGCAAGACCTGTATGATGAGCAAAGTAGGACTGCTAGATATGAAATATCTAAGTAGCTCTTTCGATCTCGAATGACCGAGGGTACTACCAATGAGACTCATGTCTTAAAGATGATCAATCTGATTGAACGTCTTCGACAGCTTGGGTTCGTCATGGATGGGGAGTTGAGTCAAGATTTGATCTTGCAGTCACTCCTTGACACCTTCTCACAATTTGTTGTGAATTTTCACATGAATAAGTTGGACGTCAACTTTCCTGAGTTACTTAACATGTTAAAAATTGCTGAAGGTCACTTCCCATCCAAGAAGAACCATGTCTTACTGGTGGATGATTCTTCCAAGAAAAAGAAGAGTCCCAAGGTATCTTCTGAAAAGAAGAAATCCAAAAAGGCTAAGGGAAAGGCGAAAGTGAAGGATCAAAAGAAACCTGATCCAACTAGCAAAGGAATTTGCTTCCATTGCAACAAGCCGGGTCACTGGAAGAGGAACTGCAAGGATTATCTTGCGAAATAAAAGCAGAAGAAGCTTGGAGAAGCTTCGAATCCTAATCAAGGTTTGTTTATGATTGAAATTAATTTTTCTGAAAGTCAATCTTCTACTTGGGTATTGGATACCGGCTGTGGTTCTCACATATGTAATAATATGCAGGGACTGGTCAGAAGTAGAAAGCTGAGCAAGGATGAGGTTGTCCTACGAGTGAGAAATGGAGCAAAGGTTGCTCCATTAACTGTAGGGACTTATTATTTAGCATTGCCTATGGGCAAGTTCATTAATTTAAATAATTGTTATTTTGTTATTAATATCATTAAAAACATTATTTCAATTTTTGTATTAGATATGGATGGTTTTGACATTATAATAAAGAACAACAGTTGTTCTATTTATAATAATAATGTTTTATATGGTGTTGGTAATTTGCAAAATGAACTTTATATACTTGACTTGCATGAAAATATACTTCAAATTGAATAAACTAATAAAAGGAAAAGGGATAATGTTAATTATACCTATATGTGGCATTATAGACTTGGTCATATTAATAAAACAAAATTATCCAAGTTGCATAAAGATGGGCTCCTGGAGCTATCGGATTATGAATCATATCTAACTTGTGAATCTTGTCTCATGGGAAAAATGACTAAATCTCCTTTTAGTGGAAAAGGAGAAAGAGTTACAAAGTTGTTAGCATTGGTACACACAGATGTATGTGGACCTATGACAACGAATGCACGAGGAGGGTATTCTTATTTTATTACATTCACTGATGATCACTCAAGATTTGAATATGTGTATTTAATGAAATACAAATTTGAATCATTTGAAAAGTTCAAAGAGTTCAAAAGGAAGTAGAGAAGCAAACTGGCAAGAGTATTAAGATTATTCGATCAGATCGAGGAGGTGAATACTTAAGTGGTGAGTTTCTCAATTGTCTCAAAAAAAATGGTAGAACCTCACAATGGACTCCACCAGGGACACCACATCTCAAAGGTGTATCTGTAAGGAGAAATCGAACATTGTTGGATATGGTTCGATCCATGATGAGTTTTACCGTTCTTCCAGTTTCGTTCTGGGGATATACCCTAGAATTGGCTGCATACCTACTTAATAAAGTACCTACAAAATTCGTCCCCAAGACCCCATATGAGTTATGGACAGGGAGGAAACCAAATATTTAACATTTTAAGACTTGGGGTTGTCCAGCTTATGTCAAAAAGTTTGAAAACGTAAGCTACAGACTAGATCCGATAAGTGTAGATTTGTTGGATACCCTAAAAAAACATCAAGGTATTAATTCTATCATCCAGCTGATCAAAAGGTGTTTGTTATGAAACATACTACCTTCTTGGAAAAGGAGTTTATCCTTCAAGGGGTCAGTGGGAGTAAGATATATCTTGAAGAAGTTCAAGAACCACAAAATACTATGGATCAAATTCAGGTACCTAACCAAGTTGAAGAACCTATTGTAACATACCATATTCGTAAATCTGGAAGAGTACTGAAGATACCTGATAAGTATGGATTCGTCATAGAGGATGACGATGAGATATGCATCATAGATGATGATGATCCATTGAATTATGAATAGGCTATGAGTAGTAAAGACTCAGAGAAGTGGTAAGAAGCCATGAAATCCGAGATAGACTTCACGGATGAAAACCAAGTATGGACTTTGGTTTCACCACCTGAAGGCATTAAGCCTATTGGGTGTAAATGGGTCTTTAAAAGAAAGATTGGAGTAGACGGTAAGGTAGAGACCTATAAGGCCCGACTAGTCGCAAAAGATTTCAAACAAAGATAAGGATTTGACTATGACAAAACCTTCTCACCATTAGCGATGCTCAAGTCCATTCTAATTTTGCTTGCGATTGTAGCTTACCATGACTACAAAATCTAGCAGATGGACATGATAACAACCTTCCTCAATGGGAAACTTGAAGAGGATGTGTATATGACACATCCAGAGGGATTTGTTTCAAAAGTTGGAACAAATCAAGTCTGTAAGCTACAAAAATCAATTTATGGATTGAAGCAAGCTTCTCGTATGAGACAATCAAAGAGTTTGATTTTATCTAAAATAAGGATGAACCATGTGTGTACAAGAAGGTTAGTGGAAGCGCTATTTCATTCCTTGTATTATATGTTGATGATATATTACTGATAAGGAATGATATTCCTATGCTGCAATCAATTAAAATCTGGTTATCTAAACACTTCTCCATGAAAGACTTGGGAGAAGCATCCTATATTTTGGGGATAAAGATCTATAGAGATAGATCTAAAAGGATGTTTGCCTTGTCCCAAGGAACGTACATTGACTCGAAGCTAAAGAGGTTTAGCATGGAAGATTCCAAAAGATGTCTCATGCCAATGAGCTATGGAATACATCTCTCTAAGAAACAGGCCACAAAGACACCTGAGGTAAGAGACCGTATGAGTAAGATTCCTTATGCTTCAGCAATAGGATCTATCATGTACGGTATGATATGTACTAGACCAGATGTCGCTCATGCACTTAGTGTAACAAGCAGATATCAGTCGAATCCAGGAGAAGAGCACTGAAAGGCAGTGAAAAATATCCTAATGTACTTAAGAAGAACTAAGGATGTATTTCATGTCCACGGTGGGTCTGAATTGAAACTAGAGGGCTTTACAGACTCAAGCTTTTCAAACGGACCAAGATGATAGTAAATCCTTTTCGGGATATGTGTTTACCCTGAACGATGGCTCAGTGAGTTGGAAGAGTTCCAAACAACAAACAGTTGATGATTCAGTGACAGAGGCAGAGTACATAGCTGCAAGTGAAGCTGCAAAGGAGGCTGTTTGGATGAAAAAGTTCATAACCGAACTTAATGTGGTTCCTAGCATTAGAGGACCAGTACCTTTATTCTGTGACAACACCAGAGCTTTTGCGCAGGCTAAGGAACTCAGGTCTCATCAGAAATTCAAACATGTGTTGCGGCGGTTTCATTTGATCAGAGAGATCATTGAAAGATGAGACGTCACCCTAGAGTGTGTGGACTTTCAAGACAATATAGCAGATCCATTTACTAAAGCGTTAACACAACAGCAGTTCGATCGTCACTTAAAGAAGATGGGTATGAGATACCACGGCAATTGACTTTAGTGGGAGATTGAAAGTAGTATGCATAAAAGCCAATAATATATGATGATAAAGCATATACTTTGTAATCAATCTTATTTATTTATTAATAAAAGAATTATTTATTAAAGGCATTTAATTATCTACATGGTGTTGTTTTAATAATGTGTGATAAACCCATAGTTTTAAGCAATGCTTTTAGAATCATGATAAGATCATGCTAATGAGATCTAAATTCTTAGATAGCTTAAAACTAAAATGTTCTCCATCAATGGATTACTAAAAAAGGGGATTAGTGAATCCAGATAGATTGGTACATACATTGCTTGCTCATTGGATGAGAATGATTGATCTCATGATCATCTGTGTGGAGACACTAAAGCAAGTATGTAGGTGCTTATTGGAGAATAAGTTCACTGAACGTGGCTCACTAAGGAATACCTAATAGAGTTTTACTTTCCTGTCAATAGGAATTCATGTAGTGATAGTAATATAAATGATCCTTAGACTTGAGATCATCATATTATCTTATGTATAATGAATTACATTTTGACTTATTCCTTAAGACCCTTAGGGTATATCAAAGGGTATGCTTGGGTGTAATAAGTTATTTATGGAGATAATGAATGGTCAATATAGAATCTACCACTTCTAGTAAAAGTAGAGAAATGTCATATGTGATTCGATAAATGACAACTCAGGAATCTTTGGCCAAGGTAAAATAAAATAAGAAATTAGTTTCTAATTTGTATTTATTCGGAGTTATGCATTTGGGAATCGAAATATATTTAATTAAATAAAATAAGACTTCACAGTAATTTCATGCCTTATATTTAATTGAGACATTTTATGGTGGAATGATTGAATTGTACGGTAACTATTTACTCAAAGGTTCTTTTATGATTAATGTTGAAATCTATATTATCTGAAAAGTCGTTGATCGCTAGGGAGGCTTATCCCTATTGTAGAATAAATATTATTTATTTAAATAAATTAATAGTTTAATTTATTTATTTAAATAAGATTAGAATTGTTCTAATGGATTTATTCACAACCGGTTTAATATGGAGAACCTAAAGGGTTACACCATAAAATGAAGAATAATTATTTAAGAAGTCAATAGCATAATCGTAATAATATGTTAAGTATATTTAATTTAATCTATGGTGATAGAATAGATTAAATAGCTTAATATTTATTATTTAATATTTTGGAAATATTAAATATAAATTAATAAGAGGAGTCTTATAAATATTATTACAATTATTATTATTTTAATTTCTAAAAGAGTTTAGGAATTAATTTAATATAAGTACTCTCATTTATTCCTAATAGGATTATGAGGCAAAATTAGTTAAAGGAGTTTAATTAAATTATCCCTAATAAGATTAGGGAGCCCAATTAATTAAAAGAGTTTAATTAAATAAATAATACTTTATTTTAATTAAATAGGGTTACCTGATATCTTTATAAAAGGTGTCTTATATCAGATATCAGATATATATGATTCCAATAGTCGGAGAGTACGCCCCCCTTTTCTATAGATATAGAAAAAACTAGGGTTTGAGCTAATACACCCTTCTTCTTGAAAATTCTTCTTCCTTGGTGGATCACCTGTAGAGGCCATACACTTGGGTGGCTAACATTGATCAAAGGAAGGAATCTACCAGGAGATTTAAGGAGATCACGGAGAAGTAAGAGTTGAATTTGTACCTGTGGAAGCTCGTATCTACAAGGGTATGATTTCATAACTTCTTGTTCTTCGTTTTAATTAATAATATGCATAAAGGATGATTCGGATAATTGTTTTTTGAAAAATTTTAAAATCTGATTTTACTTTGCTTCTGCTAATTTTGCAATTTGATTGCGTCTATGATTTTCACAAAACTTAGCTTGCACATTGTCAACACTATGTTTTTCTCCATCAGCTCCACATCACTGTACCTTATAACAGTTGAACAAATATCTTGAAAGAATTTTAAAAGTGTGGTAAAGGCATCATTAATATTCCTCGGTAACATCTCACGAAATGCAATTGGCATCAACTTCTGCATGAATGCATGCCAGTCGTGACTTTTAAACCCATTAATTTTCAACTGCTCAACCTTAATACATCGAGATATGTTATAGGCATATCCATCTGGGAGCTTCAATGAACTAAGCCACTTGCAAATGTTTTCAACCTGTTGCTTAGTAAGACAAAATGGAGCTTTTGGTTTTGAGTTGTTAGGTCGGAGCCACAATTTTTGCCTGATGTTCATTTCCTCTAATTCTTTACGTGCTTTATCATTGTCTTTTGTTTTACCACTCGTATCTAGCACGGTGTAAAACAAGTTCACGAATACATTCCTTTTTGTATGCATGACTTCTATAAAATGACGAAGGGCTAGTGTGACTCAGTATGACAACTCACACCAAATGGGCTAGTGTGTCCAGTTATGAGTTTTCCCGAACCCTATTTCTCTCAACTTACCATGCTCCTTTCCAGGCAGTAGAAATGTCAAATCATTTAGCCAGCCCAATACATCGCTGCCCGACCTGCGACCAACAACCCCCTTCTTCTTTATCTTTCTGTTGAACTGTGTAGACATCTTTCTATAATTGTGCTCAACAGGAAAGAATCTTCGAGCAATTCCAAAGAAACTAGTTTTACGCCCATAAAGTAGTTGTGTGCCAAGCCCGACATTCCTAACTTCGTCGGCAAATTATGGAAAATTGGCATCAAAATTCTTCCATTCATCTCCATCTACTGGGTGAGTAAGCTGACCAGGTACGACATCCCTTGTTCTATGCCAAGTTATATGCTTAGCAGTGTGCGAAGACATGAATAGCCGCTACAACCTCAGTACCGTAATATCTTCTTTGGAACACATTTCTCCTTCCCCCCACATTTTGTGATTTTGTACCGAGGTAAGTTGCAGATATCACACTGCACCTTATCTTTGTGCTCCCCATAGTATAACATACAATCTTGCTCACAAGCATCGATCTTCTCATACCCGAGATTCAACCCCCTAACCATCTTCTTCACTTCATAGTAATTCGTGGGCAGCGTGTTATTCCTAGGTAAGAACTCGCTAATAATAGCAAGAAAATCATTAAATCCTCTCTCACTGCAGTCATGCTCATTCTTGAAGTGTAAAAGTTTTGTCACTGCAGAAAGTTTGGTGTGCTTGTCATTTCCAGGATACAATGGGACCCCCAATTCAGATAGCATCTTATAGAAGGCAGTTGTTGAATCATTTGGCTTTTGTTGAGCACTGCTTGACGCATACTCATTTTCAACCCAGTCAAAATTGGTAGGGCCATACGCATCTACTAATATTTGCACGACATCATAGTTATCTGATTGTGAATCCCCAGGAACTAGTTGGTTTAAAGTACTGTCTATCAGTTCTATAAACTCAGTTGATTCCCCATGATGAATCCATACTGAATACCCATCCACAAACCCACGTGAATATAAGTCAAATTTAACTTCGTCGACAGTCTTTCATATCATGTTTTTACACTTCAGACACGGGCATCTCATCTTTCCATTCAGATCATCAGTATGTTCTATTGCTTTATTCATAAAATTGGACACCCCATCACGGTACGCATCAAATAATCCCCTCCCGTCAATCTGTATCCTATGGTACATCCAACTCCGGTCGACTGACATCTTTAATTGAAGAAAATACTCAATTAGAACCAGAATAATCATGAAGGTGGTCCATGCATGAATTTAGTTTACCTAGTATATATCTCCACTCTACAGGGGTTGGGCTTCTATCCCGTTCCTGGATACGTCTCCTCACTAGTGCCAATCTTGAGCACGTTTCTAGCATTTTAAGAAAATTTCAGCAGCACCTCTCCATGGTCTCCAAGTACACGAAATAGACCAAGATAACTTAGTCTAAGTATGCATTCGGAGAACGTGTAGAGACACTAGCTAAAAAACCCTCAAAAGTTTATAAAAATGTACCCTATGAATTGACACCGACCTAAGTGAGAGATAACATCCGGTAACAGTTCCAAACTGGGGACTATTCGACATTTACTCCTAATGAGTGAATGTCAAACGAGTTTCTAAGCTCCTATAAATACTATATGTACAAGTATATATGCAGTTTACTGTAATTGTGAAAAATTAAGCAAATGTTACTTAGTTTATTTTTTCAATGATAAACAAAGTAAGTGTTACTCAGTTTATGAGAACTATTAGTAGATATGATTTAAGTTATTTTATTTAGTTTTAATTACTAAAATATTAATTTATTTTGTATTACATTATATTATATTATTTTGATCTTATTTTCATTAATTTAAAAAACTAAGTAAATGCTACTTAGTTTATTTTGTATTATATTATATTATCTAATTTTTTAAATTTATTTTATTAAATTTAATTTAATTTATTAAATTTAATTATTTTATTCTAATTTATTATTATTTTTTATTTTTTATTATATTATACTATATATTATATTAATTAATTAAGTATAATTTATTTTATTTATTTATTAGATATGATTTAAGTTCTTTTATTTAGTTTTATTTACTAAAATATTAATTTTTTTATTATATTATATTATTTATTTTATTTTGATCTTATTTTCATTAATTTAAAAAATTAAGTAAATGCTACTTAGTTTATTTTGTATTTTATTATATTATCTAAATTTTTAAATTTATTTTATTTAATTTATTCAATTTAATTATTTTATTATAATTTATTATTAATTTTTATTTTTTATTATATTATATTACTTAATTAAATATAATTTATTTTATTTATTTTATTTATTAGATATGATTTAAGTTATTCTATTTAGTTTTATTCAATTTATTTATATTATTCTAATTTTTTTATTAATTTTTATTTTGTTTCAAGGCCTACTGATTTTGTAATTGAATAATTTTGGCAGAAAGTTCATCGAGAATTCTGTCAGAAATAACAAATATAATAAGAAATTTTGCAATTCATGAAGCATCAACAGGATACTATTGCAACTAATATTTCCAATTTCACCAAAATTTTCACAATTTTAGAATGATATAATAAACAAACACATATCAACAATTCATGGCATGCATATATATAATTCCAATTTTAATAACATATAATATCAATTTCAATATTAATATATCAAACCCAATTTCAGACCACTATTGTTAGAAAATCTCAATTTTAGATCCTAACATAATCATATTTTATATTCTAATCTGAATTTCAAACCAAAATCAAAACTAAACCCTAAAAGTAGATAATATATATATATATATATATATATATATATATATATAGGTCAACTTTCTTCAGCGAACTGGAGGGAACGAACTAAGAACGAACCGGCTATAGCGAAGGTTTTTTCCGTCGCTATAGCATAGAAAACCTATGCTATAGCGACGGAAAAAACCGTCGCTATAGCCGATTCGTTCTTAGTTCGCTCTCTCCAGTTCGCTGGAGAAGCGGACTATATATATATATATATATGAAACCTAGCTAAGTTAACAAATTAAATTGAACATACCTTGCAAACTAGGAACAAATGAACCCTAGTCTCTAAGGAGGTGGTGGTGGATGAGTGAGAACAGACCAGAGGGGGCGTCGACCGGAGGGGGAGGTGCTGGCAAAGGGGTGCATGGCGACGGCAGGGGGATGGGGTAGGGGTATGGGTTCGGTGGCCAGGGGGAGGGGGGCCGGTGGTGGGGGGAAGGGGTGGAGGGACCGATAGCGGGAGGCCGGAGGCGGGAGGCGGGAGGCGAGAGGGGGGAGGGGGTGAGTAAGGAGAGAGAGAGAGAGTGTGTGTGAGGGAGGAAGTGGGAGGCGCTGGAGAAAAATTACTAATTTAGGTTTTAAGAATTATTTTCGACAGAATTTTCGTCGGAATTAATCCCTTGAAATTAAGTTAATTTCGACGAAAATTCCCTCGAAAATAAGTCTTATTTCGTCGACTTTAGGTTTTGTGCTGGCGGGAAAGTTGGCGCCACTGAGAGAATACTGCTTCCGAATTATACTATTTTCGAGAGAATTATAATCGACGGAATATTTCGTCAGAAATAGAGTAATATCGACGGAATCCATTCCGTCGAGGATAAGTCCATCTGAAATAGCCAGTTTTCTTGTAGTGGTAGTCCCACAAAATTATATAAAGCGATGAGTATTTTTATTTTTTTATATTAATAGACCCCACTAAATAACATATTTAACTTTCATTTTATGTACTTTATATGTTAGTCATTCAGGGACGGAGGGACTATAACATATCATATTTTACCACGTAATAAAATTTTTAACCAATGTAGTGTTACTCTTCTTATTAGGGGTGAGTATGGTGCGGTTTGGGACGGTTTGAAACTCAAACCGCACACGAAACCGATTAGGTGCAGTTTGTAAAATTCAAAACCGCACATGAAACTATTTGTGATTGGTGCGGTGCAGTTTTGAACAGTGCGGTTTGGTTTCATTTGATGTGGTTTCGGTTCCAAAATAAATTGAAATAATAAACCCGTAAAATAGTTAGCAAAATCATTTACGCAAACGTATTATGCAGTGAACACAATCATGGAACTAATTTAGCAAAATAGATCCAAACATCAACAATTATATGGTTAATTAATACTATGTTATCACATTTGATTTAGAAAATATCAAGCCACTCTTGATTTGCAAACATAATTGATACTATTTATTTTTCATTAAACCTTGCAATATATGTCTTCTAAAATAAAATGAGGAGAATATTTTATAGTAGACAAATTATATATACTTTTAGCAAATTTGAGAAAACATGATGATTATTTGGTGCGGTTTCGATTTTATGCGTACGATTTTGACTAGTAACCAAACCAAAATCGTAAATTTGGTTTTTTAACCCACCTAAAACCGTAACATACGCCGGAACCGTTGATGCGGTTTTAATTGGTGCGATTTGTGCGATTTTTGGTGCGGTTTCGGTTCCAATTTGGTTACTTGCTCAACCATACTTCTTATACATTGGATTATACTTGGTTAGTTTGAAAATTCAAGTTCATTACTATGACACATGGCGCATGCTCATGCGTTAATGAAAAATAAGAACAAGAAAAAGAAAAGAAAGAAAAGGTTTCATGTTCATGGTATGAATTCATTAGTAAAAATTATCCACGTGATATCTTCGTAACAGAAGGAAAGATTATAAAATCACAAATAAATTCAATGTTTGTCATCTTTGAGCAAATCAAATTCAAGAATTGCGACTGTTTAACAAATCCTTTTTTTCCGGAAGGATAAAGTGGCTCAATTTTCCTACGGATAAATCTTTGGGTACCTTTATTCTCCACCTTGCTTGCCGAAACGCAACTCCTGCTGTCGTTTAACATTTTATTTTATTTTAATTCTTTGGCCTTCAGCCTTCCTACTCCCCACCCCCTACCCTACCACTCCCACCGCCTTTCTTTTCTTCTTCTAACCCTCTCAATCGGCGTGTCACTTTTATGAGGTAGCTTTGATTGGAATTGAAGGTTGAAATTATTTCTCGCATTATAATTGAAGAGAAAAGGCAAAGAGCATTCTAGGCTTTAGTTCTGTCCGCCTCAACAATACCAACTTCAATCCTTCAGATTGACAACGCAAACGTAAAAATATTCAGTCTTTTTCTATTTGATGCTCGATTACTAAGTTTCTAGGTTACCTGTTTCTATCCTTCTCCTTCAAAATCTATGATTTCAAGCCTCTATGTATAATGTATGTGAAATTGCGCTTTTGTTTTTCTTTTAATTTTTTCGTCCAATGTTGATTGTGTCAGCAAAACTTTTCCTATTAGTCAAAACAAAAAGTTTTGGAGCCCTGCTTTTCTTAAAGTACATATAAATCTTTTCACATATCTCATTTGGTATTGCTACTTTTCTTAAAGTACATATATTAACAAATGTTCATTTTTAAGTTTTTATAGTGGTGTGCAAGTTTTACCAATGGAATCAGAAAGAGATATTAACTCTACAAATATAGATATTGGCATAGATGACTCGTCTAACAACGAAAAGGATGATGAAGTAGAATAGAATGGAAAACGAAATAATCAAATAGTCGAAGAGCCCAAATTACATATGGTGTTTGACAATGTTGATGAAGTTTATGAATACTATAGGAAATATGGTGCGCAACAAGGATTTGGAGTGACTAAAAGAAGTATTACAAAATTAAATGGAGTGCTTAAATATTTTACAGTTGTATAACACAAATATGGAGAACCAAAGAAGAACTCAAAGATTACTCTGAAACCGCATCCGGTTATTAAAGTAGGTTGTAATTCTAAGATTTGCGCCAAGTTATTGAATGATGGAAAATGGGGTATAACCACTTTGGAGCTTGGACATAATCATGGTTTAAGTCCAAGTAAGTCTCGCTTTCACATATGTAATCAGCATGTGACCCCTTATATAAAGAGGAGACTTGAGCTAAACAATGATGCTGGGATACCAATGAATAAAAGTTATAATTCACTTAGAATTGAGTATGGAGAAAATGGAATGCCTTGTTTAAAGAAAGACTGTGAAAATTATATGGAAAAATTCAAAAAGCTAAGGCTTGCTGAGGGTGATGCTAGTGCACTTCAAATTTATTTTGCTAAAGTTCAAGCAATGGATTCTAACTTTTTCTATGTGATAGACCCAGATGAGGAAAGTCGGATCAAAAATTTATTTTGGGCAAATTCGAGGTCTAGAGTTGCGTATGAGGAGTTTGGTGATGTCATCACATTTGACACCACCTATTTGACTAATAAATATGACATGTCATTTGCTCCTTTTGTTGGAGTTAATCACCATGGACAATCCATACTACTTGGTTGTGGCTTGATTTCGAATGAAGATACTAATACTTTTGTTTGGTTGTTTGATACGTGGCTTTCTTCCATGTCTAGAAAAGCTCCACACGCCATTATCACCGATCAAGACAAAGCGATGCAAAATGCAGTTGAGATAGTTTTTCCCAATACTCGTCACCGATGGTGTTTATGGCATATAATGAAGAAGGTTCCTGAAAAATTAAAAGGGTATGAGAAATATGAATCAATTAAATTTACATTACATAACGTTGTGTATGATTCTTTGAGTGTAGATGATTTTGAATGTGAATGGAATACAATGATAGAAAATTATGATCTTGAGAACAATGACTGGTTGGGAGGATTGTATAATTAAAGGCATCGATGGGTTCCTTGTTTTGTGAAAGATTGTTTTTAGGCGAGAATGTCTACAACACAAAGAAGTGAAAGTATGAATGCTTTTTTTGATGGATTTGTCAACGCTAAAACTTCCCTGGAAGAATTTGTGGACCAATATGATAATGCGTTAAGGAGTAAAGTGGAAAAAGAAATAGCAGCGGACTCTCATTCTTTGACTTCACATGTACCTTGTGTTACACATAATGCCATTGAAAAATAATTCCAAGAGGTTTATACCAATTCCAAATTTAAAGAGTTACAAACAGATGTGGCAGATGGGGGAATGTATTGCCACACAAAGTTTGTCAAATCACATGATAAAATATTTCATTACGAAGTGAAACAACTTTGTTACTTCGGGGGAAAAAAAGATCATCCAAAAATTGTGGACTTCAAAGTTTGCTTCATTGAAGGGGAAAATGAATCTAAATTTGATGTGAAGTGTAACTGCAAATTATTCAAATTTTGAGGAATTTTATGTAAGCATATAGTTAAGGCGCTTCATTTTGAAAGGTTTATATTTACCGTTCCAACGAAATACATTTTGAGGAGGTGAAAAGAGGACATAAAGCGACGTCATACTAAAGCTAAAGTCACTTATAATCCTTGGAAAGACACAGAACCAGGACAGAGATATGAGAAGGTGTGCAATATTTTTTTTGACGTTGCGGACATTGCGTATGACACTAAACAAAGATGTGATCAACTTGTAGATCGACTTCTTGAACTAAAGGTGGAATGGAATACGAAGGATGGAGTTTGTGAAAAAAGTCAACCTACCCAAAAGTCAAACGCGAGCGAATATGAAAATGACGACCCAAGTGAAAGTCAAAAATTACTTTCACCAAAAAAGAACCGATGCAAAGG
The DNA here is from genome assembly GCA_016801055.1 of Panax notoginseng. Taxonomy (NCBI): domain Eukaryota; kingdom Viridiplantae; phylum Streptophyta; class Magnoliopsida; order Apiales; family Araliaceae; genus Panax; species Panax notoginseng. The sequence goes on along the minus strand of CM029014.1, from coordinate 172,269,804 downwards.
GCGTCCTCCTAGTAAAAGGAAGGTAGGTAAGATGGAACAAGTTTCGAAGAAATTTAAACAGAAGGGAAAAAAAAGGTAGAAAAAAGTCTTCATCAAGAAACACACATAATATGAAGAAGGTCTGATTTTTCTTTTTTGTTATATATATATATATATATATATATATATATATATATATATATATATATATATATACACACACACACACACACACATACACAATCTGTATATTGTAACTTTTTTTGCGATTAATATTGTCTTATAAAATGATGAATTATGCTTCTTTTGTTTCAGGCATTTGAGCTTGATACGACTATTAATCAACCGCCTATTTTTCATGAGACACAAGGGAGTCATTTTGGAAATATTAACTTGAATGTGAGTAATGATTCTTTTTTCTTTCATATTCTTATTGTTATTATTTTTATTTTATTGATGAACATTTTTCAGATGTACGAACTTTCTTGACATCGATGGTTCTTCCTGTAACTTGTAGGAATCCGTATGGGGAGATGAACTTTTGAATCTTGGCGCGGTGTGGAATTTTGGATCTATAGGTGAAGGCACTTCCAATGTTGACTAAAGTCATTACTCTACGATCGTAGACTCATCGTAGAGTAATGATTATACGATCGTAGAGATTTGTCATTGTAGACTTAATTTGTGTATTGGGATAAATATGGTACAATTTGTGTATTGGGATGAATACAATATTATAGATGCATTTTGTGTTGGGCTGAAACAGCTAAAATTTATGGATGTATTCTAATTCTGATAATCTATTTTCATCTTTAGTAGTTTCTCTCAATAGACACTAAATATTTACCAAACAAACACAATATATGTCAAGTTAAATTGATGAACATAATAATTGGATTTCATTTCATAAACACAATAATCAAGATTTACATGTTTACAAAGGGCATACCCCAGGTAACTAAGAAATGATGATACAAAAACCTAATAGCTCAAGCAACTACAAATAAGAGAACATTAGAGTTTTTCTATGTAGCTTCACTGCACCATGTGACACTGTCAGGCGTAAGCTCCCTTGCTGCCAAAGTGTACCTGGACTGTCGAATAGTCATTTTGAATTGATATGTTTGAAAAATAAGTTATCCGCACTTTATCTGCCCTTTATCTATTGGTTGTTATAACAAGAACATTTCCTTCTCTTGTTTTCTTCGTCTTCCTTCTCTATTATAGGTTTCAATGTAGATATGAGTTTCTTCCATACACACATTTCATTTCATACTTCATAGTTAAGCAAATATGCACATTACCAAGTAAGAGAATAGTGGAATATTACAGTTTCAAAATTTCTGAATGAAGAAATAAAACTATGTTATAGAATATATAATCTATATTTTAAAATCAGGAACATGAGCTCAATATTAGATTACACTCATAAAAGATACCAATTAATAAGATGAGCTACTAAAAGATACTCATAAAATATCTCCTTGGGTCAGTGACATTCAATTATCGAGTTAGTTTAACGTGTCCACACCATCTCAAACTCTTTTTCTACCTTTTCTTTATCACTAGCTAACCTATTTTTCATTGGTTCTAATGCTCGGTAACAATCCTACTACGGACTACGGAAATGTAAATGAAATTCTGAAATCTAATTTCAAATTCTGTTGAATAACATATAGTGTCAATGTATCAGTTTGAGAGGCTTTCAATCAGTTCCCATCTGAAGTAGCTGTTCCAAGGGGGTTATTGAAGATCTGTGCATCAGTGTATCATAACATTATGACTTGTTTCCCAATTGTAAGGAGTAAGAAATTGGACCCAACTAAACGATTTGGTGAACTTGAGGAAGGTAAAGTTCACTAATTGCTAATAATGAAAAAAAATTTGAATTTTTTGGAATAGATTGTATATTTTACGTGTACTCTCTGTTTCTTTGTTAAATGGACTCATTAGGCTTGTAAAGCTAACTGTGCATCATTTTTATTGCTAATGCAGAGCTTTAAGGTGTCCACAGTGCTAAGGTCTACTCCTACAAGGAGGTAAAACTTGCTACTGATGATTTTAGTGTGGTCAATAAAATCAGAGAGGGTAGATAATTCAAAGATATGTTAATTTGTCTAATTAAACTATGTAAGACCTCTTTGTGTCATTCCATCAAACAGATAGTGTACAATTTCAATGGAAATAGTCGAATCTAACCTTAAAAATCCACCAAATTTCCTCCAACCTTCTCTAGAATGAATACTAATATATAGAAAATAGACACAACACAACTCCATAATTAGACAAGAAATCAGAGAAAAACCCAATAAATAGTCTTGATAAAAGACCCAACAGAATTATCAATCCCATTTCAACAAGAAGACAATATCATCAATAAATAGTTTAATCATATAAGTGAAGAATCAGAAGAAATAAGCATAGATGAACAAAAACCCACTTAAACACATCAATCAAACTCTTCTTTCAATTCAATGCCCAACACAATTCATGAACAATTTCTCAAGTAAATTGACATGAAATCACCTCAAAAAGGGAGAGAGAAGGCGCAGTGGGTGCTTTCTCAGTGAGGGCTGAGCTTGTTTTCTTGTACGATGACGGCTGAGCTTGTCTTCTTCAATAGGTCTCTCTCAAATTAATTCAAGGGCGAGAGCAGATAAAACATCTCTCTTGCAAAGGTAGAAGCTTTGTACACTAGAGATTTAGATTGAGAGTGCTAGAAGAAGAAAAGAAAGACGTCGGTTGGTGGTGTAGGGGGGTGGGGGTGGGAGTGGGTACTGGGCGTGCTGGGAAGGCCAAATAATTTTCAAAAAAAAAATTAAACAACAGCAAGAGCTGCGTTTCGGCAAGCAGGGTGGAGAATAGAGGTACCCATAGATTTATCCATTTTCCTACTCCCTCCATTCTAAATTAAATATTAAATTTTAACTTTTTTGAGTTACACTGATCATTTTTTAAGTTAATTTTTTGTATAATTTAAAGTTAAAATATAGATGAAAAAATTATAATCAAAAGAAAATATATACTTGTTGGGCCATAATACTTTAGACATGTTGAGGTGGGTCTTGAAAGTACTAGGCTGGTTCATTGGGCCTACCCATTGGGTGGATAATATCTTTATTTTGGTCCTATGGAGTTATTGGGCTGAGATAGTGGACCGAACCACTGGATGAGTGTGGCTCCACTTAGGCTTTGACCGGTGATGATTATGGGGATAAACTTTGACTGTCATCTCTGCATTGTATTTAATGAGGATTGGACAGGACTTAGTCGACTAAAGGCTTTGGGCCCGGGGAAGTCAGCTGCATACAGAGCAAAATGGACTTTGGAGTATAGAAGGAAGGATCACACATAATCTAAAGGTAACAAACTGAATTATTTTCTCTCTCAAGCACTAGATATTGTATCCTCCATTGTTAACCTTGTGATCGCCTGTACTGACTCTCACGCCGGAGCTATCCCCCTACGGTCAAGCCGTCAAGCTTTTGGTGATTGTCGTGTTTACTGTGCAGGATAGAGACGCGTCTTACGTGATTGGGACGTGAGGAAAGATCTAAGCGTTAACATTGGCGTTAGAAGGAGGGTTGTTCTAGTGTACTTGAGTTTTCAATCACAACTCTTAACTGTTCTACGTCGGGAGTTACGGTAAAGAGTAGAACGATTACCCTTGAAATATAACTGATGGTTGTTCCGGTAGATTCTTGTTCGAGAGTCCATGGTGATGCCAAAAGAAGATTAATTTATACTGCTAGCAAAAGACCTGATCAGGATCGGAAAAGGGTAGAAAGCACACTGCCTAGAACCCTATACCGAGATGGTCAGACTGACGAATCGTTCAAGTTGGCTAGGATGGTCAAAGTAGAGTAGGCGAAGATTCAACAGCCATTGTCCTGATTGGTCAAAGAGGGCATCCTGCCCTATTGGTTCTCGAGATTATGGTCGAAGCAAAGTAGACGAAGACCCAACAGCCATTGTCTTGATTGACCGAATAGGGTATCCTGGCCTATTGGTTATCGGGATCATGGTCGAAGCAGACGAAGAAGTATATCCAGAAGTCGCACTCATGAGAATCCACTGAGGGCACACTGCCCTGTGGATACTCATCTTCGGAGAAACTCGTCTAAAACTGCAAGTTCGAATGGAAAAAATCAGGTTGTTCCGAGGAAGCTTTGAGGAGGTTTATGTCTAAATCAGCAGAAAGATGTTTGCCGATCTTTGATACATGGAAAGGGCCGAAGAAAGCTAAAATGTTCCAATGTACTTCAGAATGTGAAAACGCCTTCCAAAGGTTAAAGACCTATTTTTCTTCGATGCCTTTGTTGGTGAAGCACGTTCCTGCTGAACTGTCGTACTTGTATTTGGCACCTAGTTTGACGATAGTAGGAACAGTTTTGGTGCATGAAGTTGGGGGTAAGCAGCACCCGGTTTACTATATAAGTCATGTCCTTAGGGATGATGAAATAAGTTGATGATAGTTAGGGAGAAGCTGAAGAGTCCGACAAAGCCGTTGCAGTACTTCGGCAGAAGTAGAGTTCGGGGATACTGTATGCAGATGGATCATCTACTTCGGACATCGGTGGAGTAAGAATTATTTTAACAGATCCAAAGAGAGTCCAGGTGCAACAGGCCATTATATTCGGGTTCATAGTCTTCAGTATGAATCAATAATGTATGTTGATCGTTCTAACTGCTGGTTGACTCTATATCTGGAAAATCTGGCATATGGCGTCCTTCCTTCGGATCCGTTGCTGGCCAAGAAAGTTAAATACAATAGTGTTAACTTTATTCTTATTAATGAGGATCTTTATCGAAGGACTTTTTCGTCTCCATTGCTAAAATGTTTGACTCCATCCGAAGCTGATTATGCTCTTCGGGAGGCTACCCGGATCCATTTTTATGGAATCAAAGTTTAGAACATTCTTGAAGGAATGGGGCGTACAACAGAAGGACTTCGGGAGCTCATCCACTGTAACGACCTTTTATACATCTCCTTCTGTCTTGCCCTAAATCGTAACTTTTACATTACATCTCTTCGATTCAAATCAAATATCACAAATCATTACAACAAAATGACTATACAAAGTCTTACATCATAAATAAATATCCATATACATTGGATAGCTCAACTTACAATTTAACAACATGTTACATTCAAAATAGGAAACACATTTCTCATAGAACATAAGTAATCTTCGTGAATATAGATCTCTATAATTCACTTAGCACATATCTTTACCTTAAAATTTGTACCTGCAAAAGTGGTTATTTGCAAGAGTGAGCTCGACAGCCTAGCAAAATCTAATAGTTTTCATGCATCACATATCACATAATAACATGTTCGATATACATCTCATAATAATTAAAGTAACATGACATACATGCTTTTAATTCACATAGCAAATACAAAGATTGAGTTCCTTACTCAATCATCCTTATTTAACCAAAACAATGCAGTCATATATTGACTTAAACATTTCATGATTTCAACATGCATAACATATCATGCAATTTAAACAGTTCATTAAGTCCACATAGAAAATAGGAACCGAAATACTTGCCTTGGTCGTCGTTTAACAATAATAGATTAATCATCTTACAGTTATCTGCACTTCACGTGCCCTACACAATTATATAATCATACACATCAACTATTAGTCATATAAAAATACATAGTAATTGTAATGTAAATTCTACTCCACATCTCATAATCTTTCCTATCATCATACAATGTTCAATTAGATTGTGTTAACTTTTCGATTTATGACTCACTATATTTCTTATTAGTCAAACTCGAATTTCGTTCAAGTGCTTAAGTCTTGCTAGGACTACTTATTGATTTTATATTAAACCCATTTCATATCCTATAATATATGTCATCATGACATAGTTAGCCATTAACACATTATAAACATAACTAAGTACGTTCATCATTTAGGTTTGATTATTTAATCACATAATCAATTATAACACAAGTTAATATATAATAACATTATTATTAATAGTGTAGAACTACTAAAATCAATATTTTTCAGTCCTACTATCATTACATAAAGTGTTCTTAAAATTTCGTGTACAAAAAGTACACTGTCAGAATTTTCTGACAACTCGCGCTGCGGCGCCACAGTTACACTGTGGGCCGGCGCTGCGGCGTGGCCATGGCGCTGCGGCGCGGGGATCAAAGCTACCAGGCCGCGCTGCGGCTGAGTATGGCGCTGCAGCGCCACAAAGGTATTACAACTTCGCGCCGCGGCGCCGAGTTGCAGACCTCGGCAGACAGCCTCGCCAACAACATAGAAAAAGCCAATTTTGGCCTACAAGCTCGTTTCTAACAGACTAATTATCCTGCAAATTACATATAGACTTCATATAAACATATTTCAAAAAAACTCTAAACATGATTCTACCCATACAACAACATAAACAACCAAATTAACACACCCAAATTCACTGTTTTTGGGAAAAACTCATGTTTTTATATTTCTATGAAAAATTAACACTATAACTTTTGTTTTTCAACCAAAATCACTAATTCAAAGTATTTTTATCAACAATTATACATGCTCTATCAAATTAAATGGTCAATTTATCAACTAAACAACTACTTAACCCTCAATTTCTATTTTAACTAAACAATATATAATCACCAAACTCTCTGTAAAAAAAAAAAAAATTTCTTCACAAACTTCATACATACCCACAATTCTTTGATTATAACTCATGAAAATAGTTTTAACATTACAAGTAAGCCATATTAAGCCTCATACCAACAATACTTCATACTTACAAAAGGATTTTATGTAGAATTTGGGAAGATAAAAACTAACTCTTAGAACTAAAAGTATAGGAGAAATACCTTGAAGAAGAAGATGATACTATCTCTTTGATTGCCAAGCTTTTCTCCTCTTCACTCTCAATTTCTCTAGGATTCTCTCACTTTTTCTTCTTCTCTTCTTCTTCTTCCTCTGAGTTTTTCCTTCTTCTCTCTAACCTCTCTCCTCTAACTCTAGAGCGTACTAACAATCTAACGTAACTAGATATTATATATATTAATTATATAATATAAATATAAAATACATAACTGACATCAGTTAAAAGTTTTTAAAAACATAAGCCATAAGGCTTGTTTGGTTACTATAAAAAAAAAATAACCCATTAACCTTACACCTTGTTTGGATAAATTAAGGACTTAATAGGCATTAGGCCTTGTTTGGCCAAAACGGAATTAAAACTCCTTTAAGTTATTTTTAATAACTCTTTTATAGCAAGGTTATTTGTCACCTTAATAAATCAATTAAAACATTAATCTATTAAATTACTTTAGCACATAATTTAATATCACATAACTATAATTTCTTTTAAAAATTATAATTTTATTTAACCAACTAATATTTTAAATTACCCTTTCCCATTTAAAATCTTATAATCTATTTAAATCACTATAAGCTCTCTTGCTTACTTATTAAATTAAATTATTATATAATCTCATAATAATTAATTTACTTAGCTCCTTAATTATTTATTCAATAATTAATTAACTAACTCATGCCAACTTAAATTACCACATAATTCAATAAATATTTAATATTGCCAATAAATATTTAATATTTATTATTTAATTATTTAATCAACAAATAATCAAATAATTAACTAAATCATATCAACTCAATTTAAACAATTGTTTATTTAATAATAACATATCCATTAAATATTTATATATATCAATAAATATTTAATATTACACTTTAAAATTTATGGAATGTTACATCATTCCCTCCTTACAAGGATTCTGTCCCCAGAATCACAATTCAAATAAATCAAATATTTTAAATTACAAATAAAATTTTTGGATTGTTACATCATTCCCTCATTACAAGAATTCTGTCCTCAAAATCACAACTCACATAATTCATTCGTTACAATCTTCCCTACTTACAAAGATTTTGTCCCCAGAATCGAGGATAAATTAAACAATTAACTCAGAGTAATCTTTCATCATTTTATCTAAATATAGGTTTTATATTTCCTACTATATTCATTACTTTGTTATCATAAACACTCGGGATATTACATTCACCATTTCTTCTAAGAATTTCATCCTCAAAATTTTATTCATTCAATCTAACAAAATAGATTTTACACTAATACTTCATTCATTCATTGGTCTCTATAACCACTTATTTCACAAACATCTTTCTGTAATTATTAACTTTTCTATTAAAATTTTACATTATTCTTTGATAATTCATCTCCTTCTCATTTCAAAATTTCTTTTCTCACTTATTCCATATACTCATCATTCAGTGTCGCATTCTACGACTTACTTCTTTCTAAGGAATATCATCCTTACCACATTCACCTTTTAGAATATCAAGAATCTTCCACAATTGCTCAATAATTGGGAAGCGATATGAATAACAAGAATTTAAAAGATTCCAAATCATGCTGAGGGTCATAAGACCACGAACTATGTCCACAGTTACAAGTAATCTTTCAACTTCAACTTTAACAGTCATAAGACTATAAGGACCCCCGTACTTAGGGTGTTAAGCCCTTCGTACGATGTATTGTGCACAAACATTTAAACGCTATATGTATGTCCATAGTTATAAGTAATCTATCAACTTAAACTTTAACAGTCATAAGACTATAGGGACTCCTCATACTTAGGGTGATCAGTCCTTCGTACAATGTATTGTGCACAAACATCTCAACGCCTCCGCGTAATCCCCTATAAAAGGGTTGTTCATCTCAGCTTTTCAACATCTGAATCCGCACCAAAACAATTTGGTTTGGCGTAACTTCAAAAAAAAAAAACTCTTGAATTTCATGAACATCTTTCAATATTTGTCTAGCTGAATCAAATAGCATAGACCCCTACAACAATTCAGACATCAACCAAAATATACATATACATATATACATATGTATTCTCATATCTCAAAGAAATCTCAAAAATCTTTTTATGACGTCATGATACCGCACTGTATTTACAATCCGTTGAGGATTCCGTCATTTGGTGATTTTATCATACTACATCATACCATAGTTGGCTGACGATCCTTAGATCACATCCAACACTAGGTAATACTGCATTGATGACTCCATCGTTTTTATCATCTTTGCACCAGGTTACATGATGCATTAATGATATAAAATACATTTTGATATATTGTAAATCATTTTTGTCTAGCCGAAGCAATTAGCATAGACATACGAATAACAGTATTGTTGTTAAAACTCATTGGTTTCATCATTTGATCCAATGTTTTTCAAGAAAATAGAAGTGTAAACATTAGCACGAAGTCAATAAATTTCGAAAGTCTAGTATAGCTAGTAGATTTAGAGTACATATGCTTCCACCATCAACTCCACTTTCTATAATGATCCATTACTTAATAAGTCTATCTATTCCTATCATCCTCAATACTCCATTTACACTTATCTATACCCAGTTCGTCAAACTTACCACACGTTATGAGTTCAGGAACTTGCCACAATCATATGAGTTTAAGAACTTATCCTAGTCAGACCATAGGCGTCCATTCGCTGAGGGGTTCAAAAACATACCATATAATTATAAATCACGAACCTACCATAAGTATGAGTTTTAAGAACTCGCACTTAACCTTATAATATTCTTTAACTAGACTCTACCTATCTGTTATACACATGAGAAAAGAATCACCTTCTCAACAGGCATATATCAAATAGCGCGACACAAACATTCCAATGATTATCAATGTGATAAACTGAGTGCAAGCACAAAACCCTCGCCCATACAAAGGTTTGTACAACTCAGCCATCACATGAGACCTCAATTGAAATCCCACCTAACTCTATCTTGCTTATAACTTGCCCTTTGCTCGATACGAATTCCTCGTATCACATCATCTATAACTCCTCATGAGTTATCTCGTACTATTTCATAGTACTCCAACTTCATAGCATTAAGCTATAATTATTCAAACATTATAGACCATCTTCCTTTTATAACTTAAACAGATCACGTCGTGATCTTATTCTATAATCATCTCCTTTAAAATTATTTTCATAACTCGTGATCGTCATCATTTACGACATTATCCGTTATCTTGGCTATTGGAGTTAGGAAACTCCCATTTCTTATCTTTATATCTCTTAGATTCTTCTTTGAATCTTCTTGTTTGTAAACAATTCTTCCTTTAAGAATTTCTAACTTCATTTTACATTGCTCAACATTTCATTCGAGTTCTACACTCTCATCATACGTGTCCATTTCTATACTTGGTACACATCGAGTCTCTATCAGTTTCAATATGGTACACTGAGTGGTTTCCCACAAACAACCAGTAAACTAGGTTTCGAGTTGCTAGTTCGTATATACCTCCGCTCTATGAAGGAATAGTTTAGCCCAGATACCATACATCAACTACTAAAGAGTAAAATTGCACCATACTTAAATATAACTCTCTATTCTTAACTTCCTTACCATTCTCTTCTTATAGACATTGTCTATTTGTTATCACCTTACATTCTTATTATTGGAGTTGGGTAACCCCACATTTATATTCCTTATAACTCTGCGAGATTCTTCTTTGAATCATTTCACGCAAGTTTTATCCCTTCTTTATACGTTTCTTACATTACTTCTTATTGTTCAAACTCTATTTGAGCTTATTCATTCCTTATTTTTACCTTTCTTCTCTAAGGTTATAGCCTAAGGTACTCTTACCTAAGGTTTCTAACCTATCAGCTCTGATACCAACTGTAACGACCTTTTATACATCTCCTTCTGTCTTGCCCTAAATCGTAACCTTTACATTACATCTCTTCGATTAAAATCAAATATCACGAATCATTACAACAAAATGACTATACAAAGTCTTACATCATAAATAAATATCCATATACATTGGATAGCTCAACTTACAATTTAACAACATGTTACATTCAAAATAGGAAACACATTTCTCATAGAACATAAGTAATCTTCGTGAATATAGATCTCTATAATTCACTTAGCACATATCTTTACCTTAAAATTTGTACCTACAAAAGTGGTTATTTGCAAGAGTGAGCTCGACAGCCCAGCAAAATCTAACAGTTTTCATGCATCACATATCACATAATAACATGTTCGATATACATCTCATAATAATTAAAGTAACATGACATACATGCTTTTAATTCACATAGCAAATACAAAGATTGAGTTCCTTACTCAATCATCCTTATTTAACCAAAACAATGCGGTCATTTATTGACTTAAACATTTCATGATTTCAACATGCATAACATATCATGAAATTTAAACAGTTCATTAAGTCCACATAGAAAATAGGAACCGAAAGACTTGCATTGGTCGTCGTTTACCAATAATAGATTAATCATCTTACAGTTATCTGCATTTCACGTGCCCTACACAATTATATAATCATACACATCAACTATTAGTCACATAACAACACATAGTAATTGTAATGTAAACTCTACTCCACATCTCATAATCTTTCCTATCATCATACAATGTTCAATTAGATTGTGTTAACTTTTCGATTTATGACTCACTATATTTCTTATTAGTCAAACTCGAATTTCGTTCAAGTGCTTAAGTCTTGCTAGGACTACTTATTGGTTTTATATTAAACCCATTTCATATTCTATAATATATGTCATCATGACATAGTTAGCCATTAACACATTATAAACATAACTAAGTACGTTCATCATTTAGGTTTGATTATTTAATCACATAATCAATTATAACACAAGTTAATATGTAATAATATTATTATTAGTAGTGTAGAACTACTAAAATCAATATTTTTCAGTCCTACTATCATTACATAAAGTGTTCTTAAAATTTCGTGTACAAAAAGTACACTGTCAGAATTTTCTGACAACTCGCGCTGCGGCGCCACAGTTACACTGTGGGTCGGCGCTGCGGCGTGGCCATGGCGCTGCGGCGCGGGGATCAAAGCTACCAAGCCGCGCTGCGGCGTGAGTATGGCGCTGCAGCGCCACAAAGGTATTACAACTTCGCGCCGCGGCGCCGAGTTGCAGACCTCGGCAGACAGCCTCGCCAACAATATAGAAAAAGCCAATTTTGGCCTACAAGCTCGTTTCTAACAGACTAATTATCCTGCAAATTACATATAGACTTCATATAAACATATTTCAAAAAACTCTAAACATGATTCTACCCATACAACAACATAAACAACCAAATTAACACACCCAAATTCACTGTTTTTGGGAAAAACTCATGTTTTTATATTTCTATGAAAAATCAACACTATAACTTTTGTTTTTCAACCAAAATCACTAATTCAAAGTATTTTTATCAACAATTATGCATGCTCTATCAAATTAAATGGTCAATTTATCAACTAAACAACTACTTAACCCTCAATTTCTATTTTAACTAAACAATATATAATCACCAAACTCTCTGTAAAAAAAAATTCTTCACAAACTTTATACATAACCACAATTCTTTGATTATAACTCATGAAAATAGTTTTAACATTACAAGTAAGCCATATTAAGCCTCATACCAACAATACTTCATACTTACACAAGGATTTTATGGAGAATTTGGGAAGATAAAAACTAACTCTTAGAACTAAAAGTATAGGAAAAATACCTTGAAGAAGAAGATGATATTATCTCTTTGATTGACAAGCTTTTCTCCTCTTCACTCTCAATTTCTCTAGGATTCTCTCACTTTTTCTTCTTTTCTTCTTCTTCTTCCTCTGAGTTTTTCCTTCTTCTCTCTAACATCTCTCCTCTAACTCTAGAGCGTATTAACAATCTAACGTAACTAGATATTATATATATTAATTATATAATATAAATATAAAATACATAACTGACATCAGTTAAAAATTTTTGAAAACATAAGCCATAAGGCTTGTTTGGTTACTATAAAAAAAATAACCCATTAACCTTACACCTTGTTTGGATAAATTAAGGACTTAATAGGCATTAGGCTTTGTTTGGCCAAAACGGAATTAAAACTCCTTTAAGTTATTTTTAATAACTCTTTTATAGCAAGGTTATTTGTCACCTTAATAAATCAATTAAAACATTAATCTATTAAATTACTTTAGCACATAATTTAATATCACATAATTATAATTTCTTTTAAAAATTATAATTTTATTTAACCAACTAATATTTTAAATTACCCTTTCCCATTTAAAATCTTATAATCTATTTAAATCACTATAAGTTCTCTTGCTTACTTATTAAATTAAATTATTATATAATCTCATAATAATTAATTTACTTAGCTCCTTAATTATTTATTCAATAATTAATTAACTAACTCATGCCAACTTAAATTACCACATAATTCAATAAATATTTAATATTGCCAATAAATATTTAATATTTATTATTTAATTATTTAATCAACAAATAATCAAATAATTAACTAAATCATATCAACTCAATTTAAACAATTATTTATTTAATAATAACATATCCATTAAATATTTATATATATCAATAAATATTTAATATTACACTTTAAAATTTATGGAATGTTACATCCACAGTCTGGCGGGCACGGACAAATTCCACCTCGGTGTAAGGAGGTTCGGGTGGACTCGCTGACCATTAGATGGTAGGCTCTTCGGCAAGTGGTCCTTATGAATTTGTCAGACCCTTCGTGGTAGGCAAACTTCATCGGTGTAAGAAGGTTCGGGTGGACTCGCTGACCATTCGATGGTAGCCTCTTCGATAGGTGGTCCTTATGAATTTGTCAGGCCCTTCGTGGTAGGCAAACTTCATCGGTGTAAGGAGGTTCGGGTGGACTCGCTGACCATTCGATGGTAGCCTGTTTGGCAGGTGGTCCTTATGAATTTGTCAGGCCCTTCGTGGTAGGCAAACTTCATCGGTGTAAGGAGGTTCGTGTGGACTCGCTGACCATTCGATGGTAGCCTTTTCGGCAGGTGGTCCTTATGAATTTGTCAGGCCCTTCGTGGTAGGCAAACTTCATCGGTGTAAGGAGGTTCGGGTGGACTCGCTGACCATTCGATGGTAGCCTATCTGATCGGTGGAATCCTATGGGTTTGTTAGACCCTTCGTGGTAAACAAATTCCTATGCAGCAGATCTACCTCACACTTGGGTAACGAATAAGTATTGCATTACTTTATTACCTGATTTTGTTTAAGTGTTGAGTTCGGGTTGCAGTATTACTTGATCTTATCTGAAACATGACTTGCTTAGTGGTTCACTAATAGTTTAAGTTAAAATCAAATAAGAATGTGTACATTTTTCAAGTTGATTGATGGTGAATTATTGACAAGAAATGGTCAAAGATGTAATAAGGATAAGAACTAGTTAATCATTTCATTGATATCTAACTGTTTACAAAGGAGAAATGAGTTTTTACAAGGAGTCCTAAAGCTACGGACAGAACGGTATCTTTAAGCTTCCTTATTATCTTCACTATCGGAAGAGTCGAGGAGAGTTCGGTTTACTTTGGCCGCTACAAGTTTGGCTTTGTATTTACTTCGGCAGACCTCGTACCTTTCAGAGTACATATGGATAATCTCGTTGTTCAACTCGGCAGACTTCCTGTATTTGGCCTCGATTTCCTTGCGAAGCTGGTCAGTTAATGGTGGGCCCAAATCCCTGAGAGTCAAGAGTTCTCGAAGTTCCTCTTCAAGCTTTTGATGATAGGCCATGTGCTTTGCTTCTTTAGCTTGGATATCTTTATTTTCCTTCGACAGGACTGAGTTGGATTGGGCCAGATCTTCGATCTCCTTCGTCAAAAGTTCGTTTTTCTTCAAAAAATCGACATTTATATCAGTAATAACTTGATGAGTGGTCCTGGACGTCTTCAAATCTTCTTTGGTTTAAACAAGATCTTTCCGAAGGCACTCATTATTGAGGAGAGCAATTTCGAGATTGCTTCTCTCTTTCGCCAAAGCAGACTTAAGTGTGGCGTTCCCTCTACGGGCAGCTTCCTCTTCGGCTTCAGCTTCTTTATATTTAGGACGGAGGCGTCCGAAGATGGCGTTTGCCTGCAGATGATCAATGTTAATCAATCAATTCAAGTTAGTGGGCTGAGATGTAAGTAGATAAGTTAAATATCAGCTTACTCTAGCTTGGTACTTCATTCCCTCGTCGATCAGGTCCATGATGGAGATGTTGCCGAACCGATGGTCGTCGGTATCACGAACGAAGGAGTTATAGAGCTGAAATGGGAAATTCTCATTGGATTCTGTCCAGAGAGTGGAGGATCCCAGGGATTCTGGCCTAGATTTCGAAGAGTTTGGTTTCCTTTTGCGGTCATGTTTGGGTGTTCGCTTTACTTGTTCTTCAGGCTCTTAGTCAGAAACCACGATTTCAACCGGGATGTCCCGTGGAGGATCGGCTTCTGTGAGAGGTACTTGTGGTTCTTCGGGGGCTGGAGGTTTTGATTGGGTTTTCCTCTTTTTAGCGTGAAGAATTCGGATCCGTTCCTCGAGGAGGCACTCGTTGTGACTTTGTGTGGGGGTGCATTTGGGTTTTCGGCCAACTTGCTTTCTTCGGCGAGGTTGGTTTGTTTCTTCAGTCAGTGATTCGGTAGTTTGAGCTTCGGGAACGGAAGGCTTTTCGGTTGGTACTCTGGTAGGGGTTGGCGAAGCCGAACCCGAGAGGAATTTGTCTAGATCCCTTCGGTCAATCGACGTCGGTTTGATCAGAGACACTGCGAAAGAAGAAGAACAAGTATTCAGAATAAGTTATTGATGGAAATTGGGAGTTATACCATAAATTGGGTTCGGGACTTACATTTATGGTCGTACAACCATGCTTGCTTGCTCAGAAGTCCTAAGCTCCATTCCTTGATGGGAATTTTCTCTAGAAGACTCACCATTTCTCTCACCCGTTCTTTTGAGATGTATGCGAAGTCTGCAGAGGTACGCTCGGAAGTGGTCCAGTCCGGAATAGAGGATATTTCGGGTCCTTTGATGACGAACCATTCCTTATGCCATTCCTCGTTGCCCGAAAGAGTGTCCATTAGAGGTCGCTTCTCGAATTTGGCATTAGGTTTGAGGGATTGTTTGCTCAACATCTTGAAACCTCGTTCCCAAGATTTACCAGCTATGAAGAAGGTGAAGAAGAAGTCGACAGCAGGGGGAATCCCTTGTTCTTGACAGAAGGCGATAAATGCCAGGATGTGGATATAGGAGTTCAGCACCAACTGGGAGAATCCCACACCTACAAACCTTAGTAGAATAACGACAAAGGCGTGGAGGGGTAAACGAACCCCCTTCTCGAGAAGGGTCATCGACATGGCGGTCCAGCCTTCGGGTCGTTGGTACATTCGTTCATAAGGAGCTGGAGCTCTCATCAGATGGGTATCTGGAATCTGGTATCGAATTTGGATATCACACAACTTGATTTCTGTAACAGTAGAAGGAGTGTTGGCATGGGGGAAATATTCTTCACTCTTGAAGAACTCTGAAGGATTTGGTGGTGGATTCTTGCCATGGGTATCAGCAGATTTGGAGTTTAGACCCGAAGTTTCTTTGATAAAGGCTTGGAGGAATGGAGACGATGGGAGCCACAGTATGGGGAACATCTTCGCCGGAATTCTGAGAAGCCATGAATGACGATTTGCAGGAAGAATGATAAATCTGGAGGAGGACGAAAGCAGGAGACGTCTAAAATTCAAATTGACAGATAAAACTGTCAAATTTGGGGGAATTCACTTTTTATACTAGTACTCTCTTCAACTTTTCACGAGGTTCAAGGGCGGCTCATTTAATGTCAGCAGTGATGATAATTTGAAAGGGTGGCGTACGATTTTGGTCTTAAGTGTTAATCGGATTGGGCTTCTCTATTGGGCTTCCGATTTTTGTTTATGTTGTTGTTTGGGTTGTGTCAGTTGAGCCTTGGTGAGTTACATTTTTGGGCCCTTGATTAATTTTATCATGATTCCTTTTGTCCTAGACCAATG
Source organism: Panax notoginseng (assembly GCA_016801055.1). Classification (NCBI taxonomy): domain Eukaryota; kingdom Viridiplantae; phylum Streptophyta; class Magnoliopsida; order Apiales; family Araliaceae; genus Panax; species Panax notoginseng. The sequence goes on along the minus strand of CM029014.1, from coordinate 172,252,888 downwards.
GCATCTATACTCTTTCATTAAACATTCTGTTTAATAAAAGACTGGTGGGCAATGTTGGGCCATAATACTTTAGACATGTTGAGGTGGGTCTTGAAAGTACTAGGCTGGTTCATTGGGACTACCCATTTGGGTGGATAATATCTTTATTTTGGTCCTATGGAGTTATTGGGTCGAGATAGTGGACCGAACCACTGGATGAGTGTGACTCCACTTGGGCTTTGACCGGTGATGATTATGGGAATAAACTTTGACTGTCATCTCTGCATTGTATTTAATGAGGATTGGACAGGACTTAGTCGGCTAAAGGCTGTGGGCCCGGGGAAGTCAGTTGCATACAGAGCAAACCGGACTTTGGAGTATAGAAGGAAGGATAATACATAATCTAAAGGTAACAAAATGAATTATTTTCTCTCTCAAGCATTAGATATTTTATCCTCCATTGTTAACCTTGTGATCGCCTGTACTGACTCTCACGCCGGAGCTATCCCCCGACGATCAAGCCGTCAAGCTTTTGGTGATTGTCGTGTTTACTGTGCAGGATAGAGACGCGTTTTACGTGATTGTGACGTGAAGAAAGATCTTGGCATTAACAATACTCAATCCCATAAAAGTTGGCTTAAGTTTGATTTTTTAGGTCAAATTAATCATTTTTTAAATCAAAATTACCATTTCTTACTAATATATAAAGGAAGCAACTATGATCATAAGAAATTTACAAAGAATATAGTACAGGTATTAACTCCAATTGTTCATGAGTTTTAAATTTTAAATAAATATATTTAGTTATTAATTTTAAAAATGGTTAATTTGACTTTTTCAAATCAATTGAGTCGGTCTTTATAGGACAAAAGAAGTTCAACTACAATTAACCCCAATTTTTATAAGAGTTCAAATTTAAAACTGTGTTAGAATCATACCACGTCAATAAAATAAAGATAATCATGTCCAGCACAAATACTTCATTAATGAGGTGTCATGTCCCTACACTGCTTGTATATACACTAACAATGCATGAAAATTTAATTCTTTTTATAAATTTTAAAATATTTTTCCATATGCTTAATAATTAATTCTAAAAATAGTCTATTTAACCATAAAAAATGAAGTCAAAACTAGACATTTAATTTGAGAAAGAGGGAGAACTATATAGCAGCTTGTATGCAAGGGAAATCTCAACAGCGGAACTATACTGGAAGGTTATGACAACAAATAGCTGCCTTCAATATAACCATTAACCAGCATTAAGAAATCTCTCAACCCAAATTCTTTTCTTGCACCTCTACAGTTAAAATTTTAAATCCCCAAGACAATTGCGAGTAAAAAGACTCGAAGGCAACAAGAAAGTTTAGGAAATGCATGTAGTTTGTTTCAAATATTGCCAAAGCAACTCATTCAACTATAAAAGCAGATGGCCAATAATTACCTTAACATGCATATATATACACACAGCTCAAGATCAAAAGATAAATAAAATGACGTACTCCCTCCATCCCACATTGTTTGCACCACTTTTTTTAGTGTATGTGGCATGGATTTGCGGGGCCTGCTGAAACACATTTGAATATTAATTGCAATATAGTAAAAGTATAATATTCCAATGTATTAAGCATATATAACAGAAAAGATCCAAAGGTGTTATTAGAAATCATTAATGTAAATGAATCTCAAGAAACTATAGTAATTAGATACGCAAGAACTTGGATTCACAACATGAGTAGTAATTCTAGAAAATAGTTCAGTTGCCTCTTAATCTGTCGATAATGATATCTTCCTATGTTTAGTTGATTGCTTGTGTACAGACAAAACACAATGAAGACTGCTATTTCTTTCGCCTTGCACTCAAAGATGGCTCCCAATATTCAGTGAAGAATATCACCACTCAAAGATGGCTCCCAATAATTTTCCATTTGGAACAACTGAAGAGAAAGGTATTGTCAGCCAAGCAGTTCAAGAAAAATACAAAATTGTCAAGCTACAAGTTTTCAAATGAGAAATTTATCATAATATTGATATAGAGAATGTTGTTGAAGAACCTATCCAAGAAAAAACATACACGAAGAAGTTTAGACAAGTTAAAGATCAATAAGTAAACTTGAGATTGAATCATTTTCAAATGAGGAGTCTAATATAGGATATATTTTTTATATCAAGTTTTTCCTAAGAGGAATAGCGTTTCTTGCTTCCCAGCCTTAATGACAATGATTTTAAGGGTGGGAAAAGCATAGAGTATCTCCTATTTCAATGTTTTATTTTATTTTCAGCTATAACTATTGAGTTTCCTTTTCGATGATTTTAAATGTTAAAATCTTAAATGTCTAAAAATATTAAATCAACTATATAACAATGTAAATGTCTTGTATCTTTTTAAGTTATAAAATCAATCAAAATAGAATACTTTGGTCCCAAGGCTTTTGAAGGCCAATCCCTTTGAAGCCATCATATTAGTTTCTCTTCTTTTGTCTTATTTTATTTATACCCCATATTTATTATTAATTAGATTGAAATCCCGGAAAATACTCAATCTGGCCTACCTGATGATATTAACCCAACCATCTCAATAAATTTTATCAAAATGCAGCTTTTAGACACAAAAATGTGGTAGTTCAATTTTTTGTAGCAAGTGCATTGTATGTGATGGGAACTCCAAGTTAAGAACAAAGAAGAAATTTTTATATTTATTATTTGGAGTTGTTATTATGTTTAATATAAAAGTAGTTAGTGTAATTTATATATTTTATTTATTAGTGGAAATTTAGGACATTAATTTGTTATTAGAAATTATTAATAATGATATTTTAGTCGTTTAGTACTTTTATTATTCCCCAAGTAATATTAGGGTGTTGTGTCTTTTTAAATAGTTAGACTACATACTATTGATATTGAAATTGATTATTTTATACCGTAGAGGTATCTTACGGCAGAGGTATTTTATCCATCTTGGTGTTGATACGTGAAGTTGATACACTTGAGAGATCGCCTAAAAACACTGTTCATTCATCGTAGTTACTGTTCATCCCGCATCGCGACTATTGTTCACTGTTTTGGAGTTATTGTTCATCGGAAGAGCTGTGACTGCAGCTAAAAAAAGAAACCAGAAAAAAGAAGAGATGCAAAAGAGTGAAATTGTTGTTGTGTTTTGCCATCCTCATCCTTGCCACCACCGTCTTCATCTATTTCTGCTCCCTTTGGGCCTACCCATTTCTTTTGTCTTGGTTGCTGATATGATTGAAGGGAAACCCTAACATCTAACTTATAAATATTTTACCAAAATTATAGTTTGCTCCCCTATAGTTTCATCTAATATTTCAGTTTTAGCCCATAGTTTATATACTTTTCACTTATACCCTTTTACCATTTTGAATTAGCCCATTCACTTTGTGCATTTATACTTTAGCCCCTGTTTTCAATTTTCTTTTCAGTTAGGCCCTTAAGTTATCAACAAAAAAAAGTTTCATTTTATTTATTTTATAACCCATTGTCCCAAACACCCAATGTCTCAAGCCACTAAAGAATTGCTTGCGGAAGTAAATGAGTATATTTGGTTTCTCAATGGTGGAAGTGATCGAATACACTACCTTATTAATACATGTGGCCATAAATATTTGAAACCCAAACAGGAAGAACTTAGATAGGATATGGTTCATGCACAAGATTACCTTGGAAAATTACAACGTCGATATCAAAATGAACAAAGAAAAGCTGAAGCAAAGAAATGTCAACGAGTTAAAGTAAAATAACTTCAAAAGGCTACAGCCTACACATGAAACGATTTCTATATGTTCTTCTATAAAAGATAACATCTCTTTTATAAAAGATACATCTCTTCTATAAAAGAAGGTCTTATTGGCTTGCGGGAACATATTCAAGAAGAGCAAGAGAAAGAAAAAGAGAATATTTCTAATTTTAGGGCTACAGACCGTTGTGACGTATCCATGAAAATTCTTGAAGTTCCAAAAGTTGAACTAGAGATTGTGTATGAGCAACAAATTGTGAAAAACTCTAAAGTTGCTTTTGAGCTGTTCCTTATCGAATAAAGGACAATTCAAGAAGTTGATCCAATCCAGGTTGACATTGTTGACTTCGTTGTTCCAGAAAGCTTCTTTTCAATACCTTTGAATACAAAAGCGATACTCTAATCAATTTTCTTTCCAAAAAATTTTTAGCCTTATCGCGTGATGATGTTGTCAAAGGTATTCCAAAATATTCTTCCGTTGCAAAGGAGTTCATGACTTATTCTATCATCATATTATAAAACTCAAGGTCGAGTTTTCTCCAACAAAAAGAGAGTGATGGGGATTTCAAGTCAAGAACAAAAAAGAGATTTTTTTATATTTATTATTTGGAGTTTTTATAATGTTTAATATAAAAATAGTCGATATGATTTATGTACTTTATTTATTAGTGAGGATTTAGGACATTAATTAATGATTATGAATTATTAATAAAGGTATTTTAGTTGTTTAGTACTTTTATTATTCCCTAAGTAATATTAAGGTTTTGTGTCTCTTTAAATAGTAATATAATCCAAACAAGTCGTATAGACTACATATTATTGATATTGAGGTTGATTATTTTATATCGTAGATATATCTTACCGTAGAGATATTTTATCCATCTTAGTGTTTAAACGTGGAGTTGATACACTTAAAGATCCTAGTTATTTAAACGTGGAGTTTAAATCCAAGTTTATTTTCCATTAATTCTTCATCCTAAATCTGTCCTACATTAGTATGCTACAAAAAGAAAAAGCTTCTCCAGGCCAAAAATAGATTCACATGCATATCAGCCTAAAATGACCATACACCTACACTGAAACAATATCAAAGAAGATGAAGTTGAAGGAGTGCAGATCTGAACTTATAGACAATTAGACATACAGGTTAACAAATTTACCTCATCAAGACTGTGCAAAGTGCCGCCTTGCCCTTGTGTTTTCACGAACTGGTAAAACTAAACTATCTTGAAATGTCATCGCAATAAAACCCTCTCGGGATATAAAATTTCTTGAGATGGGGAAGGTTATAAAGTTATTTTCCTTATTGTTGTAAATGACTACTTGATTTTTCCCGATCGCGGTGATGAATTCACCCTCCTTTGTAAACCATAATTTGGAGTTGGAATTGAAGAATTCTGCCTCCGGAAATTCAACTGGAAAATAGATACTAAACCATGTCCAAGATTCCTTCACACCATATTCCTTCATCTTCCAAACTATCACAGTGTTTGTATTATGGCTATGGTAGTACGCACAAAGGCATCCTCCCATTGCAAACAAACTAAAGTCATGGCTCCAATACTTTGGTAACAGTACCTCTTTGATCTTCATTTCCCTCATATCAAGGTATACGATTTGACGTGCAAAAGGATCGTCCTTTGGTATCCCAACCCAATGTAGAACACCATTCAAAGTTACACCATTCAGAGCTACACCATTCAGATCACTCTTAATCAAATAAGGAAAATCTTCAATTTCCACATACTCATCAGTTCTAATAGAAAAAACCCCAATTCTATTATTGTCTTCGGACATACTAAACACCACCTTGTAATCATTCGTAAAACAATCATAACAAAGCCCAGTAAGTATTCCAGCATCTTCAAAATTAGGGCAGGGAAATTTCTTGTGAACTCTAATTGAGGGATTCCACAATACCAACATATTATCACCCTGATGACCCAGTAACACCAAACCATTACATGAACCAAAAACACAAGCATCTCGATATTTCTTCACTGGAAAACACAACCTCTCAATTTCACAAGAATCAGATTCATAATCAATCGAGTAAAAAGAACAAGAACTGATCGAAATAAAAAGCTTTTGACGATCAAAATTAGCGGTTTCAGTGAGATGAAATTTACCAAAATTGAGTTCGGAGATCACATCACGCCATGGTTTCGAAACGGACCTGAATCGCAATAACGATTTCACCGGTAATTTAGACAGAATTTGATAAACAACCTCGCCGGGAAGATCTGATGATTCTCTTTCAATTGGTGGCGCCTTTTTTCTTGATCTCTTCCTCCCAACTCCTTTGCCGATCATGTTTTTCGGATTTTCTGAGCAGAGATCAAAAGCTTGTTAGGGATTATGGTGATGTAATATGGTTTTGTGGAAATTCTTATATCTTATAAAGAGGCTACAAAAATGGTAACGTTTCCTTTCTGAGTCTAAAATCTTTGCACTTACCATGTTTGATTTGTTTTCTAAAATTAAATGATAAATTAGTTTATTGAATTAAATAATCCTTCGATATTTTCGATTATTTAGTGGCAGTAGCCAGGAGACGATTTGGTTTCTTCAGAAAGAGATGAGTGGGTTTCTTCACAATGTTACAGACTAGCAGTGTTGGTTTTATAAAGGACAAAAAATAAGACATAAAGCGTACTCCCTCCATCTTCAAAATGATTTCAAAATAATAATTAAATATATAAATTTTTTTATTCTCAAAAGATGAGATAAAATATATAAAATAATAAATAAATATGTCCATTAATATAAAAAAATAAAAATATTTATCACTTTATATAATCTGAACATTAAGAATAAATTTAAAAAAAAATTACTCTATTACTTTTATTTTTATTTTTTTTAATATGTGTGCAAATTATATTTTATTTATGAGAAAGTAATTTTTTATTTAAAATTCTATTGTTATGAACTTTTTAACGAATAGAAAATAAAATAAGTTTTTTCTTGTCACAATTAGACGGATTTAGTCGTAAAACTCAATAACATAAACTAAAAATTTGGGACAGAGTAACATTTATGTGATAAGATGTAAAAAATATAAATATGAAGACATATTTTTCTTTTACGCACACCATTAAAATAATAAATTATTAATTTTAATAAGATGGCATGATAATAAATTATAATGTGAACTTTAAAATATTATGTTATTTAATTTTATATCCCAAAATAAATTCCTTTTGTAAAAAAGATTAATAATATTCTATTTAAGAGCATTTACAATAGTATTTTTATCTTTATCTTTGCTCTGTAGTGATGTTGACTCATTCTGCAAGATAGAGATATTGACTCATTATGCAGGATAGATATATTGACTCGTTCTACGAGTATTCACAATAGTTTCCTTATTTATATCTATATTCTATAATGATATTGACTCATTCTACGAGTATTCACGATAGTTTCCTTATTTCTATCTATATTCTATAATGATATTGACTTATTCTGCAGGATAGAGATTCAATTTTTTCACTATGTATTCAACAGGTTCCTTATATTTATTCCTTAAATATTGAAATTTAAAAGTAAAAATTTGAAAGTTTCAACAGTCAAATCATATTTTGACTGTTATAAATACAATCTCTTGTTTTTAATTATAAAATCGTTATTAATTTATTAATCTTTTTTGAAGTAAGAATGTGATATTTTTAAATTTAAAATTAATATAAATTTAATCAATACATATTGTAACTTATTTAGAAAAAAATACTACTACTTATAAAATTTATTATTTTTATAATTCTTAGCAAAATTATTAAGTTTGAGAATGCATCAAATTGACTTATAAAAATTAATAATAATCTTATAATTTATAAAAGAGAGTATAATTTATCAATTGTACTCCACTGTAAAATAACTTTTATTTTATTTTAAATTTTAAGTAATTTATGGAGTAGATATTAAATGGATTGTAGCTGCAAATGTACATAAGATCAATATTAACTTTTAAAAAGTTAATTTGTGATATTTTAAATTTAAATTTGATATGCTTCATTTAAATTTTGAAAATAATAAATTTTATAATTAATAGTACTTTTATAATATTTATAATTATATTGACATGAATTAAATAAATTTGTGACAACCCCAAAATAGGTCCATTCCATCCAACCCATTTTGAGTCGCCAAATACATGGTACAGAAAATAACTACAACTTTATTACAACAATTGTCGTGCAAAATACAACAACACATATGCTGTGAGTTTGGATACAAATATATACCAAATGTGACTCATGTTCCAACCGTGGACATCACCTCACAATGACACCTTACATAAAGGTATAGTCAAAAACTGTTTTGAAAATTAGAATCTTTGGGAAGTGCTTAAGAAAACCTTCGTACATGGGAGGCCATGCTTCTAGGTTGTGATAGATATCATATGGCCACAGAATTATCCTTGGTTTACCCAATAGACCCCAAAGAAAAACGAGAAGATTACTATCATATTCTTCCCAATGGTGAGTCTTCTCTTGACTTATCATTATCTCCACTGTCTCTAATTGAGAATTATACTTCAAACAAACACCAAGATTATATAGGTAGTGCCCATAGATATACTCAGCAAGTGGATGAGCACAACCCTGTCTTATGATGACACGATGTTGTATGTCATTAGACATCTTGTATGACAGTGGCAAAACACTCTTCCAACGTTAGGTTCGCCTCACCCTATTGGATTCACCAAATATAACTACTAAATGAACTTTTCTATACTGCTTCGGGAGAACATCCACAGCTAGAGACCACCGTTCTATTTCCCCGTTACCCTCGCTCGACCCAGCTACACTCTTATTACCTGAAAGGAATTGTGAAGCAAAAGGGTGAGCACAACTAGCTCAGTAAAGAATATCATGACTAAAGATAATTAAATTATCAATAGCCTTCATCAATAATAAATCAGAGATTTAGAACATATGGTAAATGATAAAAATTTCAACCATAGTTGCAGCGGAACGAGCAATCCATTAGAAGAGTCAAATAGACTATAAAGTCTATTATTTTCTCCATGTTAAAAATCCACCAACAATGTTTTATCCCTGTAACATCAATCAACAATTCTGGTCCACAATCATATGAATAACTCATAATCATAACTGTAGTTCTAAATTCCTCTTCTCATCTAGGACGAAGATAATTTTCATCACCTGAAACATCAAACATCATGGTTATACCAAATCACAGTTCCTGTTCATAATCATACTAATAACTTCATCTTTGCACTACGAGCCAAAGATATTCATCAACAAGTCATCTTTGCACTACAGGCCAAAGATATTCATCAACAGTTCATCTTTGCATTACTGGCCAAAGATATTCATCTACAATTCATCTTTGCACTACAGGCCAAAGATATTCCTCAACAATTAATATTTGCACTACAGGCCAAATATATTCATATCTCAAAGAAATATATAATCATTTCAGAATTTATATACACCATAATTATAACCATGTTAATCAATTCATCTTTACACTTAAGCTAAAGATATTCAATTGTAAATTCAATGGTCATGATCATACCAGTCACAATTCAACTTTGCACTACAGGCCAAAGAGAACCCTAGTCATGATCATACCAATAATCTACCCATCTTTACACTCTAGTGAAAGAGAAATTCAACATCAGGGTTATAAAAATGTTATATATGATAATAAAATCAATATAATCAACATATAGATTTAATCTCAAGAGTAATATTCATAAATCAACTATAATTTGGTTAGTAAAAGAAACCAATTTTGTCGTGAATAGTAACTCGTGAATAGTAACTCGTGAATAGTAACACCGACTCAAAAAGGTAGAAATTCCACAATAAAATTCATACCAATACTTCGGTATAATGATATTGAAAGAATAACATTTCTTAAGCTTATAAACAATTTATTTAAATTGTTTACACTTTACTAATTAATGCATTTAATCATCATAAAATGTCAACTCTTAAGATTTCATCATCAATAGCCAAAACCCTCATCAAAAATCTGCATATACCTCATATAGGATTCTCAAGCCATAAAATCCTATTTTCCAATTTTCTTACTTCACATAACATATTTAATTCATTTTCTCATAACTAGACTATTTTCATAAAAAATACCAAATCCGTTCCAAAAATATTTCTTTTCTGAAATTTAGCATAATATAGTCCCATAGTGAACATATATTTTTCTCAGAATTTTTAAAAGTCATTTACTATTTTTCATATGACCAAAATAGCCGAATATTTAGACATTTATCAAAAATTATACTTTTGTCTAAAAATTTTGAAATTTACAGAGTATACTTCTATCATATACATGTACTCCCAATAAAAATTTCATCAATTTTGGAGTTAATCACAAGGAATTATAAGCTGTTACTTTTAAAATAGTCTTTTCCCATAAAATTCATAACTCTTAATCTATACATCCAAAAATCACCATTTTTGGACACAATCAATAAAACTCATCAAAATATCATTTCAAATTTTTTCAGAATTTTTGAAGTTCAGAAAAATTACGAAACTGAAAAACATAACAACTCTTAAAATCCCTTACTATCCCTTACTATCCCTTACTATCCCTTACCTCAAAAGAGCAGTACTTCTGATCGGTATAAGGCTGAAGGAAACTTGCACTGATGAATAGAAACTCACCAAGTATCTAAAAACTCACAAAATATGCTTCATAATATAGAGAGAGAAAGAGAGAAAGCTTATGTTTCTGGTGTGATTTTCAATTCTAACTTAGCCCTCTATTTATAGGAAAATTTTGGTAGGTTTGACCTGCAACCTGATGGCTTTACCTGCTACTATTCCCACCCACCACATTTGAAATATAATTCAGCACATTTCTTCACCAACCACAAGTGGGGCCCACCAATTCTAGAATTTTCCATCAAAATGATAAACTCCGAAAATTCAATAATTTCTGAACCAGTCATCTTGTAAAATTCGTAATAAATCATACGTTCATTTTTAACAGTTCAAAATTTGTGGACATATACTCAACTTATATATGTATAACATATCCAAAAATTACCACGATCCAACGGTCGGATTAAAAATTATAACCCCCGCAAACTATCTCAAAAACCCTGATTTTTAATACCTCCATTCCGACAAAAATACTGACAAAAACCTCAAGATTAACTCCTTCATTTTTAACCACAAAAATATATCCCTCATTTATATCCACATAAAATAAATATTTCCTTATCATATGAATCAATAATTAATTATTCACAAATAATACTACAGAATCACATTTATGACAACCAGGCCGTTCCCAGGAAAGAGGGGGCTTTCCAATAAGGATTTCTCCTTACTGGCGCGCAATTAGATGACCAAACCTCTCCTTAGGCAGAACTTTCTAGACATTGCCAATAATGTTATCTAATAATATTATTCAAATAATATGAATTATTGATCTGATAAAGGAAAATACTGTGCATCAACAATTATTGAACAACAATAATATAAAATTTCAACGTAGCAATTATTGAATCAATAAAATAAAATATTGAACAGTAATTACTGTAACAATTATTGAGTAGTGCCATCTTACGTAAGAATCAATAATTTTAAAAATACTGTGTAATACCGTGTGCTACTGTGCAATAACGCGTATTACTGTATTTTAACCACCGGGTATTCCAACAGTGTTAATGGTAACAACTACGCCGTTATTTGTAAAAACTCAAATTTGTCATTTTCTTCACCCGACAATTATTCGTTATGGGGCCCACAAATAGCTGCGCCGTCGTACGAATATTCTCCGACAAAAAGAATATTCCACGACCAAACGAATATTCCCCGACAACAATGATTATTTTATAACCACTTGCTTATTTTGAAAAAAAAAAATTCATATTTCACCCATAACTTTAAACTTTTATCAATTTAACCATTTACTGAATAGTAATTATAAGAAAAATTGAATACTTTTATTTCATAAAATTCGGGGTCTTACAATCTCCCCTCCTTATGAAATTTCGTCCCCGAAATTTACGTACCTGGTATTTCAAAGAATTGAGAATACCTTCCTTTCATTTCAGATTCCATCTTTCCTGTCATCATGATTTCTCCATTGCTCATCTCCTGTATTTCAGATATCATTCTAGAATACAGCTTCAAAATAAGGGTTAATTGAACAAATTAACATATCACATAATATCCCAATATTATGACTGACCAACAAATAAGCTTAGGTAGGACACACTAGCGAAGGATTTACTCATCTCTCCCCTCCTAGTTATATTCCCCGATCTCCGCCAAAGATCATATCCCTAAGCTCTGATACCACCTGTGACAACCCCAAAATAGGTCCATTCCATCCAACCCATTTTGAGTCGCCAAATACATGGTACAGAAAATAACTACAACTTTATTACAACAATTGTCGTGCAAAATACAACAAGACATATGCTGTGAGTTTGGATACAAATATATACCAAATGTGACTCATGTTCCAACCGTGGACATCACCTCACAATGACACCTTACATAAAGGTATAGTCAAAAACTGTTTTGGAAATTAGAATCTTTGGGAAGTGCTTAAGAAAACCTTCGTACATGGGAGGCCATGCTTCTAGGTTGTGATAGATATCATATGGCCACAGAATTATCCTTGGTTTACCCAATAGACCCCAAAGAAAAACGAGAAGATTACTATCATATTCTTCCCAATGGTGAGTCTTCTCTTGACTTATCATTATCTCCACTGTCTCTAATTGAGAATTATACTTCAAACAAACACCAAGATTATATAGGTAGTGCCCATAGATATACTCAGCAAGTGGATGAGCACAACCCTGTCTTATGATGACACGAGGTTGTATGTCATTAGACATCTTGTATGACAGTGGCAAAACACCCTTCCAACGTTAGGTTCGCCTCACCCTATTGGATTCACCAAATATAACTACTAAATGAACTTTTCTATACTGCTTCGGGAGAACATCCACAGCTAGAGACCACCGTTCTATTTCCCCGTTACCCTCGCTCGACCCAGCTACACTCTTATTACCTGAAAGGAATTGTGAAGCAAAAGGGTGAGCACAACTAGCTCAGTAAAGAATATCATGACTAAAGATAATTAAATTATCAATAGCCTTCATCAATAATAAATCAGAGATTTAGAACATATGGTAAATGATAAAAATTTCAACCATAGTTGCAGCGGAACGAGCAATCCATTAGAAGAGTCAAATAGACTATAAAGTCTATTATTTTCTCCATGTTAAAAATCCACCAACAATGTTTTATCCCTGTAACATCAATCAACAATTCTGGTCCACAATCATATGAATAACTCATAATCATAACTGTAGTTCTAAATTCCTCTTCTCATCTAGGACGAAGATAATTTTCATCACCTGAAACATCAAACATCATGGTTATACCAAATCACAGTTCCTGTTCATAATCATACTAATAACTTCATCTTTGCACTACGAGCCAAAGATATTCATCAACAAGTCATCTTTGCACTACAGGCCAAAGATATTCATCAACAGTTCATCTTTGCATTACTGGCCAAAGATATTCATCTACAATTCATCTTTGCACTACAGGCCAAAGATATTCCTCAACAATTAATATTTGCACTACAGGCCAAATATATTCATATCTCAAAGAAATATATAATCATTTCAGAATTTATATACACCATAATTATAACCATGTTAATCAATTCATCTTTACACTTAAGCTAAAGATATTCAATTATAAATTCAATGGTCATGATCATACCAGTCACAATTCAACTTTGCACTACAGGCCAAAGAGAACCCTAGTCATGATCATACCAATAATCTACCCATCTTTACACTCTAGTGAAAGAGAAATTCAACATCAGGGTTATAAAAATGTTATATATGATAATAAAATCAATATAATCAACATATAGATTTAATCTCAAGAGTAATATTCATAAATCAACTATAATTTGGTTAGTAAAAGAAACCAATTTTGTCGTGAATAGTAACTCGTGAATAGTAACTCATGAATAGTAACTCGTAAATAGTAACTCGTGAATAGTAACACCGACTCAAAAAGGTAGAAATTCCACAATAAAATTCATACCAATACTTCGGTATAATGATATTGAAAGAATAACATTTCTTAAGCTTATAAACAATTTATTTAAATTGTTTACACTTTACTAATTAATGCATTTAATCATCATAAAATGTCAACTCTTAAGATTTCATCATCAATAGCCAAAACCCTCATCAAAAATCTGTATATACCTCATATAGGATTCTCAAGCCATAAAATCCTATTTTCCAATTTTCTTACTTCACATAACATATTTAATTCATTTTCTCATAACTAGACTATTTTCATGAAAAATACCAAATCCGTTCTAAAAATATTTCTTTTCTGAAATTTAGCATAATATAGTCCCATAGTGAACATATATTTTTCTCAGAATTTTTAAAAGTCATTTACTATTTTTCATATGACCAAAATAGCCGAATATTTAGACATTTATCAAAAATTATACTTTTGTCTAAAAATTTTGAAATTTACAGAGTATACTTCTATCATATACATGTACTCCCAATAAAAATTTCATCAATTTTAGAGTTAATCACAAGGAATTATAAGCTGTTACTTTTAAAATAGTCTTTTCCCATAAAATTCATAACTCTTAATCTATACATCCAAAAATCACCATTTTTGGACACAATCAATAAAACTCATCAAAATATCATTTCAAATTTTTTCAGAATTTTTGAAGTTCAGAAAAATTACGAAACTGAAAAACATAACAACTCTTAAAATCCCTTACTATCCCTTACTATCCCTTACTATCCCTTACCTCAAAAGAGCAGTACTTCTGATCGGTATAAGGCTGAAGGAAACTTGCACTGATGAATAGAAACTCACCAAGTATCTAAAAACTCACAAAATATGCTTCATAATATAGAGAGAGAAAGAGAGAAAGCTTATGTTTCTGGTGTGATTTTCAATTCTAACTTAGCCCTCTATTTATAGGAAAATTTTGGTAGGTTTGACCTGCAACCTGATGGCTTTACCTGCTACTATTCCCACCCACCACATTTGAAATATAATTCAGCACATTTCTTCACCAACCACAAGTGAGACCCACCAATTCTAGAATTTTCCATCAAAATGATAAACTCCGAAAATTCAACAATTTCTGAACCAGTCATCTTGTAAAATTCGTAATAAATCATACGTTCATTTTTAACAGTTCAAAATTTGTGGACATATACTCAACTTATATATGTATAACATATCCAAAAATTACCACGATCCAACGGTCGGATTAAAAATTATAACCCCCGCAAACTATCTCAAAAACCCTGATTTTTAATACCTCCATTCCGACAAAAATACTGACAAAAACCTCAAGATTAACTCCTTCATTTTTAACCACAAAAATATATCCCTCATTTATATCCACATAAAATAAATATTTCCTTATCATATGAATCAATAATTAATTATTCACAAATAATACTACAGAATCACATTTATGACAACCAGGCCGTTCCCAGGAAAGAGGGGGCTTTCCAATAAGGATTTCTCCTTACTGGCGCGCAATTAGATGACCAAACCTCTCCTTAGGCAGAACTTTCTAGACATTGCCAATAATGTTATCTAATAATATTATTCAAATAATATGAATTATTGATCTGATAAAGGAAAATACCGTGCATCAATAATTATTGAACAACAATAATATAAAATTTCAACGTAGCAATTATTGAATCAATAAAATAAAATATTGAACAGTAATTACTGTAACAATTATTGAGTAGTGCCATCTTACGTAAGAATCAATAATTTTAAAAATACTGTGTAATACCGTGTGCTACTGTGCAATAACGCGTATTACTGTATTTTAACCACCGGGTATTCCAACAGTGTTAACGGTAACAACTACGTCGTTATTTGTAAAAACTCAAATTTGTCATTTTCTTCACCCGACAGTTATTCGTTATGGGGCCCACAAATAGCTGCGCCGTCGTACGAATATTCTCCGACAAAAAGAATATTCCACGACCAAACGAATATTCCCCGACAACAATGATTATTTTATAACCACTTGCTTATTTTGAAAAAAAAAATTCATATTTCACTCATAACTTTAAGCTTTTATCAATTTAACCATTTACTGAATAGTAATTATAAGAAAAATTGAATACTTTTATTTCATAAAATTCGGGGTCTTACAAAATTAATATCAATTTTAAATTTGAATACGTTTGAAATTAATTTTAAAAAAATAAGTCAATATTAATTTTATAATTTGAAAATGATAATTAGTTGGATAATGATTGATGAGTTGTCCACTTAAATGAGGATGTGAAATATCATTTTGCATACATATAGAACAGTCATCTTGAGGAGTAAAATCCTATATAGGGATTGAAATAAAAAATTAAATAAAGATAAAAAAACTGTTAGATAATAATTTATCGATGTATTCTTTAAAGTTGAAGATATAAAATTTATCAAAGAAATTATTGTGAATGCTCTAATAAATTAATAGATTTATTAGTTTTTCGAGTTAAAAAGAAGTCTAAAAGACCATTCACCGTCTCTCTTTAAAAAGGAATATTTGTTCCATACCGCTTGATTGATATCAAATCTTTTGGGACTTGCTACAAAAGTGCAAGTAGCCATATTTTCAATCGTAATCTTACAAAATTGCATAATTACCAATGCAGATGTGGATGTGACAGTGCAATTTCAATTATAGCACATTTGTGAGTATGAATATATTATATTTTTATTATTTTTATTGTAAACATAAAATATTTTTTGTTATAGGGAGAAGAAGAATTTTAGCCCTTCTTTTGAAACTGTCACAAATATTTTTTCCCTTCTCCTTAGAAGTTTTATTTTATAATAATTCTGTCCTCTTATTTTTTTAATTTTTTATTCTTTATTTTATCTCCAAAAATTAATAAAACTCTTATTATATCCTTATAATAATTGCATAAGCAACGCGTGTCATTAGGATTATATTATTAAGGGAGAACAATAAAAATAATCATTATCATATGATATGTTTGTTGGATCAGGATCCTCTATGAGTATTTTTCTGTAACGATCTTGTGAGGATTTTGTTGTGGGGTTGACAACACATTAAAAATGAGATATAATGTCTTATAACTCTTTTTTTTGTTTGTGTATCAAAACGACGTCGTTTTGATAGGATTTTTTTTACAAGTTGACAAAAAATTAAAAGCCACCAAACGCCGTTTAGTTTTACATATAATTATTTTAAATTTCTTAATTATTCTGTATATGATTTTTTTTTATATTTAATAACTTAGCTTGCTATTAATATTAGGATAACTACAAACTTGGCTAAAAAAAATGAATAAATATATCGGTTATAATTATCGTTAATGTTTTCAATGTGGCTTTAGTTATTTTTCGTTTATTATTGTTTATGTTTGTTTATTAATATTATTATTATAATTTGTATTTATCTGTTCCATAAAAAGAGTTTACTCTCACCACTGAAAATATTATTAGTATTTATTCTAACCATTGGGCCGGCTGGGTCAACCAAGAAAATATTCTAGACCTATCAATTATTATTTACATATTCCTTTATATCTTTTTCTATTATTAATAATTGTTTTAGTTTACCTCTCTTAATCCACTGCTCAACGGAGACAATCACTATCACAACTCAAATACTATTTTAAATGTACTTTTTTTACTTTACTTCGTTTGTTTGGTAAAAGTAAACGGTGTTTGGTGGCTTCTAATTTTCTATCAACTTGTAAAAAAAATTCTATCAAAACGACGTCGTTTTGATATACAGACAAAAAAAGAGAGTTGTGAGCCATTGGATCTCCTTTTTAATGTGTTGTCCAACCTATAGCAAAACCCTCACAAGATCCTCACAGAGAAATTCTCATAGAGGATCCGGATCCATGTTTGTTTGCAAATATTATAATCCCAAGACTATTAATTCTAAGACTGTAATCTCGAGATTATAATTATAGGTTATGCTTATTTGTAAGGATTATACTTGGAATATGATTATTAATCTCAAGTGTCTTGTTTGTTTTCAAATTTAGACTTCTGACTATTAGTTTAGGAATTATAAAATGACTTAGGATTATAATCATATGATTAATAGTCTTGGGATTATAATCCCATGGATTATAATCCTTGCAAACAGACATAGCCATAATGTCAAGACTATTAAGCCATTTTATAATTTTGAGACTAATAATCCCAAGTCTAAATTTCAAAATAAACAAGACACTTAGGATTAAAAGTCATATCCTAAATATAATTTTTGTAAATAAATATAGCCATAAAGCTCTATCATTGTGACACCCCCAAATCTGGGTACTTCATTCCCCTAAGACTTGGTGTTCACTTTTCATACATTTATACTATCTACCCAAATATGATAACATTTAAACCATAAATCCTCCTATTAAAGGGTTACATCATTAAATTAAAAAGTCTCCCAGGTTTTCTAACCTTTAACATAAATCAAGTGCGAAAATAAGAATAGTTACATCACATCATTTAAATAAAGTCTATTAACATAAAAGTCAATAAATTACAAGTCTTCATCACTTGTATATTTTTCCTTTTTCTTTGTTTGTAGTAGGTTCATCGACCTTCTCAACCTTAACTGCAATAATTATATTTATGCAAGAGTGAGCAAAACAAATGTTCACTAGATATAGCAATGAATCAACAAGAGAATAATATTTGCCAATGAATAGGCTCATCAAAACTAAATAGTACTCAATCAATGATAACCAAAAACTCGGATCAAAATATGAAATATATCTGAGGGTCATAAGACCACGAAGTATGTCCACGGTTACAAGTAATCTTTCAACTTTAACCTAAACAGTTATACTGTAGGGACTTCACGTACTTAAGGGGATCAGCCTTTTGTACCATGTATTGTGCACAAACATCTAAACGCATCGCGTACCCCTATAATAGGGTTGTTCTTCTCAGTTTTAGAGTACAAGTCCGCACAAAAAAAAGTTTGGTTTGGATAAACTTCAAGGGTAATTTAGAGTTTCACGAACATCAACTAAATGATTAGTTGAATCAACAAAATTTGATAACACTACGGTTGATCAATAACAACATAATATAGAACAATTGAGAATCATAAGTGAACCGACTATATATTAAACTCATGCTTGGAAATAACTAGAAAGCATAAGTATTAAATAAAATGATAAACCTTTGCTTGAACAATAATAAGCTAAGGCTATGATATTGTCAAATTAGAAATTGAATTACTGAACATACATTAACTGATAGCAAGGTGAACAATGAAAACTTGCTCAACATGATAATAACTTGTGCAAAGTAATTTAAAATAAGACAGCTCAACATTAGAGACTAGAGTTGCATTCATTTTAAAGGAATGAAACTTAAGAAACTTGATTTACTATAAACAAGTTAGAGTAGATCAACAATAATTAGAATTCAAAACTTGTTCGAATAAAGTTAGGGTTATAGCTTGCTCATATAAAGTTTATGAATAAAGAACTTGCTCAATCAAAGTTTGATAGTAAGAAACTTGCCTCGTGCATAAGCTATAAATTTACAACTCACGTTCACCTACACATAGTATTAGAATAACAATATCTATTAGATATACTAACATCCACTTTCCAAAATAACACTCACTTCTAGTTAAACTTGTTATTTTAGTACAAGTCCTACTTTACCATACACATTTCAGAATCACAAGTGTTAATTTCACAACACTTATTCATTATTCATTAAGTTTCTTAAATCATAACATATCATTTTCACAACTTACTAATTTACATTTTAGAATTACTAACCACATGATACAATTCTATTTTAACCTTTCATTACATGTTTCTCACTTTAACATAACATTAGACCAAGTTACAATAGGTGTCCAAAGTCTGCAGAAATAGCAGACTTCACTGGGTTTGACTGACTACTGGCGCGACCGCGCCATATTTACCTTAGAGTTCGGTGCGCCAGCGCCTAGAGGCAGCGCGTCCGCGCTCGGCACCTGTAACACCCCAAAATCCGGTCTACTTTCAGACCCGGACTCCGTGCGTCACGATCCCATCACCTTCCAAACACACATCATTATATAGCTAAATATAATGACATACATTCTCAAAACCTAGGTTCTCGAAACCTTAAAATCTCTTTCATTACAAATAATGGTAATTACATTATTCTTTTCATCTTACACGAGTGACTTTTATCCGCCACCAAGGATACATAATTGTTCATTAAACTAGTCTATAGTTTAATTTTATCATTCTATATTACAAGTCTTCACTTGTTCTTCATGCACATTCATATACTGAATGACACTTCGTCTGGATATCGCTCAGCTTGATCTTTACGGGATCCTTAAGTTCTTTCTAACATCGTTCGCTGAAAATGTTTTTCATTTAAAGTAAGTGTGAGCATTCAATTGCCCAGCAAGTCATAACAGTTGAACAAACAACTTCAAGAGTTTAAACATTCTTCAGAACTTCAATAACCGAACAAAGGTTATGAAACAACTTGAATAATAGGAATAGTCTCGATTCCTATCATCTTACAACATTCATCACATACTATTTACAGTACTTTCATTCTTCTACCTTTTTCCATACATATCATGTCTGGCTAGAATCATTAGCACAGACTTATCAATAACGGTTCATTTATAAACAGAACATACTTGTATTGAACAGTTCATCTCATAGAAACACCAAAGTGTTCACATTGTGGCACAAGGCCTCATACGTTCTACCACCTTGTACAAATATCACACATTCGCACACATACAGAACTTCTCAAGTCCAACATCTGAGAAGTTCAAGAAACTAACATTTATATAAAATGAATGAAGTTAGGAAACTTGCCTTATGCACAGCTACAACTTATAGTTTACGCTGAACTGCTCATTCCAATTCCTATGTAGCACATAAGAACATAGCACGTACACCAATTAGTTATATACTTGACTTACGCATTGGTTTACTTAACTTTACTTCTTAAGGTTCACGTTTTTGTAATTTAAGTTTACGCGACCAACTTTCATTACCGACTTACGACTTCATGACATACGGAGATGTCTTACTCATAACCTTCATCATCTTTGATGATTTACATGCTTATCTTCTTCTTATAACTTCTATAGGACTCAGCACACATCACTTCTCTGCTAGTAGTCCATATAGTACTCTAAGTGGTTTTCCACAAACAACCAACAAACAAGTTCCCGTCTCATCTACACTGCCCACACAGTGAGTTAGATCGGTTGCCAGTTTTGTATATACCTTCGCTCTCTGAAGGAATTGTTTAGTCCAGCTCCCATATGTCAACTATCAAAGTTACGATTGTACCACAACCTAACTTCTCTTAACTTATACGAACCATTAAACTATAATGTTCATTAAGTCAAATTCTTATTCCTTACGGCTTCCTGACAACTAGATGTCATACCTCAGGATTCATTCTTTATCGTCCATCATACAGTCTTTTGTATAGTCAGAACGATCGTTCAATGTCAATACTATGAGGTCATAGCATTAAACATTTTATATTAACCTATTCATATCTTACAACGTCTGATTCCTTCAACTCGGAACGTTGTCCAAGTTATACTTATTAACTCGGCTTCTTAACGTTATACGTTATTTATTATCTTTAACTCAGTTTCTTCACCGTTCACGGTTAAACAACATTCTTCTTTACCTTACGGTCAAACCATACACGGAGTGTAGGTTCTTCTCGTTTAATATTCACGTACACTCAACCCTTACGTTGGTTAAAGTATTTAACGCTTACCTTTCATTCTAACATTCTATATCCGACTCACTCTCGGACTTTCATTAATCTTATAACCGTTTGCTACAGCTTTTTACAATAATTCATATCTTACTTACTACTTTCGTCAACGTCCAAGTTATACAACCATTGTACACTTAAAACGTTCGTCCAACTCGAATACGATTCACGGGGATCGTTTATGTATTCCACGTTCACGTTGCTCGTCTCTAAATCTCTTATTCAACCTTTACTAAAGGTTTAAGTTACGTTACGTGAACTACATGTTCATATTTCTTTCTTGCACGTCTCCCAGTAATTGAGCAATAAAAATCTCATTACTGGGCCTTGCCCTGCACCGGCGCTGCGGCGCCGTGCCCCTTCCTTTCTCTTGCGCTGCGGCGCGACCTACTTTACCCTCTTCCTTTGGCCTGGCGCTGCGGCGCCAAACCCTTTGTTATCACTCGCACTGCGGCTCCAACTAACAGTGCCTGAGGCTCCGAGCTCGTGCTATGGCACCACTTCTCAAAGCTCAGCCGGCGCTGCGGCGCCAAGCCTAAACTCTAGAAATTTTTTTCCTAAGTCTTTTACAAGCTTGAATTCCTTACTTCGAAATTTCGTAACTTATTTGTTATAACTCATAACAAGGTCGTTCCAAAGCCATTCTCTTCCTTATCTTACGTACTTCAATACCCCTCAGACAGAACTTAATTCTAAATTCGTTAACTTGCTATTCGATTGGCTTAATCTACACCCTTTGATCATTTTTACGCTTTTAACGTTCTTCGCTCATTCGTCCGTAATTCGGTCATCCGAACTCAAAACTCCATCGTTCTTGAGTCCACGACTCACGTTTTCTACGTTCTCTTACATTCTTATGAAACCCTACACGTTCGGGTTCATTTATTAACTTTCTAATTGTCGTTCGTCTTTTACAAAAATTTTGCCATAACTTCGTTATAGCTACGTTTTAATCCGTTCTTCATGAACGTTTCTTCCGTTCCTAACCAAGCAATATGCAACTAACTTATACGCGATGGTTTTAAGCTTGTACATCAACAACAATTATCCTACGATGGTTTAAAATTTTTCCATCAACAACGTTCTTCGTGTTCTTCGCGTTCTTCATTTTTAATCAATATTTTGGATTACGATTCCACTTTTTATTTGAATTTGATGTTATAAAACACCATTTCTTACTTATTCCACCTAATCGTTCACAATATTCATTCGGATCGCTCAAAATCCTCATGAATCTTGTACTTCCTTAAGAAATTTATAAACTAAATTTTTAATTCTTATTTCTTCTTTTCTCATGATTTCAAACATATGAAATCATTTCTAACTTCTTTTACTCCTTATTCTCATTAAGTCATGATTTTGAACATAGAAACTTAAAGAAAAGTATTAGAAGAAATTAGGGTTCGGATTACTGTTCTTCTTTATTTTTCTTCCGCTAGACAAAGTCGGCGATTTGCAAGCTTTTCTATTTCACGATCACTTTTGATCCGAGCCTTCATGCTCAATCTCTTCCTTCTCCCTCTTCATCCGAGCTCTTTCTCTCTCTTAAGTTATAGGATTTTCAAAATTCCAAAATAATGAACATAAGCTTTCTATTTATAGAATTTCAAGGCTAGGGGTAGTTTGGTTGTGATGCCCCCAAAATAGGTATACATCACCCATCTTGAGTCGCCAAATACATGGTACAAAATTCAAATACAACATAATAATATAGCTATCGTGTAAAATACGACAAAACATAAGCTGTGAGTTTTAATACAACATTGTCTTCTAATTCAAACTCAAAATAAATCCTCAATACATTTATTTTCACACTATTTTATAGAATAGTGAGGACTACTAATGCTATCATCTGAACCGTCACTCCGTTCCCCGACTAGTCCTCGCTACGTTCTCATTTCCTGAAGAGAACAATTGTGACGCCCCCAGAATAGGTATACAACACCCATTCTGAGTCGCCAAATACATGGTACAGAAAGCAAACTACAACTTCAATAATACAATTGTCGTGCAAAATACGACAACACATACTGTGAGTTTAAATACAAATATTGTCTTCTAGACAATATCCACACTCAAATAAATTCTCATTACAATTATTCAAACACTATTTTACAGAAATAGTGAGGACTGCTAATACATCTTTCTAGAACCATTACTCCATACCCCGACTAGATCCTGCTATGTTCTCACCTCCTGAGAAGAAAAATGGAACAAAAAGGAAAAGGGTGAGCTCAACTAGCCCAGTAAAGAATATTATGACTAAGATAATATACAACAAATTATCGTTAGTCTTCAACAGGGAAAAATCTGATAAAATATAATCGACAACAAGTTTTAGATCAACAACTGCAGCGGAAACAACAAACCATTAGAAGAGTCAAGTAGAGAAAGAATTCTACTATCTTCTAAGATTTAAAAGTCCATCATCAATATTTTATCCCTGTAACATCAATTAATAATCATCTTTAACCAAATATTCATCTTTGCACTACAGGCCAAAGATATTCATTTGTATCATCAGTCGGTCATGTTCATCTCAACACCTGTTCATCTTTGCACTACAGGCCAAAGATATTCATCAAGTAATTATACATCTTTGCACTACAGGCCAAAGATATTCATTAATATCATCATTTAGGACTGAGGATGATGAAAAATATCTTAAAGAGAACGAATCCAATGAGACAGAAGGACAAATAGTAGGGATTCGTATAACAGTTTATCCAAGATCAATAATACTTCATAATAATCAATTGTGAAGCAGAATTCAAAAATAAAGATCAAAACATGGATACAATCAAAGATAGTAACCATAATAGACATCTTGGACAAAAAGGAAAAATTTTATTTTTCGGTGAATAGTGCCGTATTCGTGAATAGTGCCGTATACGTGAATAGTGCCGTATACATGAATAGTAACCCCGACACAAAAAGTTCCAAATTTGATAAAAACTCATATCAATATTTCAGCATAATGATATTGAAGAAAATAATATCATTAAGAAGAAAATAATATCCCTTACCTCAAAATATCAGTACTTCTGGTCGGAATACCGGTATAAGGCTGAAAGAAACTTGCTCTGATGAATAGAAACTCTCAAAGTATCTAAATACTCACAAAATACACTCAATAATCTAGAGAGAGAAAGAGAGAAAACTTGTTTCTGGTGTAATTTTCAATTCTAACTTAGCCCTCTATTTATAGGAAAATTTTGGTAGGTTTGACCTGCAACCTGATGGCTTTACCTGCTACTATTCCCACCTACCACATTTGAAATATAATTCAGCACATTTCTTCACCAACCACAAGTGGGGCCCACCAATTCTAGAATTTTCCACCAAAATGATAAACTCCGAAAATTCAACAATTTCTGAACCAGTCATCTTGTAAAATTCATAATAAATCATACGTTCATTTTTAACGGTTCAAAATTTGTGGACATATACTCAACTTATATATGTATAACATATCCAAAAATTACCACGATCCAACGGTCGGATTAAAAATTATAACACCCGCAATATTTCTCAAAAACCCTGATTTGATTTTTAATACCTCCATTCCGATAAAAATACTGATAAAACACCTCAACATTAACTCCTTCATTTTTAACCACAAAAATATATCCCTCATTTATATCCACATAAAATAAATATTTCCTTATCATATGAATCAATAATTAATTATTCACAAATAATATTACAGAATCACATTTATGACAACCAGGCCGTTCCCAGGAAAGAGGGGGCTTTCCAATAAGGATTTCTCCTTACTGGCGCGCAATTAGATGACCAAACCTCTCCTTAGACAGAACTTTCTAGACATTGCCAATAATGTTATCTAATAATATTATTCAAATAATATGAATTATTGATCTGATAAATGAAAATACTGTGCAGCAACAATTATTGAAACAACAATAATATAAAATATCAACGCAGCAATTATTGAATCAATAAAATAAAATATTGAATAATAACTACTGTAACAATTATTGAGTAGTGCCTTCTTACGTAAGAATCAATAATTGGTGCAATACCGTGTGCTACTGTATTTTAACCACCGGGTATTCCAACAGTATTAACGGTAACAACTACGCCGTTATTTATAAACAACTTATACTTGTCGTTTTCTTCATCCAATCGCTTTCCGTTATGGGGCCCACACAAGGCTGCGTCGTCGTACGAATATTCCCCGACAGCAAGAATATTCCACGACCAACCGAATATTCACCGACCAAAAATAAATATTTTATAACCACTTGCTTATTTTGCAAAATTTGCACATTTCACCCATAACCAAAGTATTATATCAAATTAACCCCTTATTATTCACAATAATATTTAGAGAAAATTTGATTTTATTCATTAATAAGTTGGGGTCTTACAACCTCCCCTCCTTATGAAATTTCGTCCTCGAAATTGACGTACGTACCTGATGTTTCAAAAAGGTGAGGATACCTCGCTTTCATTTCTGATTCCAACTCCCAGGTCATTTCTTCAATAGCATGGTTTCTCCACAAAACCTTAACTTGTGGTATAACCTTCGTGCGTAGGACATGCTCTTTCCTATCCAAGATCTTAACAGGTACCTCCTCGTACGTTAAATCTTCAGCTATCTCGTCTGGTTCTAACTCAATAATGTGGTTCGGGTCTTTAACATATTTACGAAGCATAGATATGTGAAAAACATTATGAACACGAGACATGCTTGGAGGTAATGCGAGTCTATATGCCACATTTCCTATTCGCTCAAGAATCTCAAATGGACCAACAAATCTTGGATTGAGCTTTCCTCTCTTCCCAAATCTTGTAACTCCCTTCCATGGTGCAACACGTAACAATACATGATCCCCAATATTAAATTCCACGTCCTTCCGATGAAGATCCGCATAACTCTTTTGTCGATCCTGTGCCGTTTGTATACGTTGTCGAATCGTTTGGATCTTCTCTGTAGTAATGCGTACCAACTCTGGTCCCAACAATGTTGCTTCACCCACCTCGTCCCAGCATACTGGAGAACGACATTTTCTTCCATACAACGCCTCAAATGGAGCCATACCTATGCTCGCCTGATAACTGTTGTTGTAGGAGAATTCCACCAATGGTAGGTACTTATCCCAACTCCCTTTGAGATCTAAGACACAAAGTCTTAATAGATCTTCAAGAGTTTGAATAGTCCTCTCTGATTGTCCGTCCGTTTGAGGATGGTATGCTGAACTGAATCGTAAATCCGTGCCCATAGCTTTCTGCAAGCTAACCCAAAATCGTGAAGTGAATCTTGGGTCACGATCCGAAACTATGGATACTGGCATGCCATGCAATCTCACAATCTCGTTCACGTACATACTAGCAAGACGTTCAAGGGAATAAGTCTCACGTATCGGCAAGAAATGAGCGGACTTGGTTAATCTATCAACAATAACCCAAATCGCATCTATGCCTTGAGAAACCTTGGGAAGACCCGTAACAAAATCCATAGTAATGTGTTCCCACTTCCATTTCGGAATCTCAAGTGGTTGCAATGGACCCTTTGGTACTTGATGCTCCGCTTTTACACGTTGACAAGTTAAACATCTCGAGATAAACTCCGCGATCTCTCTTTTCATATTGCTCCACCAAAATGTATGTCGAAGATCGTGATACATTTTGGTACTCCCAGGATGGATTGCAAACGGTGTGTTGTGTGCCTCCATCATTATTCTATGCTTCAAGTCAAAATCGTTAGGAACACAAAGTCTGGAGTTGACTCGAAGTATTCCTTCTTCATCGATTCTTGCTTCTGGAATAGCACCTTCTTGCACTTTCTTCTTCATACGCATCAGCTCTATATCCGTAGCTTGAGCAGCTTTAACTTTATCGATTAAAGTCGGTTCTACTCGTATATTTGATATCATCATGTGGGTACTTGGAGCCTTCATCTCTATCTCCATCCTTTGCAAGTCATACAAAATGGGCCTTTGTGTTAAAAACATTGCACTCGTACCCGCATATGATCTTCTACTCAATGCGTCAGCTACTACGTTTGCTTTTCCAGGATGGTATTGGATGGTATGATCGTAATCTTTCAACAGCTCAAGCCAACGTCGTTGCCGCATGTTGAGTTCCTTTTGGGTGAAGAAATATTTGAGGCTTTTATGATCTGTATAGATCTCCACTTTCTCCCCATACAGGTAGTGTCTCCAGATCTTCAACGCAAAAACGACTGCTGCCAACTCCAAATCATGAGTAGGATAATTCCTCTCATATTCTTTGAGTTGTCGTGAGGCATAGGCTATGACTTTCCCATGTTGCATGAGAACACATCCTAACCCTTTGCCTGAAGCATCGCTGTAGATAACAAATCCATCCGAACCAGATGGTATTGTCAAAACAGGTGCCGAAATGAGTCTCCTCTTGAGTTCTTGGAAACTCTTCTCGCATTCCTCACTCCATACGAATTTTGTATCTTTCCGAGTCAGCTGAGTTAACGGAGTAGCGATTCGAGAAAATCCTTCCACAAATCTCCGATAATAACCAGCTAAGCCCAGAAAGCTACGTACTTCGGTTACCGACTTCGGTTGCTCCCAACTTTGTATGGCTTCAATCTTCGCCGGGTCGACAGATACTCCATGTTTTGACACCACGTGCCCAAGGAATGCTACTTCCTCAAGCCAGAACTCGCATTTCTTCAGTTTGGCATATAGCTTGTTTTCACGAAGCCTTTGCAGTACCAGCTTCAAATGGCGCTCATGATCTTCACGGCTTTTGGAATAGATGAGGATGTCATCAATAAAGACAACAACGAACTGATCCAAATATTCTTTGAATACACGGTTCATCATATCCATGAAGGCAGCAGGAGCATTAGTCAATCCAAAAGACATTACTAAGAATTCATAATGCCCGTACCGAGTTCTGAAGGCAGTCTTTGGAATATCCTCAGTTTTAATCTTCAGCTGATGATATCCAGAACGAAGATCGATCTTTGAAAAGAATTGTGCTCCTTGCAACTGGTCAAACAGGTCATCAATGCGAGGTAGCGGATACCTATTCTTGATGGTGACATGGTTCAATTCTCGATAGTCAATACAAAGTCGCATACTCCCGTCTTTCTTCTTTACGAATAAAACAGGAGCACCCCAAGGAGACGTACTAGGACGAATAAAACCGATGTCCAACAACTCCTGTAGTTGGACTTTTAACTCCTGAAGTTCAATAGGAGCCATTCGATATGGGGTTTTAGAAATGGGCTTTGTACCGGGTTCAAGGTCAATAAAGAATTCAATTTCTCGTTCCGGGGGTAGACCGGGAAGTTCTTCAGGAAATACATCGGAAAATTCTCTAACAATAGAAATATTATTCAAATCTGACTTGTCTTTGTTCAAATCCATAACATGGGCTAAGAAAGCTTGACATCCGTTTTTCAATAAACGAATAGCTTTGTGGCTTGATATGACAGTGACTGATTTTAGTGGTTTAGTAGTTTGAATTCGTATGACAGGTTGGTTAGGAATATGAAAACTAACAACCTTACGAAAACAATCAATTTTAGCATGATGAGTGGTTAACCAATCAATTCCTAAAATCACATCAAAAGCAAGTATCTTTAAAGAGATAAGATCAACAGGTAATGTGATAGTGCCAACTTGGATCATGCAAGATTTATAAACTGTAGATGTAACGAAGGTTTCACCCAACGGAGTTTCAACAGATAAGTTAAAGTCCAATTTCTCCGGAGTCAAGTTTAAACGTTGAGCACAAGCAGGAGAGATAAAAGAATGGGTAGAACCGGTATCTAGTAAAGTATAAACTTCGCAAGAATTCAAGATTAGCTTACCCGTGATCACCTCGTTCGGGTTTCTCGCGTTTTGGCCAGTAACGACAAACGCTCTTCCAGGAACCGCTGATTTCGCCTTATCCGGGACAGCCCTTGGAATCACCACTCCCGCTGAACTTGGTTTCGCTATAGTACAATCTCGAGCGATGTGGCCTTCCTTCCCACAGTTGTAACACACCTTGGATTGTTGTGGACAGTTTGGGCTGATATGTCCCTCTTTCCCGCATTTGTAACATCTAACTGGCGGTCGTTCTCCTCCCCTAAAATTTGTTGTTGGTGCTGGTGCTGGTGCTGATGTCTTCCCGTCATTGTTGAATCTCCTCTTTCTGAAATTTCCACTTGACTCACCTCTCCTATTATCATGGCCACGATGACCACCCGAGTGGTTACCGCCTTTGTTCGTATTTTTCCCTCCTCGTTGGTTATCATCGCTCTGATGATTGCTGTCACCGGTATGACCCTGGTTGTGGTCCCTCGGTTGAGTATACTCATTATCTCTCTCTAATAATTGGGCCCTGTTGACAACGTCTGAATACAGAGAAAATTTATGAGAGATAAGGTATTGACGAATCTCAGGTTTTAAACCTCTCAGAAACATCCGCGTCATTCGTTCCTCATTTTCGACCAAATGAGGTGCAAACCTGGATAACTCTGCAAACTTCGCCTCGTACTGGGACACCGTCATGTTGTTTTGTTCCAGTCTAATAAACTCAACCTCCTTCATATGACGAATACTTTCGGAAAGTACTTGTCATTGAACAGTTTTTGAAATGTTTCCCAGGACATGTTGAGTGCGTCAGGCTGGGTACGCTTCACAGACTCCCACCAGTAGTCTGCCTCACCGCGGAACATAAATGTGGCGAATGGAACCTTCTGTTCCTCCGTGCATCCCAAGACATCAAATATCTTGGTAATTTGCTTGACCCACGTTTCCGCCATGATCGGATCCGGCTTTCCCTTAAATTCTGGTGGTCCCAATTCTTTGAACTGCTTAGCTGTGACAAACCGCGCGTTGTTATCATTTCCACCCGTATTCTGCACACGAGTCTCCCTCGTCTGATTTTGCATGAACTGCAAAAAGCTCCTAAACATTCCATCATTCATCGTTTGCTCGGTAACGTTGTTTACAGGAGGAATATTGCCTTCCTGTTGCACGTTCCCCTGGGTAGTGATCAAAGGTGTC
This sequence comes from Panax notoginseng, assembly GCA_016801055.1. NCBI lineage: Eukaryota > Viridiplantae > Streptophyta > Magnoliopsida > Apiales > Araliaceae > Panax > Panax notoginseng. Next base: position 172,222,331 of record CM029014.1, on the reverse strand, counting down.
TCCACGGTCTGATTTACTCCATTATTAACGTTCTCAGCTGCCATTCTTAAATACTGCCATAAAACAAGGGTTAATAGTCATGTCATATATTATCCCTATACTCTGACCGACCAAATAAACACCAAATAAACTTAGTCAGGTCATACTAGCGAAGGAATTCCCCGTCTCTCCCCTCCTAGTTCTTGTCTCACATCTCAGCCAGGGATCATATCCCTAAGCTCTGATACCAACTGTGACGCCCCCAGAATAGGTATACAACACCCATTCTGAGTCGCCAAATACATGGTACAGAAAGCAAACTACAACTTCAATAATACAATTGTCGTGCAAAATACGACAACACATACTGTGAGTTTAAATACAAATATTGTCTTCTAGACAATATCCACACTCAAATAAATCCTCATTACAATTATTCAAACACTATTTTACAGAAATAGTGAGGACTGCTAATACATCTTTCTAGAACCATCACTCCATACCCCGACTAGATCCTGCTATGTTCTCACCTCCTGAGAAGAAAAATGGAACAAAAAGGAAAAGGGTGAGCTCAACTAGCCCAGTAAAGAATATTATGACTAAGATAATATACAACAAATTATCGTTAGTCTTCAACAGGGAAAAATCTGATAAAATATAATCGACAACAAGTTTTAGATCAACAACTGCAGCGGAAACAACAAACCATTAGAAGAGTCAAGTAGAGAAAGAATTCTACTATCTTCTAAGATTTAAAAGTCCATCATCAATATTTTATCCCTGTAACATCAATTAATAATCATCTTTAACCAAATATTCATCTTTGCACTACAGGCCAAAGATATTCATTTGTATCATCAGTCGGTCATGTTCATCTCAACACCTGTTCATCTTTGCACTACAGGCCAAAGATATTCATCAAGTAATTATACATCTTTGCACTACAGGCCAAAGATATTCATTAATATCATCATTTAGGACTGAGGATGATGAAAAATATCTTAAAGAGAACGAATCCAATGAGACAGAAGGACAAATAGTAGGGATTCGTATAACAGTTTATCCAAGATCAATAATACTTCATAATAATCAATTGTGAAGCAGAATTCAAAAATAAAGATCAAAACATGGATACAATCAAAGATAGTAACCATAATAGACATCTTGGACAAAAAGGAAAAATTTTATTTTTCGGTGAATAGTGCCGTATTCGTGAATAGTGCCGTATACGTGAATAGTGCCGTATACATGAATAGTAACCCCGACACAAAAAGTTCCAAATTTGATAAAAACTCATATCAATATTTCAGCATAATGATATTGAAGAAAATAATATCATTAAGAAGAAAATAATATCCCTTACCTCAAAATATCAGTACTTCTGGTCGGAATACCGGTATAAGGCTGAAAGAAACTTGCTCTGATGAATAGAAACTCTCAAAGTATCTAAATACTCACAAAATACACTCAATAATCTAGAGAGAGAAAGAGAGAAAACTTGTTTCTGGTGTAATTTTCAATTCTAACTTAGCCCTCTATTTATAGGAAAATTTTGGTAGGTTTGACCTGCAACCTGATGGCTTTATGTAAGACCCCAAATTATTAATAAATAAAATTTAAATTCCCTCTATTTATTATTTTGAAATAGTAAGTGTTAAATTGATTAATGAGGTTAGTTATGGGTAAAATGCGTAAATATTTTAAATAAGCAAGTGGTTATAAAATATTCATTGTTGTCGGGGAATATTCGTTTGGTCGTGGAATATTCTTCCTGTCGGGGAATATTCGTACGACGGCGCAGTCTTTTGTGGGCCCCATAACGGAAAGCGATTGGATGAAGAAAACGACAAGTATATGTTTTTTATTAATAACGGCGTAGTTGTTACCGTTAATACTGTTGGAATACCCGGTGGTTAAAACACAGTAATACGCGTTGTTACACAGTAGCACACTGTATTGCACCAATTATTGATTCTTACGTAAGAAGGCACTACTCAATAATGGTTACAGTAATTACTGTTCAGTATTTTATTTTATTGATTCAATAATTGCTGCGTTGATATTTTATATTACTGTTGTTTCAATAATTGTCACTACACAGTATTTCCCATTATCAGATCAATAATTTATATTATTTGAATAAATATTATTAGATAACATTATTGGCAATGTCTAGAAAGTTCTGTCTAAGGAGAGGTTTGGTCATCTAATTGCGCGCCAGTAAGGAGAAATCCTTATTGGAAAGCCCCCTCTTTCCTGGGAACGGCCTGGTTGTCATAAATGTGATTCTGTAATATTATTTGTAAATAATTAATTATTGATTCATATGATAAGGAAATATTTATTTTTGTGGATATAAATGAGGGATATATTTTTGTGGTTAAAAATGAAGGAGTTAATGTTGAGGTTTTTATCAGTATTTTTGTCGGAATGGAGGTATTAAAAATCAGGGTTTTTGAGATATTTTGCGGGAGTTATAATTTTTAATCCGACCGTTGGATCGTGGTAATTTTTGGATATGTTATACATATATAAGTTGAGTATATGTCCACAAATTTTGAACCGTTAAAAATGAACGTATGATTTATTATGAATTTTACGAGATGACTGGTTCAGAAATTGTTGAATTTTCGGAGTTAATCATTTTGGTAGAAAATTCTAGAATTGGTGGGCCCCACTCTTGGTTGGTGAAGAAATGTGCTGAGATTTTTATTCAAATGTGGTGGGTGGGAATAGTAGCAGGTAAAGCCATCAGGTTGCAGGTTAAGTCTGCTTCGGCGTGCTAACATTTTCCTATAAATAGAGGGCTAAGTTAGAATTGAAAATCACACCAGAAACAAGTTTTCTCTCTTTCTCTCTCTAGATTATTGAGTGTATTTTGTGAGTATTTAGATACTTTGAGAGTTTCTATTCATCAGAGCAAGTGTCTTTCAGCCTTATACCGGTATTCCGACCAGAAGTACTGTCTGTACGAGGTAAGGGATGTTATTTTATTCAAAAATGATATTATTTCTTCAATATCATTATGCCGAAATATTGGTTGGAAATTTTTATCAAATTTGGAACTTTTCACGTCGGGGTTACTATGCATGAGTTACTATTCACGAGTTACTATTCACGAGTTACTATTCACCGAAAAATAAAATTTCTTCTTTTCGCCCAAAATATCTATTCTGGGTACTAGCTTTGATTGTATCCATGTTTTGATCATTCTTGAATTCTACTTCACTATGAATAATTATAAGGTATTTTTGGACATGAATAAATCGAAATACGAATCCTTAATATTGTTATTTTGTTTCACTGGATTCGTTTTCTTTAAGATATTTTTCATCATCCTCAGTCCTAAATGATGATATTACTGAATATCTTTGGCCGTAGTGCAAAGATGAATGATTCACTGATGAATATCTTTGGCCCGTAGTGCAAAGATGAACATGTGTTGAGATGAACATGACCGACTGGTGATACAAATGAATATCTTTGGCCTGTAGTGCAAAGATGAATATTTGATTAAAGATGGTTATTGATTGTTGTTACAGGGATAAAATATTGATGATGGACTTTTAAATCTTAGAAGATAGTAGAACTCATTCTCTACTTGACTCTTCTAATGGTTTGCTGTTTCCGCTGCAGTTATTGATTTAAAACTTGTTGTCTATTGTATTCTATTAGATTTTTCCCTGTTGAAGACTAACGATAATTTGTTCTGTATTATCTTAGTCATAATGTTCTTTACTGGGCTAGTTGAGCTCACCCTTTTCCTTTTTGTTCCATTTTTCTCAGGAGGCGAGAATGTAGCGAGTACTAGTCGGGGTATGGAATGATGGTTCTAGAAGTTACTTTAGTAGTCCTCACTATTTTTGTGAAATAATGTATCAATAATTGTAATGAGGGCTTATTTGAGTGTGGATATTGTCTAAATGACAATATTTGTATTTAAACTCACAGTTCTTGTGTTGTAATAATAAAGATGTAGTTGTTTCTGTACCATGTATTTTGGCGACTCAGAATGGGTGTTGTATACCTATTTTGGGGGCGTCACAGTTGGTATCAGAGCTTAGGGATATGATCTCTGGCGGAGATCGGGGAATAGAACTAGGAGGGGAGAGACGAATCCTTCGCTAGTGTGTCCTACCTAAGCTTATTTATTGGTCAGTCATAATATAGGGGTATTATGTGATTTGTTAATTTATTTAATTAACCCTTGTTTTATGGCAGTATTTGAGAATGTCGACTGAGAATGTTAATAGTGGAGTAAATGAGACCGTGGAGACACCGGTGCTTACCAACGAGGAGAACGTGCAACAGGCTGGCAATGTTCCTCCTGTGAACAACACCAATGAGCAGATGATGAACGATGGAATGTTTAGAAGTTTTTTGCAATTCATGCAAAACCAGACAAGGGAGACTCGTGTTCAAAATACAGGAGGAAATGATAGCAATTCACGGTTTGTCACAGCCAAACAGTTCAAAGAATTGGGACCACCAGAATTTAAGGGAAAGCCGGATCCGATCATGGCGGAAACGTGGGTCAAGCAAATTACCAAGATATTCGATGTCTTGGGATGCACGGAGGAACAGAAGGTTCCATTCGCCACCTTTATGTTCCGTGGCGAGGCAGATTACTGGTGGGAGTCTGTGAAGCGTACCCATCCAACCGCACTCAGCATGTCTTGGGAGACATTTCAAAAACTGTTCAATGACAAGTACTTTCCTGAAAGTATTCGTCATATGAAGGAGGTAGAGTTTATTAGACTAGAGCAGAATAATATGACGGTATCTCAGTACGAGGCAAAGTTTGCAGAGTTGTCCAGGTTTGCACCTCATTTGGTGGAGAATGAGGAACGTATGACGAGGATGTTTCTGAGAGGTTTGAAACCCGGCATACGTCAATATCTCATTTCTCATAAATTTTCTCTCTATTCAGATGTTGTCAACAGGGCTCAATTATTAGAGCGAGATAACGAGTACGGTCAACTGAGGGATCACAACCAGGATCATATCGGTGACAGCAGTCATCAGAACAATGATAACCAGCGGAGAAAGAAAAATACAGACAAGAACGGCAACCACTCTGGTGGTAATCGTGGCTATGAAAATAGAAGAAGCGAGTCGGGAGGAGATTTTAAAAAGAGGAGATTCAACAATGACAATACGAAGACGTCAGCACCAACAGCAATTGGTTCCAAGGGAGGAGAACGACCACCGGTTATATGCTATAAGTGCGGAAAAGAAGGACATATCAGCCCAAACTGCCCACAACAGTTTAAGGTATGTTATAATTGTGGAAAGGAAGGACATATCGCTCGAGATTGCACTGTAGCAAAACCAAGTCCAGCGGGGATGGTGACTCAAAAAGCTGTCCCAGAAAAGATAAAGTCAACGGTTCCTGGAAGAGCGTTTGTCGTGACTGGTCAACATGCGAGGAACCCAAACGAGGTGATCACGGGTAAGCTAATCATAAATTCATGCGAAGTTTATACCTTATTAGATACCGGTTCTACCCATTCTTTTATCTCTCCTGCTTGTGCTCAACGTTTAAACTTGACTCCGGAGAAGTTAGACTTTGATTTATCTGTGGAGACTCCGTTAGGAGAAACTTTCATCACATCCACTGTTTATAAATCTTGTGTGATCCAAGTTGGTACCATCACCTTACCTGTTGACCTTATCTCTTTAAAGATACTTGCTTTTGATGTGATTTTAGGGATTGATTGGCTAACTACTCATCATGCCAAAATTGATTGTTTTCGTAAGGTTGTTAGTTTTCATATTCCTAACCAACCTGTTGTACGAATTCAAACAACTAAGCCATTAAAATCAATCACTGTTATATCAAGCCATAAAGCCATTCGTTTATTAAAAAACAGATGTCAAGCTTTCTTAGCCCATGTTATGGATTTGAATAAAGACACGTCAAATTTGAATAATATTCCTGTTGTTATTGACTTTCCTGACGTATTTCCTGAAGAACTTCCCGGTCTACCCCCGGAACGAGAAATTGAATTCTTTATTGATCTTGAACCTGGTACAAAGCCCATTTCTAAAACCCCATATCGAATGGCTCCTATTGAACTTCAGGAGTTAAAGGTCCAACTACAAGAGTTGTTGGACATCGGTTTCATTCGTCCTAGTACATCTCCTTGGGGTGCTCCTGTTTTATTTGTAAAGAAGAAAGACGGGAGTATGCGACTTTGTATTGATTACCGGGAATTAAACCATGTCACTATTAAGAATAGGTATCCGCTACCTCGTATTGATGACCTGTTTGACCAGTTACAAGGAGCACAGTTCTTTTCAAAGATCGATCTTCGTTCTGGATATCATCAGTTGAAGGTTAAAACTGAGGATATTCCAAAGACTGCCTTCAGAACTCGGTACGGGCATTATGAGTTCCTAGTTATGTCTTTTGGATTGACTAATGCTCCTGCGGCTTTCATGGATATGATGAACCGAGTATTTAAGGATTATTTGGATCAGTTCGTTGTTGTCTTTATTGATGACATCCTCATATATTCCAAAAGCCGTGAAGATCATGAGCATCATTTGAAGCTGGTACTCCAAAGGCTGCGTGAAAATAAGTTATATGCCAAGTTGAAGAAATGCGAGTTCTGGCTTGAGGAAGTAGCTTTCCTAGGGCACGTGGTGTCAAAACATGGAGTATCTGTTGACCCGGCGAAGATTGAAGCAATACAAAGTTGGGAGCAACCAAAGACGGTGACCGAAGTACGTAGCTTTCTAGGCTTAGCTGGTTATTATCGAAGATTCGTGGAAGGGTTTTCTCGAATCGCTACCCCGTTAACTCAGCTGACTCGGAAAGATATCAAATTCGTATGGAGCAAGGAATGCGAGAAGAGTTTTCAAGAGCTTAAGAGGAGACTCATTTCGGCACCTGTTCTGACAATACCATCTGGTTCGGATGGATTTGTTATCTACAGTGATGCTTCAGGCAAAGGGTTAGGATGTGTTCTCATGCAACATGGGAAAGTCATAGCCTATGCCTCGCGACAACTCAAAGAATATGAGAGGAATTATCCTACTCATGATTTGGAGTTGGCAGCAGTAGTTTTCGCGTTGAAGATCTGGAGACACTACCTGTATGGGGAGAAAGTGGAGATCTATACAGATCATAAAAGCCTTAAATATTTCTTCACCCAAAAGGAACTCAACATGCGGCAGCGACGTTGGCTCGAGCTGTTGAAAGATTACGATCATACCATCCAATATCATCCTGGAAAAGCAAACGTAGTAGCTGACGCATTGAGTAGAAGATCATATGCGGGTACGAGTGCAATGTTGTTAACACAAAGGCCCATTTTGTATGACTTGCAAAGGATGGAGATAGAGATGAAGGCACCAAGTACCCACATGATGATATCAAATATACGAGTAGAACCGACTTTAATCGATAAAGTTAAAGCTGCTCAAGCTACGGACATAGAGCTGATGCGTATGAAGAAGAAAGTGCAAGAAGGTTCTATTCCAGAAGCAAGAATCGATGAAGAAGAAATACTTCGAGTTCACTCTAGACTCTGTGTTCCTAACAATTCTGATTTGAAGTACAAGATCATGATGGAAGCACACAATACACCATTTGCAATCCATCCTGGAAGTACCAAAATGTATCGTGATCTACGACATACATTTTGGTGGAATAATATGAAGAGAGAGATTGCAAAGTTTATCTCGAGGTGTTTAACTTGTCAACGTGTAAAGGCGGAACATCAAGTACCAAAGGGTCCATTGCAACCACTTGAGATTCCGAAATGGAAGTGGGAACACATTACCATGGATTTCGTTACGGGTCTTCCCACGGTTTCTCAAGGCATAAATGCTATTTGGGTTATTGTTGATAGATTAACCAAGTCTGCTCATTTCTTGCCGATACGGGAGACTTATTCCCTTGAACGTCTTGCTCGTATATACGTAGATGAGATTGTGAGACTGCATGGCATGCCAGTATCCATAGTTTCGGATCGTGACCCAAGATTCACTTCAAGATTTTGGGTTAGCTTGCAAAAAGCTATGGGCACAGATTTACGATTTAGTTCGGCATACCATCCTCAAACGGACGGACAATCAGAGAGGACTATTCAAACTCTTGAAGATCTATTAAGACTTTGTGTCCTAGATTTCAAAGGGAGTTGGGATAAGTACCTACCATTGGTGGAATTCTCTTACAATAACAGTTATCAGGCAAGTATAGGTGTGGCCCCATTTGAAGCATTATATGGACGAAAGTGTCGCTCTCCAGTATGCTGGGACGAGGTGGGTGAAGCAACATTGTTGGGACCAGAGTTGGTACGCATGACTACAGAGAAGATCCAAACGATTCGACAACGTATACAAACGGCACAGGATCGACAAAAGAGTTATGCGGATCTTCATCGGAAGGACGTGGAATTTGACATTGGGGATCATGTATTGTTGCGTGTGGCTCCATGGAAAGGAGTTACAAGATTTGGGAAGAGAGGAAAGCTCAATCAACGATTTATTGGTCCATTTCAGATTCTTGACCGAGTAGGAAATGTGGCCTATAGACTTGCGTTACCTCCAAGTATGTCTCGTGTTCATAATGTTTTTCATATATCTGTGTTACGTAAATATGTGAAAGACCCAGACCACGTTATTGAGTTAGAACCGGACGAGATAGCTGAAGACTTAACGTACGAAGAGGTACCTGTCAAGATCTTGGATAGAAAGGAGCATGTCCTACGCACGAAGGTCATACCACAAGTTAAAGTTTTGTGGAGAAACCATGCTATTGAGGAAATGACCTGGGAGTTGGAAACGGAAATGAAAGCGAGGTATCCTCATCTTTTCGAAACACCAGGTACGTACGTCAATTTCGAGGACGAAATTTCATAAGGAGGGGAGGTTGTAAGACCCCAAATTATTAATAAATGAAATTTAAATTCCCTCTATTTATTATTTTGAAATAGTAAGTGTTAAATTGATTAATGAGGTTAGTTATGGGTAAAATGCGTAAATATTTTAAATAAGCAAGTGGTTATAAAATATTCATTGTTGTCGGGGAATATTCGTTTGGTCGTGGAATATTCTTCCTGTCGGGGAATATTCGTACGACGGCGCAGTCTTTTGTGGGCCCCATAACGGAAAGCGATTGGATGAAGAAAACGACAAGTATATGTTTTTATTAATAACGGCGTAGTTGTTACCGTTAATACTGTTGGAATACCCGGTGGTTAAAACACAGTAATACGCGTTGTTACACAGTAGCACACTGTATTGCACCAATTATTGATTCTTACGTAAGAAGGCACTACTCAATAATTGTTACAGTAGTTATTATTCAATATTTTATTTTATTGATTCAATAATTGCTGCGTTGATATTTTATATTATTGTTGTTTCAATAATTGTTGCTGCACAGTATTTTCATTTATCAGATCAATAATTCATATTATTTGAATAATATTATTAGATAACATTATTGGCAATGTCTAGAAAGTTCTGTCTAAGGAGAGGTTTGGTCATCTAATTGCGCGCCAGTAAGGAGAAATCCTTATTGGAAAGCCCCCTCTTTCCTGGGAACGGCCTGGTTGTCATAAATGTGATTCTGTAATATTATTTGTAAATAATTAATTATTGATTCATATGATAAGGAAATATTTATTTTTGTGGATATAAATGAGGGATATATTTTTGTGGTTAAAAATGAAGGAGTTAATGTTGAGGTTTTTATCAGTATTTTTGTCGGAATGGAGGTATTAAAAATCAGGGTTTTTGAGATATTTTGCGGGAGTTATAATTTTTAATCCGACCGTTGGATCGTGGTAATTTTTGGATATGTTATACATATATAAGTTGAGTATATGTCCATAAATTTTGAACCGTTAAAAATGAACGTATGATTTATTATGAATTTTACGAGATGACTGGTTCAGAAATTGTTGAATTTTCGGAGTTAATCATTTTGATAGAAAATTCTAGAATTGGTGGGCCCCACTCTTGGTTGGTGAAGAAATGTGCTGAGATTTTTATTCAAATGTGGTGGGTGGGAATAGTAGCAGGTAAAGCCATCAGGTTGCAGGTCAAACCTACCAAAATTTTCCTATAAATAGTGGGCTAAGTTAGAATTGAAGAAATTTGGAACTTTTCACGTCGGGGTTACTATCCTCAATACATTTATTTTCACACTATTTTATAGAATAGTGAGGACTACTAATGCTATCATCTGAACCGTCACTCCGTTCCCCGACTAGTCCTCGCTACGTTCTCATTTCCTGAAGAGAACAATTGTGACGCCCCCAGAATAGGTATACAACACCCATTCTGAGTCGCCAAATACATGGTACAGAAAGCAAACTACAACTTCAATAATACAATTGTCGTGCAAAATACGACAACACATACTGTGAGTTTAAATACAAATATTGTCTTCTAGACAATATCCACACTCAAATAAATCCTCATTACAATTATTCAAACACTATTTTACAGAAATAGTGAGGACTGCTAATACATCTTTCTAAAACCATTACTCCATACCCCGACTAGATCCTGCTATGTTCTCACCTCCTGAGAAGAAAAATAGAACAAAAAGGAAAAGGGTGAGCTCAACTAGCCCAGTAAAGAATATTATGACTAAGATAATATACAACAAATTATCGTTAGTCTTCAACAGGGAAAAATCTGATAAAATATAATCGACAACAAGTTTTAGATCAACAACTGCAGCGGAAACAACAAACCATTAGAAGAGTCAAGTAGAGAAAGAATTCTACTATCTTCTAAGATTTAAAAGTCCATCATCAATATTTTATCCCTGTAACATCAATTAATAATCATCTTTAACCAAATATTCATCTTTGCACTACAGGCCAAAGATATTCATTTGTATCATCAGTCGGTCATGTTCATCTCAACACCTGTTCATCTTTGCACTACAGGCCAAAGATATTCATCAAGTAATTATACATCTTTGCACTACAGGCCAAAGATATTCATTTGTATCATCATTTAGGACTGAGGATGATGAAAAATATCTTAAAGAGAACGAATCCAATGAGACAGAAGGACAAATAGTAGGGATTCGTATAACAGTTTATCCAAGATCAATAATACTTCATAATAATCAATTGTGAAGCAGAATTCAAAAATAAAGATCAAAACATGGATACAATCAAAGATAGTAACCATAATAGACATCTTGGACAAAAAGGAAAAAATTTATTTTTCGGTGAATAGTGCCGTATTCGTGAATAGTGCCGTATACGTGAATAGTGCCGTATACATGAATAGTAACCCCGACACAAAAAGTTCCAAATTTGATAAAAAGTTCATATCAATATTTCAGCATAATGATATTGAAGAAAATAATATCATTAAGAAGAAAATAATATCCCTTACCTCAAAATATCAGTACTTCTGGTCGGAATACCGGTATAAGGCTGAAAGAAACTTGCTCTGATGAATAGAAACTCTCAAAGTATCTAAATACTCACAAAATACACTCAATAATCTAGAGAGAGAAAGAGAGAAAACTTGTTTCTGGTGTAATTTTCAATTCTAACTTAGCCCTCTATTTATAGGAAAATTTTGGTAGGTTTGACCTGCAACCTGATGGCTTTACCTGCTACTATTCCCACCTACCACATTTGAAATATAATTCAGCACATTTCTTCACCAACCACAAGTGGGGCCCACCAATTCTAGAATTTTCCACCAAAATGATAAACTCCGAAAATTCAACAATTTCTGAACCAGTCATCTTGTAAAATTCATAATAAATCATACGTTCATTTTTAACGGTTCAAAATTTGTGGACATATACTCAACTTATATATGTATAACATATCCAAAAATTACCACGATCCAACGGTCGGATTAAAAATTATAACACCCGCAATATTTCTCAAAAACCCTGATTTGATTTTTTAATACCTCCATTCCGATAAAAATACTGATAAAACACCTCAACATTAACTCCTTCATTTTTAACCACAAAAATATATCCCTCATTTATATCCACATAAAATAAATATTTCCTTATCATATGAATCAATAATTAATTATTCACAAATAATATTACAGAATCACATTTATGACAACCAGGCCGTTCCCAGGAAAGAGGGGGCTTTCCAATAAGGATTTCTCCTTACTGGCGCGCAATTAGATGACCAAACCTCTCCTTAGACAGAACTTTCTAGACATTGCCAATAATGTTATCTAATAATATTATTCAAATAATATGAATTATTGATCTGATAAATGAAAATACTGTGCAGCAACAATTATTGAAACAACAATAATATAAAATATCAGCGCAGCAATTATTGAATCAATAAAATAAAATATTGAATAATAACTACTGTAACAATTATTGAGTAGTGCCTTCTTACGTAAGAATCAATAATTGGTGCAATACCGTGTGCTACTGTATTTTAACCACCGGGTATTCCAACAGTATTAACGGTAACAACTACGCCGTTATGTATAAACAACTTATACTTGTCGTTTTCTTCATCCAATCGCTTTCCGTTATGGGGCCCACACAAGGCTACGTCGTCGTACGAATATTCCCCGACAGCAAGAATATTCCACGACCAACCGAATATTCACCGACCAAAAATAAATATTTTATAACCACTTGCTTATTTTGCAAAATTTGCACATTTCACCCATAACCAAAGCATTATATCAAATTAACCCCTTATTATTCACAATAATATTTAGAGAAAATTTGATTTTATTCATTAATAAGTTGGGGTCTTACATCATTAGTCTTCAACAGGAAAAAAATCTGATAAAATATAATAGACAACAAATTTTAGATTAACAACTGCAGCGAAAACAACAATCCATTAGAAGAGTCAAGTAGAGAATAAATTTTACTATCATCTAAGATTTAAAAATCCATCATTAATGTTTTATCCTTGTAACATCAATCAATATACATCTTGAATCAAATATTCATCTTTGCACTACAGGCCAAAGATATTCATTTGTATCACTAGTTGGTCATATTCAGCAAAACACCGGTTCATCTTTGCACTACGGGCCAAAGATATTCATCAGTTAATCATTCATCTTTGCACTACAAGCCAAAGATATTCAGTAATATCATCATTTAGGACTGAGGATGATGAAAAATATCTTAAAGAAAACGAATACAGTGAGATAAAAGGACAAATATTAGAGATTCGTACTATAGTTTATCCAAGTTTAAAAATACTCCATAATAATCAATTGTGGAGCAGAATTCAAAAATAAAGATCAAAACATAGATACAATCAAAGATAGTAACCATAATAGACATCTTGGATAAAGAAGAAAAATTTTTATTTTTTTGTGAATAGTGCCGTATTTGTGAATAGTATCGTATACGTGAATAGTACCGTATACGTGAATAGTAACCCCGAAATAAAAAGGTAAAAATTCCACAATAAAATTCATATCAATATTTCGGCATAATGATATTGAAGAAAATAATATCATTTACGAGGAAAATAACATCCCTTACCTCAAAAAAACAGTACTTCCGACTGAAATATCAGGTATAAGGCTGCAGGAAACTTGCACTGATTAACAACTCTCAAAGTATTAAAATACTCACAAAAATACGCTCTATAATATAGAGAGAGAAAACTTATGAATTCTGGTGTGATTTTCAATTCTAACATAAGCACCTATTTATAGAAAAATGCTTAGAATGCCAAAACAGACTACATTAATAAAATATTAATATATATAACAAATGTCACGCACACCCCATGACCAAGACCAGCCCTCCACTTTTGAAAAAAAATCTCAGCCCATTTTTCCACCAAAAACAAAAAGTGGGTCCCACCCATAATTTTAATAAAATATTTATTTCTGAAACTTCAATAATTCATAATAAATAGCTCTTTTATCAGAAAAAATTCAAATCTCATATTCTTTTCATAGGAAATTTAATTTTCTACAACTTTGTAAAAGAAAATTTTTCCAAATTTCAAACAGAAAATGTCCGAAATTCATATATGGATGATTTTTAATACCTCCATTCTGACAAAATACTGATAAAACATCTCAAAATTAAATCTTTCATTTATATCTACATAAAAATAAATATATCCATCATTTATATCCACATAAAATAAATATTTCCTTATCATATAAATCTGTAATTAATTATTCACAAATAATATTACAGAATCACAATTATGACAATCAGGTCGTTCCCAGAAAAGAGGGGGCTTTCCGATAAGAATTTCTCCTTACTGGTGCGTAATTAGGTGACCAAACCTCTCCTTAGACAGAATTTCCTTAGACATTGCCAATAATACTATCTAATAATATTATTCAAATAATATGAATTATTGATCTAATAATGGAGATACTATGCAGTGACAATTATTGAAACAACAATAATATAAAATATCAACGTAACAATTATTGACTTAATAAAATCAAATATTGAACAGTAATTACTGTAACAATTATTAAGTAGTGCCTTCTTACGTAAGAATTAATAATCCAACAATACTGTCCAATACCGTTTCCTACTGTGCAACCACACGTATTACTGTATTTTAACCACCGGGTATTCCAACGGTGTTAACGGTAACAACTACGCCGTTATTTATAAAAACTCAAACTTGTCATTTTCTTCATCCGACCGTTTTCCATTATGGGACCCACAAATGACTGCGCCATTGTACGAATATTCCCCGACAACAAGAATATTCCACGACCAAACGAATATTTTCCGACAACAATGAATATTTTATAACCACTTGCTTATTTTGCAAAATTTATATATTTCACCCATAACCAAAGCATTATATCAAATTAACACCTTATTATTCAAAATAATAATTACAGAAAATTCAATTTTATTTATAAAAAAGTTGGGGTCTTACATCAGTGGTTAGCAAGGATTGTTCAAAGCAAGAAAAGGTATTTTTCAAAACCTTGATATTATATATGTATATGTATGTTTGCGGCATAAAATTTTTAAGTTCTATGAATTCAATTTTTTAATTGTTGATATACAACTAATAATTTGTGATTATACGTGTTTGTGATGTTTGAGTTTGTAATTAAATAAGAAATTGTATGCTAATTATGTTTAGGAAGGAAGAAAAGTATTTACAGTGAATGTGTTTGCATATGACTAATGAAAGTACCAAATTTGGTGGTTAATTTGTAAACTAATCTATAAATTGAGCCTTGAATATGTTAGTTCATTAAGAAACAAAGAGAACGTAGTTTGAATGAGTTAATTTGGACAAGAATTGTGATCACAGTGATGATTTTTGTAAATGATGTCAAAAATGGTGTTTTTGTATAAAACATGGAATTTAAAGGATTTAAATTAGTTGTTGTTTAATTGTTATAAGTTAGTGTATATGTGAGGAATCATGTTTGTATGAGTCCTATGTCAATTGGGTATGCTTAATTTAATGTTTTGTGGATGAAATTCGTGTTAGTTGGCTTAGAACAGGGTCGAAACTCGCGTTTTGCAAAAACTGGTACTAGTGTGAGAACCCGGGTA
>CM029014.1:172114347-172201847 GCA_016801055.1 Panax notoginseng | reverse complement strand
AGTTAGAATTGAAAATTACACCAGAAACAAGTTTTCTCTCTTTCTCTCTCTAGATTATTGAGTGTATTTTGTGAGTATTTAGATACTTTGAGAGTTTCTATTCATCAGAGCAAGTTTCTTTCAGCCTTATACCGGTATTCCGACCAGAAGTACTGATATTTTGAGGTAAGGGATATTATTTTCTTCTTAATGATATTATTTTCTTCAATATCATTATGCTGAAATATTGATATGAGTTTTTATCAAATTTGGAACTTTTTGTGTCGGGGTTACTATTCATGTATACGGCACTATTCACGTATACGGCACTATTCACGAATACGGCACTATTCACCGAAAAATAAAATTTTTCCTTTTTGTCCAAGATGTCTATTATGGTTACTATCTTTGATTGTATCCATGTTTTGATCTTTATTTTTGAATTCTGCTTCACAATTGATTATTATGAAGTATTATTGATCTTGGATAAACTGTTATACGAATCCCTACTATTTGTCCTTCTGTCTCATTGGATTCGTTCTCTTTAAGATATTTTTCATCATCCTCAGTCCTAAATGATGATACAAATGAATATCTTTGGCCTGTAGTGCAAAGATGAACAGGTGTTGAGATGAACATGACCGACTGATGATACAAATGAATATCTTTGGCCTGTAGTGCAAAGATGAATATTTGGTTAAAGATGATTATTAATTGATGTTACAGGGATAAAATATTGATGATGGACTTTTAAATCTTAGAAGATAGTAGAATTCTTTCTCTACTTGACTCTTCTAATGGTTTGTTGTTTCCGCTGCAGTTGTTGATCTAAAACTTGTTGTCGATTATATTTTATCAGATTTTTCCCTGTTGAAGACTAACGATAATTTGTTGTATATTATCTTAGTCATAATATTCTTTACTGGGCTAGTTGAGCTCACCCTTTTCCTTTTTGTTCCATTTTTCTTCTCAGGAGGTGAGAACATAGCAGGATCTAGTCGGGGTATGGAGTGAATGGTTCTAGAAAGATGTATTAGCAGTCCTCACTATTTCTGTAAAATAGTGTTTGAATAATTGTAATGAGGATTTATTTGAGTGTGGATATTGTCTAGAAGACAATATTTGTATTTAAACTCACAGTATGTGTTGTCGTATTTTGCACGACAATTGTATTATTGAAGTTGTAGTTTGCTTTCTGTACCATGTATTTGGCGACTCAGAATGGGTGTTGTATACCTATTCTGGGGGCGTCACAGTTGGTATCAGAGCTTAGGGATATGATCCCTGGCTGAGATGTGAGACAAGAACTAGGAGGGGAGAGACGGGGAATTCCTTCGCTAGTATGACCTGACTAAGTTTATTTGGTGTTTATTTGGTCGGTCAGAGTATAGGGATAATATATGACATGACTATTAACCCTTGTTTTATGGCAGTATTTAAGAATGGCAGCTGAGAACGTTAATAATGGAGTAAATCAGACCGTGGAGACACCTTTGATCACTACCCAGGGGAACGTGCAACAGGAAGGCAATATTCCTCCTGTAAACAACGTTACCGAGCAAACGATGAATGATGGAATGTTTAGGAGCTTTTTGCAGTTCATGCAAAATCAGACGAGGGAGACTCGTGTGCAGAATACGGGTGGAAATGATAACAACGCGCGGTTTGTCACAGCTAAGCAGTTCAAAGAATTGGGACCACCAGAATTTAAGGGAAAGCCGGATCCGATCATGGCGGAAACGTGGGTCAAGCAAATTACCAAGATATTTGATGTCTTGGGATGCACGGAGGAACAGAAGGTTCCATTCGCCACATTTATGTTCCGCGGTGAGGCAGACTACTGGTGGGAGTCTGTGAAGCGTACCCAGCCTGACGCACTCAACATGTCCTGGGAAACATTTCAAAAACTGTTCAATGACAAGTACTTTCCCGAAAGTATTCGTCATATGAAGGAGGTTGAGTTTATTAGACTGGAACAAAACAACATGACGGTGTCCCAGTACGAGGCGAAGTTTGCAGAGTTATCCAGGTTTGCACCTCATTTGGTCGAAAATGAGGAACGAATGACGCGGATGTTTCTGAGAGGTTTAAAACCTGAGATTCGTCAATACCTTATCTCTCATAAATTTTCTCTGTATTCAGACGTTGTCAACAGGGCCCAATTATTAGAGAGAGATAATGAGTATACTCAACCGAGGGACCACAACCAGGGTCATACCGGTGACAGCAATCATCAGAGCGATGATAACCAACGAGGAGGGAAAAATACGAACAAAGGCGGTAACCACTCGGGTGGTCATCGTGGCCATGATAATAGGAGAGGTGAGTCAAGTGGAAATTTCAGAAAGAGGAGATTCAACAATGACGGGAAGACATCAGCACCAGCACCAGCACCAACAACAAATTTTAGGGGAGGAGAACGACCGCCAGTTAGATGTTACAAATGCGGGAAAGAGGGACATATCAGCCCAAACTGTCCACAACAATCCAAGGTGTGTTACAACTGTGGGAAGGAAGGCCACATCGCTCGAGATTGTACTATAGCGAAACCAAGTTCAGCGGGAGTGGTGATTCCAAGGGCTGTCCCGGATAAGGCGAAATCAGCGGTTCCTGGAAGAGCGTTTGTCGTTACTGGCCAAAACGCGAGAAACCCGAACGAGGTGATCACGGGTAAGCTAATCTTGAATTCTTGCGAAGTTTATACTTTACTAGATACCGGTTCTACCCATTCTTTTATCTCTCCTGCTTGTGCTCAACGTTTAAACTTGACTCCGGAGAAATTGGACTTTAACTTATCTGTTGAAACTCCGTTGGGTGAAACCTTCGTTACATCTACAGTTTATAAATCTTGCATGATCCAAGTTGGCACTATCACATTACCTGTTGATCTTATCTCTTTAAAGATACTTGCTTTTGATGTGATTTTAGGAATTGATTGGTTAACCACTCATCATGCTAAAATTGATTGTTTTCGTAAGGTTGTTAGTTTTCATATTCCTAACCAACCTGTCATACGAATTCAAACTACTAAACCACTAAAATCAGTCACTGTCATATCAAGCCACAAAGCTATTCGTTTATTGAAAAACGGATGTCAAGCTTTCTTAGCCCATGTTATGGATTTGAACAAAGACAAGTCAGATTTGAATAATATTTCTATTGTTAGAGAATTTTCCGATGTATTTCCTGAAGAACTTCCCGGTCTACCCCCGGAACGAGAAATTGAATTCTTTATTGACCTTGAACCCGGTACAAAGCCCATTTCTAAAACCCCATATCGAATGGCTCCTATTGAACTTCAGGAGTTAAAAGTCCAACTACAGGAGTTGTTGGACATCGGTTTTATTCGTCCTAGTACGTCTCCTTGGGGTGCTCCTGTTTTATTCGTAAAGAAGAAAGACGGGAGTATGCGACTTTGTATTGACTATCGAGAATTGAACCATGTCACCATCAAGAATAGGTATCCGCTACCTCGCATTGATGACCTGTTTGACCAGTTGCAAGGAGCACAATTCTTTTCAAAGATCGATCTTCGTTCTGGATATCATCAGCTGAAGATTAAAACTGAGGATATTCCAAAGACTGCCTTCAGAACTCGGTACGGGCATTATGAATTCTTAGTAATGTCTTTTGGATTGACTAATGCTCCTGCTGCCTTCATGGATATGATGAACCGTGTATTCAAAGAATATTTGGATCAGTTCGTTGTTGTCTTTATTGATGACATCCTCATCTATTCCAAAAGCCGTGAAGATCATGAGCGCCATTTGAAGCTGGTACTGCAAAGGCTTCGTGAAAACAAGCTATATGCCAAACTGAAGAAATGCGAGTTCTGGCTTGAGGAAGTAGCATTCCTTGGGCACGTGGTGTCAAAACATGGAGTATCTGTCGACCCGGCGAAGATTGAAGCCATACAAAGTTGGGAGCAACCGAAGTCGGTAACCGAAGTACGTAGCTTTCTGGGCTTAGCTGGTTATTATCGGAGATTTGTGGAAGGATTTTCTCGAATCGCTACTCCGTTAACTCAGCTGACTCGGAAAGATACAAAATTCGTATGGAGTGAGGAATGCGAGAAGAGTTTCCAAGAACTCAAGAGGAGACTCATTTCGGCACCTGTTTTGACAATACCATCTGGTTCGGATGGATTTGTTATCTACAGCGATGCTTCAGGCAAAGGGTTAGGATGTGTTCTCATGCAACATGGGAAAGTCATAGCCTATGCCTCACGACAACTCAAAGAATATGAGAGGAATTATCCTACTCATGATTTGGAGTTGGCAGCAGTCGTTTTTGCGTTGAAGATCTGGAGACACTACCTTTATGGGGAGAAAGTGGAGATCTATACAGATCATAAAAGCCTCAAATATTTCTTCACCCAAAAGGAACTCAACATGCGGCAACGACGTTGGCTTGAGCTGTTGAAAGATTACGATCATACCATCCAATACCATCCTGGAAAAGCAAACGTAGTAGCTGACGCATTGAGTAGAAGATCATATGCGGGTACGAGTGCAATGTTTTTAACACAAAGGCCCATTTTGTATGACTTGCAAAGGATGGAGATAGAGATGAAGGCTCCAAGTACCCACATGATGATATCAAATATACGAGTAGAACCGACTTTAATCGATAAAGTTAAAGCTGCTCAAGCTACGGATATAGAGCTGATGCGTATGAAGAAGAAAGTGCAAGAAGGTGCTATTCCAGAAGCAAGAATCGATGAAGAAGGAATACTTCGAGTCAACTCCAGACTTTGTGTTCCTAACGATTTTGACTTGAAGCATAGAATAATGATGGAGGCACACAACACACCGTTTGCAATCCATCCTGGGAGTACCAAAATGTATCACGATCTTCGACATACATTTTGGTGGAGCAATATGAAAAGAGAGATCGCGGAGTTTATCTCGAGATGTTTAACTTGTCAACGTGTAAAAGCGGAGCATCAAGTACCAAAGGGTCCATTGCAACCACTTGAGATTCCGAAATGGAAGTGGGAACACATTACTATGGATTTTGTTACGGGTCTTCCCAAGGTTTCTCAAGGCATAGATGCGATTTGGGTTATTGTTGATAGATTAACCAAGTCCGCTCATTTCTTGCCGATACGTGAGACTTATTCCCTTGAACGTCTTGCTAGTATGTACGTGAACGAGATTGTGAGATTGCATGGCATGCCAGTATCCATAGTTTCGGATCGTGACCCAAGATTCACTTCACGATTTTGGGTTAGCTTGCAGAAAGCTATGGGCACGGATTTACGATTCAGTTCAGCATACCATCCTCAAACGGACGGACAATCAGAGAGGACTATTCAAACTCTTGAAGATCTATTAAGACTTTGTGTCTTAGATCTCAAAGGGAGTTGGGATAAGTACCTACCATTGGTGGAATTCTCCTACAACAACAGTTATCAGGCGAGCATAGGTATGGCTCCATTTGAGGCGTTGTATGGAAGAAAATGTCGTTCTCCAGTATGCTGGGACGAGGTGGGTGAAGCAACATTGTTGGGACCAGAGTTGGTACGCATTACTACAGAGAAGATCCAAACGATTCGACAACGTATACAAACGGCACAGGATCGACAAAAGAGTTATGCGGATCTTCATCGGAAGGACGTGGAATTTAATATTGGGGATCATGTATTGTTACGTGTTGCACCATGGAAGGGAGTTACAAGATTTGGGAAGAGAGGAAAGCTCAATCCAAGATTTGTTGGTCCATTTGAGATTCTTGAGCGAATAGGAAATGTGGCATATAGACTCGCATTACCTCCAAGCATGTCTCGTGTTCATAATGTTTTTCACATATCTATGCTTCGTAAATATGTTAAAGACCCGAACCACATTATTGAGTTAGAACCAGACGAGATAGCTGAAGATTTAACGTACGAGGAGGTACCTGTTAAGATCTTGGATAGGAAAGAGCATGTCCTACGCACGAAGGTTATACCACAAGTTAAGGTTTTGTGGAGAAACCATGCTATTGAAGAAATGACCTGGGAGTTGGAATCAGAAATGAAAGCGAGGTATCCTCACCTTTTTGAAACATCAGGTACGTACGTCAATTTCGAGGACGAAATTTCATAAGGAGGGGAGGTTGTAAGACCCCAACTTATTAATGAATAAAATCAAATTTTCTCTAAATATTATTGTGAATAATAAGGGGTTAATTTGATATAATACTTTGGTTATGGGTGAAATGTGCAAATTTTACAAAATAAGCAAGTGGTTATAAAATATTTATTTTTGGTCGGTGAATATTCGGTTGGTCGTGGAATATTCTTGCTGTCGGGGAATATTCGTACGACGACGCAGCCTTGTGTGGGCCCCATAACGGAAAGCGATTGGATGAAGAAAACGACAAGTATAAGTTGTTTATAAATAACGGCGTAGTTGTTACCGTTAATACTGTTGGAATACCCGGTGGTTAAAATACAGTAGCACACGGTATTGCACCAATTATTGATTCTTACGTAAGAAGGCACTACTCAATAATTGTTACAGTAGTTATTATTCAATATTTTATTTTATTGATTCAATAATTGCTGCGTTGATATTTTATATTATTGTTGTTTCAATAATTGTTGCTGCACAGTATTTTCATTTATCAGATCAATAATTCATATTATTTGAATAATATTATTAGATAACATTATTGGCAATGTCTAGAAAGTTCTGTCTAAGGAGAGGTTTGGTCATCTAATTGCGCGCCAGTAAGGAGAAATCCTTATTGGAAAGCCCCCTCTTTCCTGGGAACGGCCTGGTTGTCATAAATGTGATTCTGTAATATTATTTGTGAATAATTAATTATTGATTCATATGATAAGGAAATATTTATTTTATGTGGATATAAATGAGGGATATATTTTTGTGGTTAAAAATGAAGGAGTTAATGTTGAGGTGTTTTATCAGTATTTTTATCGGAATGGAGGTATTAAAAAATCAAATCAGGGTTTTTGAGAAATATTGCGGGTGTTATAATTTTTAATCCGACCGTTGGATCGTGGTAATTTTTGGATATGTTATACATATATAAGTTGAGTATATGTCCACAAATTTTGAACCGTTAAAAATGAACGTATGATTTATTATGAATTTTACAAGATGACTGGTTCAGAAATTGTTGAATTTTCGGAGTTTATCATTTTGGTGGAAAATTCTAGAATTGGTGGGCCCCACTTGTGGTTGGTGAAGAAATGTGCTGAATTATATTTCAAATGTGGTAGGTGGGAATAGTAGCAGGTAAAGCCATCAGGTTGCAGGTCAAACCTACCAAAATTTTCCTATAAATAGAGGGCTAAGTTAGAATTGAAAATTACACCAGAAACAAGTTTTCTCTCTTTCTCTCTCTAGATTATTGAGTGTATTTTGTGAGTATTTAGATACTTTGAGAGTTTCTATTCATCAGAGCAAGTTTCTTTCAGCCTTATACCGGTATTCCGACCAGAAGTACTGATATTTTGAGGTAAGGGATATTATTTTCTTCTTAATGATATTATTTTCTTCAATATCATTATGCTGAAATATTGATATGAACTTTTTATCAAATTTGGAACTTTTTGTGTCGGGGTTACTATTCATGTATACGGCACTATTCACGTATACGGCACTATTCACGAATACGACACTATTCACCGAAAAATAAAATTTTTCCTTTTTGTCCAAGATGTCTATTATGGTTACTATCTTTGATTGTATCCATGTTTTGATCTTTATTTTTGAATTCTGCTTCACAATTGATTATTATGAAGTATTATTGATCTTGGATAAACTGTTATACGAATCCCTACTATTTGTCCTTCTGTCTCATTGGATTCGTTCTCTTTAAGATATTTTTCATCATCCTCAGTCCTAAATGATGATACAAATGAATATCTTTGGCCTGTAGTGCAAAGATGTATAATTACTTGATGAATATCTTTGGCCTGTAGTGCAAAGATGAACAGGTGTTGAGATGAACATGACCGACTGATGATACAAATGAATATCTTTGGCCTGTAGTGCAAAGATGAATATTTGGTTAAAGATGATTATTAATTGATGTTACAGGGATAAAATATTGATGATGGACTTTTAAATCTTAGAAGATAGTAGAATTCTTTCTCTACTTGACTCTTCTAATGGTTTGTTGTTTCCGCTGCAGTTGTTGATCTAAAACTTGTTGTCGATTATATTTTATCAGATTTTTCCCTGTTGAAGACTAACGATAATTTGTTGTATATTATCTTAGTCATAATATTCTTTACTGGGCTAGTTGAGCTCACCCTTTTCCTTTTTGTTCCATTTTTCTTCTCAGGAGGTGAGAACATAGCAGGATCTAGTCGGGGTATGGAGTAATGGTTCTAGAAAGATGTATTAGCAGTCCTCACTATTTCTGTAAAATAGTGTTTGAATAATTGTAATGAGGATTTATTTGAGTGTGGATATTGTCTAGAAGACAATATTTGTATTTAAACTCACAGTATGTGTTGTCGTATTTTGCACGACAATTGTATTATTGAAGTTGTAGTTTGCTTTCTGTACCATGTATTTGGCGACTCAGAATGGGTGTTGTATACCTATTCTGGGGGCGTCACAAATGATAATTTATTGTATATTATCTTAGTCATAATATTCTTTACTGGACTAGTTGAGCTCACCCTTTTCCTTTTTGTTCCATTTTTCTCAGGAGGCGAGAATATAACGGGTACTAGTCGGGGTGTGGAGTGATGTTTTCAGTCAGTTGTGTTAGCAGTCCTCACTATTTTGTAAAATAGTGTTTCAATAATTGTAATGAGGACTTATTTGAGTGTGGATATTGTCTAGAAGACAATATTTGTATTTAAACTCACAGTTTATGTGTTGTCATATTTTGCACGACAATTATAGTAATGATGTTGTAGTTATTTCTGTACCATATATTTGGCGACTCAGAATATGTGATGTATACCTATTTTGGGGGCATCACAGTTGGTATCAGAGCTTAGGGATATGGTCTCTGGCAGAGATCGGAGAATAGAACTAGGAGGGGAGAGACGAGTAATCCTTTACTAGTGTGTTATACCTAAGCTTATTTAGTTGGTCAGTCGGAGCATATGGTTAATATATGATATGTTAAATTGTTAATTAACCCTTATTTTATGGCATTATTTGAGAATGACAGCCGAGAATGTTAACAATGGAGTGAATGAGACCGTAGAGACACCTTTAATCACCACCCAGGGGAACGTGCAACAGGAAGACAATATTCCTCCTGTAAACAACACTACCAAACAAATGATGAATGATGGGATGTTTAGAAACTTTTTGCAGTTCATGCAAAATCAGACGAGGGAAAATCGTGTATAAAATACGGGTGGAAATGATAGCAACGCACGGCTTGTCACAGCCAAGCAGTTTAAAGAGTTGGGACCACCAGAATTTGCAGGGAAGCCGGATCCGATCAAGGCGGAGACGTGAGTTAAACAAATTACTAAGATATTTGATGTTTTGGGATGCACGGAGGAACAGAAGGTTCCATTCGCCACATTTATGTTCCGTGGTGAGGCAGATTATTGGTGGGAATCTGTGAAGCGTACCCAGCCTGCCGCACTCAACATGTCTTGGGAAGCGTTTCAGAAGCTATTCAATGATAAGTACTTTCCTGAAAGTATTCGTCATATGAAGGAGGTAGAGTTTATCAGACTAGAACAAAACAACATGACTGTGTCTCAGTACGAGGCGATGTTTGCAGAGTTATCCAGGTTTGCACCTCATTTGGTAGAGAATGAGGAACGAATGACACAGATGTTTCTGAGAGGTCTAAAACCCGAGATTCGACAATATCTTATCTCTCATAAATTTTCTTTATATTCAGATGTTGTAAACAGGGCTCAATTATTAGAGCGAGATAATGAGTATGTTCAACCGAGGGACTACAACCAGGGTCATACCGGTGACAGCAGTCATCGGAGCAATGAAAACTAGCAGGGAGGAAAACATTCAGACAAAAGCGGTAACTACTCTGGTGGTAATCGTGGCCATGAAAATAGAAGAAGTGAGTCGGGAGGAGATTTCAAGAAGAGAAGGTACAACAATGATAACGTGAAGACGTTAGAACAAACATCAATTATTTCTAGGGGAGGAGAACGATCACCTGTCATTTGTTATAAATGCAGGAAAGAGGGACACATCAGCCCAAACTGCCCACAACAATCCAAGGTGTGTTATAACTGTGGAAAAGAAGGTCATATAGCTAGAGATTGTCTTGTTGCGAAACTAAGTTCAACAGGGATGGTGACTCCAAAGGCTGTCCCGGACAAGTCAAAGTCGTTGGTTCCTGGAAGGGAGTTTGTCGTGACTGCCCAAAACGCGAGGAACCTGAACGAGGTGATCACGGGTAAGCTAATCATAAATTCTTGAAAAGTTTATACCTTATTAGATACCGGTTCTACCCATTCTTTTATCTCTCCTGCATGTGCTCAACGTTTGAACTTGACTCCGGAGAAATTAGACTTTGACTTATCTGTTGAGACTCCGTTAGGAGAAACCTTCATTGCATCTACTGTTTATAAATCTTGCTTGATCTAATTTGGTACCATCACATTACCTGTCGATCTTATTTCTTTGAAAATACTTGCATTTGATGTGATTTAAGGGATTGATTGGTTAACTATTCATCATGCCAAAATTGATTATTTTCGTAAGGTTGTTACTTTTCATATTCTTAACCAACCTGTTATGCGAATTCGAGCAACCAAACCACTAAAGTCAATCACTATCATATCAAGCCATAAAGCCATTCGTTTATTGAAAAATGGATGTCAAGCTTTCTTAGCCCATGTCACGGACTTGAACAAAAACACGTCAGATTTGAATAATATTTCTGTTGTTAGTGAGTTTCCTGACGTATTTCCCGAAGAACTTCCCGGTCTACCCCCAGAACATGAAGTTGAATTCTTTATTGACCTTGAACCTGGTACAAATCCCATTTCTAAAACCCCATATCGAATGGCTCCTATTGAACTTCAGGAGTTAAAGGTCCAACTACAGGAGTTGTTAGACATCGATTTCATTCGTCCTAGTACATCTCCTTGGGGTGCTCCTGTTTTATTCGTAAAGAAGAAAGACGGGAGTATGCGACTTTGTATCGACTACCGGGAATTGAATCATGTCACCATCAAGAATAGGTATCCGCTACCTCGCATTGATGACCTGTTTGACCAGTTGCAAGGAGCACAATTCTTTTCAAAGATCGATCTTCGTTCTGGATATCATCAGCTAAAGATTAAAACTGATGATATTCCGAAGACTGCCTTCAGAACTCGGTACGGGCATTATGAATTCTTATTCATGTCTTTTGGATTGACTAATGTTCTTGCTTCCTTCATAGATATAATGAACCGTGTGTTCAAAGAATATTTGGATCAGTTCGTTGTTGTCTTTATTGATGACATCCTCATCTATTTTAAAAGCCGTGAAGATCATGAACACCATTTGAAGCTAGTACTTCAAAGGCTTTGTGATAACAAGCTATATGTCAAGCTGAAGAAATGCGAGTTCTGGCTTGACGAAGTAGCATTCCTTGGGCACGTGGTGTCAAAACATAAAGTATCGGTTGACCTATCAAAAATAGAAGCAATACAAAGTTAGGAGCAACCGAAGTCGGTGACTGAAGTACGTAGCTTTCTGGGCTTAGCTGGTTATTATTGGAGATTCGTGGAAGGATTTTCTAGAATTGCTACTCCGTTAACTCAGCTGACTCGAAAAGATACAAAATTCGTATGGAGCGAGGAATGCGAGAAGTGTTTCCAAGAGCTCAAGAGGAGACTCATTTCGGCACCTGTTCTGACAATACCATCTGGTTCAGATGGATTTGTTATCTACAGCGATGCTTCAGGCAAATGGTTAGGATGTGTTCTCATGCAACATGGGAAAGTCATAGCCTATGCCTCGCGACAACTCAAAGAATATGAGAGGAATTATTCTACTCATGATTTGGAGTTGGCAGCAGTCGTTTTTGCGTTGAAGATCTGGAGACACTACCTGTATGGGGAGAAAGTGGAGATCTATACAGATCATAAAAGCCTCAAATATTTCTTCACCCAAAAGAAACTCAACATGCGACAACCATGTTGGCTCGAGCTGTTGAAAGATTACGATCATATCATCCAATACCATTCTGAAAAAGTAAACGTGGTAGCTGACGCATTGAGTAGAAGATCATATGTGGGTATGAGTGCAATGTTGTTAACACAAAGGCCCATTTTGTATGACTTGCAAAGGATGGAGATAGAGGTAAAGACTCCAAGTACCCACGTGATGATATCAAATATACGAGTAGAACCGACTTTAATAGATAAAGTTAAAGCTGCACAAGCTACGGATATGGAGCTGATGCGTATGAAAAAGAAAGTGCAAGAAGGTGCTATTCCAGAAGTAAGAATCGATGAAGAAAGAATACTTCGAGTCAACTCCAGACTTTGTGTTCCTAACGATTCTGACTTAAAGCATAGAATCATGATGGAGGCACACAACACACCGTTTGTAATCCATCCTGGTAGTACCAAAATGTATCATGATCTTCGACATACATTTTGGTGGAACAATATGAAGAGAGAGATCGCGAAGTTTATTTCGAGGTGTTTAACTTGTCAATGTGTAAAGGCGGAGCATCAAGTGCCAAAGGGTCCATTGCAACCACTTGAGATTCTGAAATGGAAGTGGGAACACGTTACTATGGATTTTGTTACGGGTCTTCCCAAGGTTTCTCAAGGCATAGATGCGATTTGGGTTATTGTTGATAGATTAACCAAGTCCGCTCATTTCTTGCCGATACGTGAGACTTATTCCCTTGAACGTCTTGCTAGTATGTACGTGAACGAGATTGTGAGATTGCATGGCATGCCAGTATCCATAGTTTCGGATCGTGACCCAAGATTCACTTCACGATTTTGGGTTAGCTTGCAGAAAGCTATGGGCACGGATTTACGATTCAGTTCAGCATACCATCCTCAAACGGACGGGCAATCAGAGAGGACTATTCAAACTCTTGAAGATCTATTAAGACTCTGTGTCCTAGATTTCAAAGGGAGTTGGGATAAGTACCTACCATTATTAGAATTCTCCTACAACAACAGTTATCAGACAAGTATAGGTATGGCTTCATTTGAAGCATTGTATGGACGAAAGTGTCGCTCTCTAGTATGTTGGGATAAGGTGGGAGAAGCAACATTGTTGGGACTAGAATTGGTACGCATAACTGCAGAAAAGATCCAAATGATCCGACAACGTATACAAACGACACAGGATCGACAAACGAGTTATGCGGATCTTCGTCGAAAGGACGTGGAATTTAATATTGGGGATCATGTATTGTTACGTGTTGCACCATGGAAGGGAGTTACAAGATTTGGGAAGAGAGGAAAGCTCAATCCACGATTTGTCAGTCCATATGAAATTCTTGATCGAATAGGAAATGTGGCCTATAGACTCGCATTACCTCCAAGCATGTCTTGTGTTCATAATGTTTTTCACATATTTGTGCTTCATAAATATGTGAAAGACCCAAACCACATTATTGAGTTAGAATCAGACGAGATAGCCGAAGATTTAACGTACGAGGAGGTACCTGTTAAGATCTTGGATAGGAAAGAGTATGTCCTACGTACCAAGATTATACCACAAGTTAAAATTTTGTGGATGAACCATGCTATTGAAAAAATGACCTGGGAGTTAGAATCGAAAATAAAAACAAGGTATCCTCACCTTTTTGAAACACCAGGTACGTACGTCAATTTCGAGGACGAAATTTCATAAGGAGGGGAGATTGTAAGACCCCAACTTTTTTATAAATAAAATTAAATTTTCTTTAATTATTATTTTGAATAATAAGGTGTTAATTTGATATAATGCTTTGGTTATGGGTGAAATGTGCAAATTTTGCAAAATAAGCAAGTGGTTATAAAATATTCATTGTTGTCGGGGAATATTCGTTTGGTCGTGAAATATTCTTGTTGTCAGGAAATATTTGTACGATGGCGCAACCATTTGTGGGCCCCATAACAGAAAACGGTCGGATGAAAAAAATGACAAGTTTGAGTTTTTATAAATAACGACGTAGTTGTTACCGTTAACACTGTTGGAATACCCGGTGGTTAAAATACAGTAATACGCGTGGTTGCACAGTAGCACAAGGTATTGCACAGTATTGTTGGATTATTGATTCTTACATAAGAAGGTACTACTCAATAATTGTTACAGTAATTACTGTTCAATATTTGATTTTATTAATTCATTAATTGCTACGCTGATATTTTATATTATTGTTGTTTCAATAATTGTCACTGCACAGTATCTCCATTATTAGATCAATAATTCATATTATTTGAATAATATTATTAGATAGCATTATTGACAATGTCTAAGGAAGTTCTGTCTAAGGAGAGGTTTGGTCACCTAATTGTGCGCCAGTAAGGAAAAATCCTTATCGGAAAGCCCCCTCTTTCCTGGGAACGACCTAGTTGTCATAATTGTGATTCTGTAATATTATTTGCGAATAATTAATTATTGATTTATATGATAAGTAAATATTTATTTTATGTAGATATAAATGATGGATATATTTATTTTTAAGTGGATATAAATGAAAGATTTAATTTTGAAGTGTTTTATCAGTATTTTGTCGGAATGGAGGTATTAAAAATTATCCGTATGTTGATTTCGAACATTTTCTATTTGAAATTTGGAAAAAGTTTCTTCTACAAAGTTGTAAAAAATTAAATTTTCTATGAAAAGGACATGAGATTTGAATTTTTCTGATAAAAAGCTATTTATTATGAATTATTGAAGTTTCAGAAATAAATATTTTATTAAAATTATGGGTGGGACCCACTTTTTATTTTTAGTGGAAAAATGGGCTGAGGTTTTTTTTCAAAAGTTGAGGGCTGATCTTGGTCATGGGGTGTGCGTGACATTTGTTATATATATTAATATTTTATTAATTTAGTCTGCTTTGGCGTTCTAAGTATTTTCCTATAAATAGGTGCTTAGGTTAGAATTAAAAATTACAGCAGAATTCATAAGTTTTCTCTCTCTATATTATAGAGCGTATTTTTGTGAGTATTTTAATACTTTGAGAGTTGCTATTCAATACAAGTTTCCTTCAGTCTTATACCTGATATTTCAGCTAGAAGTACTGTTCTTTTGATGTAAGGGATGTTATTTTTTTCATAAATGATATTATTTTCTTCAATATCATTATGCCGAAATATTGATATGATTATTGTGGAATTTTTACCTTTTTGTTTCGGAATTACTATTCACGTATACGATACTATTCACGTATACGACACTATTCATAGAAAAATAAAATTTTCTCTTCTTTGTCCAAGATGTCTATTATAGTTACTATCTTTGATTGTATCCATATTTTAATCTTTATTTTTGAATTCTACTCCACAATTGAATATTATGGAGTATTTTTGAACTTAGATAAACTGTAGTACGAATTTTTAATATTTGTCCTTTTGTCTCACTGAATTCATTTTTTAAAGATATTTTTCATCATTCTCAGTCTTAAATGATGATATTACTGAATATCTTTAGCCTGCAGTGCAAAGATGAATGATTAACTGGTGAATATCTTTGGCCCGTAGTGCAAAGATGAACATGTGTTTAGATGAACATGACCAACTGGTGATACAAATGAATATCTTTGGCCTGTAGTGCAAAGATGAATATTTGATTCAAGATGTATATTGAATGATGTTACAGGAATAAAATATTGATGATGAATTTTTAAATCTTAGAAGATAGTAGAATTCATTTTCTACTTGACTCTTCTAATGGATTGCTGTTTCCACTGCAGTTGTTGATCTAAAACTTGTTGTCTATTATATTTTATCAAATTTTTTCCCTGTTGAAGACTAATGATAATTTGTTGTATATATTTTTTACTGGGCTAGTTGAGCTCACCTTTTTCCTTTTTGTTCCATTTTTCTCAGGAGGCGAGAATATAGCGGGAACTAGTCGGGGTATGGAGTGATGTTTCCAGTCAGTTATGTTAGCAGTCCTCACTATTTTGTAAAATAGTATTTCAATAATTGTAATGAGGACTTATTTGAGTGTGAATATTGTCTAGAAGATAATATTTGTATTTAAACTCACAGTTTATGTGTTGTCGTATTTTGCACGATAATTGTAGTAATGATGTTGTAGTTATTTCTGTACCATGTATTTGGCGACTCAGAATAGGTGATGTATACCTATTTTAGGGGCGTTACAGCTGAAATCTCTCAAGTCTCTCTCAAACTCTCTCAACTTCTCTCTGTATTTTCTTCTTTCTTTCTTCTTAGGCTTAGCAACTAACTTTTATGTGTAAAACAAAACTGATAGCCAAGCCAACTAACAGTATGCGTAAAATAAAACTGATAGGCCATAATACGCATACTTAATATAACAGTTACAAAATATAAACGTATATGTTATAAATATATTTTATTTATTATTTTGATTTATTTTATTTATTATAACAAAAATTCAAAATTCAAAAGCCATAAGCCTTTGTTTGGCAAAAACTCTTTAAAATAAAGACTTAATATTTTAAGCCTTGTTTGGTAACCAATTTAAAATTCCTTTAATTTATTTTAATAAACAATTTAGTTTATAATTTATAATCACATATTATTTATTTAGATTTCCATAATAAATCTTAGTTACATAAACTAAGTATAACACACTAAATAAATTTTTCACTAAATCCAAATATCACAAAATTATAATCTCATTATAATTTTTATTTAATAAATTAATATGCCATTTTCGATTATTAAATTAAAACAGCAATATAACATTTCATATCATCTTACAACTTTCCAACTATTAAATTAAATTAAATTAGAATGTTATCTAATAAATTTAATTCATAAATATATGTTATCTAATAAATTTAATTCACAAATATTTACTAACAATAACCACATCAATAAAATATTTATTTAATTTAATAAATATTTTAAATTACAAATAATAAAATCTTGAATTGTTACAATCATTGTTTCCGACCGTCGACAACCAGTTCTAAAGTAATCTCTCAATGATCAAAACAAACATTTTAAGTTTTGTTTCTTGAATTGATTTTTTTTAAAGCGTCACTTGTATGTTTAATGAGATCATATTTGACATTTATATATATACACACGCACACACATAGCATATCAGGGACATACCCCTTTATTTAACATACCCCTTATCTAGTATACCTATTTAAATAGCCTCTTTATTTCTTCTCTCTCCTCGCTTATTATCAGGCAAAACAAAAACATAGTTTCATCCATCCGATTCTATTTTTTTCCAAAACACTCTCCAAACCTAGCTCGAAAAATTCCCTACAAGTAACACGGATTGGTTAAATTAGAGGAATCAGAGGACAGACACCTAGATCTCGACTTCGATTACAACGGTAAGGTTCCTAGGTTTCACCTATTTGAATCTAAGTTCTATTTTGGGGTATTTGAGTTCCACCTTTTTTGTTATTTCTTACGATGTTGATCTGATCTGTTTGAAGATTTAACATCATGTATAAAGTTTGTTTTTTTCTTCTTTGAATTGATAAAAAGTGGGGAGTTACTCATATTCTGTCTTTCTTTTTTGTTCAGATCCTCCCCTTTTAATTTTTCCATAATTTAGTCATGTAGGAGATAATTTTTTACTTTTTCTTCCTTTATTTGTTTGTTTTCTTTATTTCCGTATATGAATACTAGGAATTCTTGAGTTGGGGGAAGGTGCAAACACAATATAGTCTTCAGTTTTAGAGGAATAATCTATAAAGTATGGAGCTTTGTCATTTTATTTCATATGAATTTTTATGTATTTGGAAAAAATATGAATCCCGCATGTTCGTAAATAATTCCAGAAAGTGAAATAGGCTTAATTAAGAGCCCCTCTTTAAGAGGATTAGTTAGAAAATAAAAAGTAAAAGTAAAAAAATAGATACACCATATAAATTGGTTTGATTTCATTTTCTAACAAGCAATGTAAAGATCACCAGTTAGTCAAATGGAATGCCCATAAATATGATTGTTAATTCACCCCCAGATGCAATTGAGATTGCTATAACAACAGAGAATTATAAATTCTGAGGTTTCTTACAGATACCTTTTCATTTGTTATGGTGCATTAATACTATGTTCTTAAATTTGTCGAGTCCTTTAACATTTCTTAAACAACTTGGTCTTTTCTAGTAGTTTTTGTGACACCCCCAAAACATGTATACATCACCCATCTTGGGTCGCCAGATACATGGTACAGAACACAATTACAAACGTAATTATACAACTGTCGTGTAAAATACGACAAAATATAGCTGAGAGTTTAAACAAGAATATTGTCTTCTAGACAATATCCACACTCAATGGAGTCCTCATTATAATTATTATCACACTATTTTATAAAAATAATGAGGACTACTATAGCCACCATCTCGGACCATCACTCCATTCTCTGACTAGTCCCAACTATATATTCTCATTTCCTGAAGAGAACAGTGAAAGAAAAGGGTGAGCTCAACTAGCCCAGTAAGAAATATTATGACTAAGATAATGTAAAATAAATTATTGTTAGCCTTCAACAGTATAACAACTGATAGAATACAATAGACAACAAGTTTTAGATCAACAACTGTAGCGGAATAAGCAATTCATTAGAAGAGTCAAGTAGAGCATGTTATCTACTATCTTCTATGATTTAAAAAGTTTATCATCAATTTTATCGCTGAGACTCAGCTTAATAAATAATCCACATCACTGAATTATCCATGCACTACGGGCCAAGGATATTCATTAGTATCACGACCACGAATTATCCATGCACTATGGGCCACATATATTCGTGTTTTCACCAATGGTCATGAACATGCTAAACGACAATTCATCTTTGCACCCTTGGCCGAAAAGAACGCATGGTCATGATCATACCAACAACTGTCACTGAGACTCAGCTCAATAATCCACATCACTTGTAACATTATAGGTCATGATTATACCGAATAATCCCTGGTCATAATCATACCAATCAATAGTTCATCTTTGCACCCGTGGCCGAAGATTAATTTTATCACAATATAAGCATGAGAATGATGACAATGGTATAAGAATTCAATAAAATAAAAGCAAGGATAAATTTTAAAGATTTATAATTCAATTTATTCAAAATTCAATAATGTCCAAATTATCAACATGATACTGCTTTGTAGAGTAAAATTCAAGAATAATATTATACCAAAAATGATTTGGACCGAAAAGAAATCAATTTTTCGTCGTGAATAGTACTCCGGGTGAATAGTACCTGCGTGAATAGTACCCGTGAGTAGTACTTCGTAAATAGTACTTCGAGAATAGTATTCTGTGAATAGTAACCTGTGAATAGGAATTCGTGAATAGTAACCTATGAATATTACTTTGTGAATAGTACCTGTGAATAATACCCGTGAATAGTATCGTATTTATGACTAGTGCCCATGAATAGTACTTTGTAAATAGTACTATATTTATGAATAGTACCGTACGCATGAATAGTGCTGTATAAATGAATAGTACCCATGAATAGCACTCCGGCATGAAAAGCTTAAAATTTAACAAGAATGTTCAGAAAAATATCCTTGTGAAACTGTGACACTCCCAAATTCGGGTACTTCAATTCTCACGGGATTCGGTGTTCACTATACAAACATCATATGTTTATCTACCCATAATAAAAGAAACCATAAATTAGATAGAAATAAATCCTCTCCTTAAGGAGTTACATCATCTGAAATAAATACATCAATCCCAGGTCATACTAACCTTAAATCTCAATTGCAGAAACATAAATAAATACTAAGTCTTACACAATATTGTCATAAGTCTAAAACATAACATAACAAATAAACAAGTCTTCATCACTTGTTAATCTTGCCCTTGCCTTTGCTAGTAGAAGGCTCGTCGGACCTTTTGTTCTTAACTGCAATGTTATAATTACGCAAGAGTGAGCACGATTGCCCACAAGTATAATAATGTAACAACAAATAATAACATGCGAGTGAATCAAAGACTTCTGAAATAAGGAACTTAACTTTCGAATCAAGAATGAATAACAAGAATCAAAAGAACTTCTGAGGGTCATAAGACTTTGAACTATGTCCTAGGTTGTCAATGATTATACTTAAAACCT
The DNA here is from genome assembly GCA_016801055.1 of Panax notoginseng. Taxonomy (NCBI): domain Eukaryota; kingdom Viridiplantae; phylum Streptophyta; class Magnoliopsida; order Apiales; family Araliaceae; genus Panax; species Panax notoginseng. Next base: position 172,181,700 of record CM029014.1, on the reverse strand, counting down.
TTAACAATCATAAGATTATGGACTCTTCTACTCGTACTTAGGGGGATCAGCCCTTAGTACTATACTGTGCACAATATCTTAACGCTAAAGCATAAGTAATCCCCTATAATAGGGTTGTTCATCTCAGTTTGACATTAGAGTTCGCACCAAAGGAAGTTTGGTTTGGATAAACTCAACAAGGGTTTTGAAATTTAGAACGTTCATCAACTATGGACTAGTCGAATCAATAAGGGTTCGCTAGTCTTACAAGGTTTAACAATAAATGATATTCAATTTAAACAATAAACTTAAGAGGTGTACAATGGAATGAGCATTGTATAACATGAATCATACTTGGAAAAGATTAATAACATTGAATATGACATCTTGAACTTGATCAATAAATAACAAGAACTAATTGGATATAGAATATAGGTCTAGAACTTGCTCATTGAAAAGAAGTAAGCTTTAGAAACTTGCATAAAGATAACAAGTAGGGTTAGGAAACTTGCCTCGTGCGTAGGTTACACGTTAACTATACACGTTCCTCATTTTAATCCTATATACCATTTACATTCACAATACTAGTCAATTATAATGTAACTAGCATCACAAGTTCATTCTCTTTGTCTAAACTCTGATTATGATTATACTAATCAAATTACAACACTTGTTTTCACATAATATTAACCTTCACGGACGCTATGCTAACTACGCGTTTAACAATTTAATTAAACATGTAATTACTTTATTGACATGTTAAGGATTTATTTTAACATCACATTATATGTCTAACACATTTTTATGTTTATTATATCAGGTTACAATTACAATCCTTGAAATAAAATAATTAAAATACTCATTCTTGGACAAACTGCATAGTGGCACTGCGGCACCACCATCTAGTCTATCCTTAGCGCTGCAGCGTGGCTGGCGCTGCAGATTGGTCTGTGGCGCTGCGGCGCGACATGCCAATTTTTGATTCTGAGTTTCGCGAGGAACACAGATCATGACCAATTACATCCAATTACATTATTAACACATGAATTTAAGCACACCCAGATGCTAGAATTCATACATGATCATTACCTAAAATTTATAGTGTGATTCTAACAATTTAAACATACAATTACTTGAATCAAATCATGTAATTTTCACTGTTCTTGGTGATTTTGCAAGTCATTGAAGATAATCATGGAATTTGACATTGTAGGTTTGTTATAACTCATAATTTGTCCATTCAAAGTTTGTTTTCTTCGTTTTAGTATGTACTATCATAATCTACTGTTAATTTCAACTTACACAACAATTCATGGTATACCATTGTTCATAAGAGTCATATTTTTACAACTTTTATACTCTGTAATTTTAAAAAAAATATCTATTTACTACATATTTATATGCAATTTATGTTATGAAAACATATGTATATGGTAACAAACATATTATGATAATATATTATCACGTATATACATATAATCATTACTCTTTTCAATTACAGAGACTTACACTAATTTTTCATAAAAATATAAACAACGTAAATTAGAAGTTGGGTTAAAGAGATTACCTTGAAGCAACTTCTGTGATTCTCCAATCTCACAATTTCCTCTAAACTCTCTCTGAATTCTCTCTAGATTTTCTAAACTTTTCTTCTGATTAATGATATAAAGTATACGCTTAATATAATTATATTATATCGTGACTAAACTGACGTTGGTTGTGGTAAGTTAATCCAATTCGTGGGTTAACTGCCCAACTCCCATTAGGGCCTCGTTTGGCTAGCCTTAAAAGGCTCATTCCCAATTAATTTAATAAATCTCTTATAATATAGTTTAATAATGTCACACCCATTTAAACAATAAATCGAATATCTTATTTAGTTTAATTTAAATAAAATATAATAATTTTTTATTAATTCACATAGTCACATAATTAATTTTCTCATTTATTAATTATGTCAAATTATTAAATCTCTAATTAATTATTAAATAAATTAAAATAACATTAAGTTATTAAATACTTCATTTAATTCAATAAACTCACTTAAATACATATTTTGAATAATAAAATTCTCCACATTAATTTAATCAATATAACACATATAATTAATTTAATTTACCATATTTAATCCAATAATTAAATCATTGAAAAATATTTATTTAATTCAATAAATATTCAAATTAAATTACAAAATCTCGTTCGTCACAGAAACGATACTAGATGAATCGCAAATTTCAAGGATATTTCACTAATTTCACGGAGTATAGAAGCAATACTTCAAAAAAATGAGTGTAGATTTAGGGATACGAAACGAAATAATATTACTTACATACTACAGAGTATGGAAGAAAATATTATTTCTTACGAATACTGAACAAAAATAATATCCCTTACGAATAAGAAATAAATAACAACCCTTACGAATACGAAAGAAATAATACCCCTTACGAATAAGAAATAAATAACATCCCTTACCTTAGAAGAAGACTAGATACTGGAATAGTGAAGTAGCAGAATACTCTTCTTCTTCCTCTCTATAGCTTCTCTCTCTATAATTGCTCTTGTGAGTCTTAGTGAATTGGTGAGAATGAAAGAAGAATGAGCTTCTATTTATAGGAAAATATAGTTTCGATAATTACACGTTTTGGGGCTCAAATTCTTACAGTATAGTACCTTCATCTTTACCTCTATTTTTAATTTAGTCCTACAAGTATTATCAAACTTGCACCACCTCCCCTAATAGTACATGCATGTGAATCAATAGTACATACATGTGAACAAATAGTTATAAGCATGTGAATTAATAGCAATTAATTGCTCATTTATCCGATTAATTATCCGATTGGTCAATATAACCTCTAGAATAACTTCAACTCATTACACAATATGTTCCATAAAAAGGCTTATATTGATTTACTTCTTGTAGTATAATACTACAACATTCGTCATTACACAGCCTTAGCTGATTACATTACTATCCCGCAATTGCTTTCCAAAAATTGGGATTTACAAAAGACTACCCTTTGATATACAAAAGAGGGTTTTACGTCACTACTAGATACATCATATGTACATATCTAACTTTACTCTAGTTACTACTAGGTTACATCTGCCTTATGGCATTCTCAAAATCTGCGTTGGCAAGACCGGCGATAATATCTCGGCTGATAGTATGCCGAGTCTTCCCTGCCTCTATTGGATACCCAACTACTTGCTGCTGAAAATTCGCATGAGAACTCTTATGTATATAATACATTCTTCCTATCTTCTGCTTCTTGACCCTTAACTTTTGCCTGAGCTTAAAGGTCTCCTGTTTCAGCTCGTGGACCTTGTCCTTCGCCAAAACTCGTTCATCATGCTCTTCGTCCCACACAGACTCCGTACTTTTCTTATCCTCCAGGATTTCCTGGACCTCCTCCTTCAACTCCCTTACCTCCCTTCCCAATTGGATATTTCTATCTAACAATGCCATGAACAGTGCCTTCATTGACTCCCCCAGAGTTGTCTTTTCTATAGGTGCTACGGTGTTAAATGACACCTCCTCCACCTCCTCCTCCGATATGCCATCAAACAAAGACACGAGGTCTAAGTTTTTTGAGTCTCCAGACTCGATCACAACCAATTCTGGTTCTTTTGCTATAGGGGTTGGTAAGATCTCTACTTGATTTACGAACTCCTCGCTAACAACATGTATATCCCTATACATCTCATTATTTCCTGACATCTACAATAAAACAATTTAGTTTGATTAGTACACGTCAATAGAATAATAAAAACACATATCACATATAATGCATTTTTAGGGTTAACTTCATCTTTTACTTCTTTAACTTTTCTTACGATTATGACTTAAGGTTCTTTTCTCCCCCTTAACTTTTATAACCTATGGCTCTGATACCAACCTGTGACGCGCCCAAATTCGGGTATCTTTCAACCTGACATATAGTGTTACACGGTGCTACAGTTCACACATTCATTCAATTGAAATACCTCAAAAGAGTGAAAATGTCTTCTATATATTCCAAAACAATATTTCCATTCCCAGGTTCTTTATAACCATTACATAGTTCTTTGTCATAATATCAAATAATAACAACATTCAATCTATACTATTACAAAGGCAACATATTGGTTCGCCTTAGCCTTCCTTTTATATTTTCTGGATCCTTCAGTCCGTTCGGTCTTAGCTGCATTCATATGGTTCAAGCAAGAGTGAGCATAACTAGCTTAACAAGTATGACAATTTTATTTAAACAACATGCTTGAATCATATAAATCGTTCATCTTCAATAACTGAAACAATAGTTATAAAGTACTATTGATAATTCAAAATAGCATTTCTCTTTTCTTAAAACGTTTCACAATAAACAACATTCAGTAAAACATCAATTTTGGTCCAAGACCTTGAGCATTTCATTCTTTCTTTGAAAAGGACAACCCGGTACCAAGTCCGTAAGTCCGGTATATCTTATGAGCACGTCTAGGTGATCAGCCTATAGCACTCTATGTTGTATAATACTACTTTCTTTAAACATATGTACGTTTAAGGTTTGGCAACCTCACGTGCCTGTCATTTGACGACAAAATATTTGTTTATGCATACTTAGTCTTTCTTTGAAATCAATACCAAAACAGTTTGGGAAAAGATAACAACATTTACAATACTTTGATAGATTATAAAGAAATCAATAAAACATCTTAAGTCTAGCTGAAAGAATTGGCTTCGACCTCATTATACGTCAATTCATGCATAAGGTACATGAATTACAACGCTTATCCAAAAGAATATAGAAAAGGGTTAGAATATTTGCCTTTAGCGTCTTCTATAGTAATTATACTTTTCCTTTGATTCTTTAAGGATTCTATAATACATGATCACATAACATACCACATTAGGTCATAAACAATCATGTAAGATTACTACTATATCTTACCCTTCTTCTCAATCTAATCACGCTTTAGATTGTTTATCAATCGTTACGGTTTATCGTATTACATTGTTCTTACGTTTACGTAACTGTTCATCAACCTTTAGTTGTCATTCTTAAGGTTTTAAGTATCTTTAATGATGTTACTTCAAGTCAATTAAGTATATAATTCATTCTCAATTAGCTTTCATTTGCTTTACATACATGAGCATTCTTTACTATGCCTTTCCTAATACTGGCTCTATGGCGCCAGCTTCCTTTATGCAACTCGTGCTGCAGCGCGGGTTTACAGTGCCTATATTCCAGACTCGGCGCTGCGGCGCGAGTCCCTTTACTAACTGCCGCGCTGCGGTGCCATTCCTCAGTGGGTGATGGCCAAGCCTGGCGCTGCGGCGCCAAAAATAATGCTTTGGGCGGCCCTGCGGTGCCGGCCCTGAGCCTCAGAAAAATTTGATAGAAAATCTTCTTGTGTGAAATTTCCGACCCCATAACTTTTTCGTTATAAGTCCGAATTGGCTCGTTCAAAAGCCATTAGCTCATAAATCACATGCTCTATAATTTCATTAGAAGATATTTTGCTTTCAAATCGTTTAACTCAAAATTCACCGATTAGTTCATTATTACGAAAACGTTAAACGTTCGTGAACGTTCAAAGCTCGTTTCTTCGTTCTAAGTCGGAATTTGGTCATTTTTGAGTCCGTAACTCTCAAATGCAAATTGAGACTATTCTCCATCGAAAACCAATGTTTTCGAGCTAAATGCTAACTTTTGACTTTCATTCCGAGAATTTAATGATTTCGATGATTATCATTTAATTTTGTAAATTTCGCCATAACTTCGTTACTTGAGATTTTTACATCGTTCATAATAGATTCATTCCATATATCTAACAACCTAACCAAATAAATTTCATTAAATCATATTCATGACAACTTCTTACAAGTTCTTCATTAGTTCATAACTTTCATTATTATGCTTATCTTACAACATGGCTTATTAAGTTTTAAATCTTATAACCATCATCCTTACCACTTCTTAGCACAAATGTTCTACCAATCAACACTTTTCTATTAACCTACAATTGAAGAGAGGAAGATTAATAGTCTAAAGGTTCTTACCCTTGAAGTTCAACTTGTTCTTCTTCTTTTCTACTTGAATTAATCAAAGACTAACTCTCACTTTTCTTTCAAATGTATAAGCTCTAAGTTGTTGGTTGAAATGAACAAGGCAAGAAATGAAAATCCAAAGCTTCTATTTATAGATTTTCTAAAGTTAGGGTAGTTTGGCCATTAGGCCATCCCACCTCCTTAACATCCACCTCTTTACTATTCCTAGCTTGGCCACCACACAACTTATCTCTTGCTTGCTCATCACACATGGTTAACTATGACTCACTTATGGGGCCCACATGGGTTGCCCAATGGGTTTTCTTACCTGTTGACCCGTCGGTTCGATCCACAGATTCAGTTCTTAGTTTGGGCTTTAGATTAAATAACTTTGGGCCTAACGTTGGGCTTGCATTTCATTTCATTGGGCCTTAACATAATAATACCTATTGGGCTTGCAAAATTCCTACACAAATCCTACAAGTCCAAAGCAATAGGATTAAAGCGTTTAACGTAAAATCCTCGTATTCCTTACGTATACTAGTTCGCATAATCTTTCATCATACACGTTATACTAACTTTCATATATACTCGTATAATACATCGTATCATACTTGTATTCAATACCTCGTATAATACTCGCTATTATACGATCATCATTTATTCCAATCCTTACGTTTCTTAACATTCTCAAATTTAGTACGCAGCCGAAAAACTGCGTTAGCCATACTTGAATTATTATTACATTATCCATCCTCCTATATTATTCTATCGTTACGTATTTCTCAAAAATTCAAAAATAATTCCCGAGCAGAAATCAGTGAATAATATTTTACGAAAAATTTCTCGAAAAGCTTTTATTTTCGTCTTGAAAATTTAAACACTTTAATTCCTTCACGTGGCCAGAATACTACAACATTTCGACACATTTAGGTTATAGAACGACCTTTATCATACCAACACATATATATAATATAATTTTATTCATTATTTAATTAAATAAAATTATTTTATAATAAATCCGAATTTCTCGGTCGTTACAGAAGCCGCACAGAGAATCCGAGATTTCTTCTTCAGATATACTGAGTTAAGGTTATTTCTGCAAAATTCGTCACCGTACAATCGTTCTGCACTATCCTGGTAACGTTTACATGTTTTCTTTTCCAGTTTTGACCGTTGGAAAGTGAGGTATCATACAAAATGCTTCAAAATACATAGTATTGAATATGCATGCTCATATGACTTGATAAAAATTAGTCCACGCAGTAAATGTTAGTCTTTTACCATGCTGAACGTATTGATGTGAAAAAATTGATTTTTGAAACAGTCAATTGGCACCCTTTTTTGCTATTTTTTATACTATTTGAGGACAAATGAGCAAAGGTTTTGAAGCAAAGAAATCCTGGTAATTAGGCTACCCTGATGGATATGACTTTGATGTTTTTTATGCATATAAGATGTTTATTATAAGACCCCAACTTTTATGAATAAAGATTAATTTTTCTCGAAATATATTTCTGAATATTATAGTGTGGATTTGATATAATGTAATAGTTGTGGGTAATATTTATAAATTTTGCAAAGTAAGCAAGTGGTTATATAATATTCGATTGGTAAGGGAATATTCATTTTAACAAGGAATATTCGTACAACGACACAATCATTGGTGGACTCCACAACGAAAGTATTGTCGTAGTTAGAAAATGACATAATTACCTTTTAATAAAAATAACGGCGAAAGTTTTACCGTTAAACTGTTGAAATACCCGGTGGTAAAAGTACAGTAATACGCGTGTTTGCCTAGTAGCACACGGTATTGATTATTGATGCTTACGTGAGAAGTCAGTCAGTTATACTCAATTATTTCTATAGTAATTGCTGCATAATATCTCTCATATTATTGATTCAATTATTGTCATAGTATCAATATTTTTTATATTATTAAATCAATAATTGAGACGACAAAGTTATTCATATTATTATTTGTAATATTGACGATGTTTAGAAAGTTCTGTCGAGGAGAGGATTGGTCACCTAATTGCGTGCCAATAGGGAGAAATCCTTATCGTAAAACCCCCTCTTTCCTGGAAATAATCTGGTTGTTAAATATTGTGAGTTATAATATTAATGATGAATAAGTTCGTGTTGATTAAAGATGAAATTGATAGTTTCATTGTGTTGAGATTATTAGTGTTAGTGGAAATCAACATTTATTTCGATAATAATTGATGTCTGGAGGTTATATTGACCAATCGGATAATTAATTGGATAAATGAGCATTTATATGCTATTAATTCACATGCTTATAACTATTTGTTCACATGTGTGTACTATTGATTCACATGTATGTACTATTAGGGGAGGTGGTGCAAGATTGATAATACTTGCATGACTAAATTAAAAATAGAGGTATAGATGAAGGTACTATACTGTAACTATTTTTTTACGTGTATAGAACTATTTGTTCACATGTGTGTACTATTGATTCACATGATGTACTATTAGGGGAGGTGGTGCAAATTTGATAATACTTGCAGGACTAAATTAAAAATGAAAGAAAAAATGAAGGTATTATACTGTAATATTTCGAGCCCCAAAACGTGCAATTATTGAAACTATATTTTTCTATAAATAAAAGCTCATTCTTCTTTCATTCTCACCAATTCACTAAGACTCACAAGAGTAATTATAGAGAGAAGCTATAGAGAGAGAAGTTATAGAGAGAAAGAAGAAGAGAAGTCTGCTACCTCACTATTCCAGTATCTAGTCTTCTTCGGAGGTAAGAAATATTATTTTTTTCAGTATTCATAAGGAATAAAATTTCTTCCATACTCTGCAGTATGTGAGTAATATTATTTCGTCTCGTATTCCTGATTATACCTTCATTTTGTTAAAGTATTGCTTCTATACTCCTTAAATTTAGTAGAATATCCTTAAAATTTGCGCTTCATCTAGTATTATTTCACAAGGATATTTTCTGCACATTCTTGTTAAACTTTAAGCTTTTCATGTCGGAGTATTGTCCATGTGTAGTATTCATTTATACGGTACTATTCACAAAATACTATTCACGGGGTACTATTCACAAAATACTATTCACGGGTACTATTCATAAAGTACTATTCACGGATACTATTCACAAAATACTATTCACCAGTACTATTCACAAAATACTATTCACGGGGTACTATTCCTGAAGTACTATTCACGAGGTACTATTCACTCGGGTACTATTCACCCGAGGAATTATTCATGACAAAAATTGATTTCTTTGCTGTCCAAATCATTTTTGATATAATATTGCTCTTAAATTTTACTCTGCAAAGTTGTATCATGTTGACAATTTGGACATTATTGAATTTTGGATAAATTAAATTATAAATCTTTAAAAAATTATCATTTGTTTCTTTTAATTGAATTCTTATATCATTGTCATTACCCTCATGCTTATATTGTGATGAAAGTTATCTTTGGCTTACGTGCATAGATGGACTGTTGATTGGTATGATTATGACCAGGGATCACTCGGTATAATCATGACCCGTAATGTTACAAATGACGTGGTAAAAGTCCTCATTTGCCTGTAATGTATTGATGGACAGTTGTTGGTATGATTATGACCATGGATTATTCGGTATAATCATGACCATTGATGATTACATGAATATCCTTGGCCGTTGTGACAATCCAAGATTTTAGTAATTGAAATTTAAAATATTTATTAAATAAAATAAATATTTATTGATGTGGTTATTATTAGTAAATATTTATGACTAGATAATATTCTAAATTTAATTAATTTATAATTTAGAGAGTTGTAATATAACATGAGATGTTATATGATTATTTTAATTTAATAATTTAAGTTGGTATGATAAGTTATTAAATAAAAAAAATAAAAAATAAATTATAATGAGATTATAATTTTGTGATTTTATTTAAGTGGAGTATTTATTTTAAATAGAGTATGTATAATTAATTTATTTGATTAATAATGGATATGGAAGTCCAAATAAATAATATGTGATTATAATTTATAAACTAAATTGTTTACTAAAATAAATTAATGGAGTTAATTTAGTTTTTGCCAAACAAGACTTAAAATATTAAGCGTTTAATTTTTAAAGAGTTTTGCCAAACGGAGCCTTATGACTTTTAGATTTCTTTTGAATTTTAAATTATAATAAAATAAATAAAATAAATTAAAATAATAAATATAGTATATTTATAAGATATATGTTGTTTTGTAACTGACATTTTATTAAGTTTGGCGTATTAAGGTTATCATTTTTATTTCTTACGTTGGTTTACGCTTAACCTTAGTGCTATGCCTATGTAGTATACTGAGAATTCAGAAAAGAGAATTTGAGAGTGAAACTTGAGAAAATTGTCTTTAATTGCTAAGAATTTCTTAAGGAACAAAAGGTATTTTCCATAATCTCCATATTATATATATATATATATATATATATATATATATATGTAAATGCATATATGAGTTTACGACAAAATTTTGTCTATTCTGTGAATTTCAAATTTGTTAAATTCTTACTATACAAATGTATTGTGGTGATTATTCATGTTGGCGAGGCTTTAGTTGTATATAAACAAGAAATTTGCATGCTAATTACAGTTAAAAGTAGGAAAGATAATTAACAGTGTATGTTCTTATGTATATTTTCATATGGCTTGTAAAAGTACCAATTTTAGTGATCAATTCGTATCTTAATCTGCAAATTGAGGCTTGAGTATGTTAGTTCGTTAAGAAACGAAGAAAACGTAATTTGAACGAAGTAATTTGAACAAGAATTGAAATCACAATGTTGATTTTCGTGAAGGATGTCAAGAATGGAGTTTTCTTATGAAATTTTGGAATTTGAGAAATTAAACTAGTTTTAGTTGATGTTAAATTGTTCTAATTGATGGAATATGTTAGCAATCATGTGTATAATATTGTATATTTATTTTACGTGCTATTATTACTGTTTGGTGTGTGAAATTCGTGTTAGTTGGCTTAAGAAAATTGCCGTAGCCATGTTCTGCATAAACTGGAGTCTGTGCATCGCGCGGGCGCGCTGCCTCTTGGCGTGGGCACGATACCGCACGGGCGCGCTGCAATCCATTATAAAACTGGCGCGGCCGCGCCAGGGCCTAGTTTCAGACAGTGAAGTATGCTAATTCTGCAGACTTTGAACGTTCAATGTAACTTAGCTTAATGTTAGGTTAATGTGAGAATCATGTAACAACAAGGTTAAACAGAGTCACGTTAGGTGGATTGTAAATTCAAAGTTGTAAAAGTGATTAGTAAGTTACGAACGTGTTGTGCGTAACTTAGTTTATACAATGAATGTTAGATAAGTGTTGTGATGTTTCTGAGATGTAAATGGTAATGTAAGACTTGTACCGAAATAACAAGTTTAACTAGAAATGAGTGTTATGTTGGAAAAAGGATATTAGTACATTGTGTATTGATTAGTGAGAAGAGTTATGAGATGTAGAGTAAAGTTTACATTATAGCTACTATACGTTACTATGTGACTAATAGTTAATGTGAATAATGGTATAACTGTGTAGGAATATACGAAGTGCAGATAAGTGATAAGCAGTTAAGTCGTAGTTCATAAACTACGAATCAGGCAAGTCTTTCAGTTCCTATTTGCTATGTGAACTTGATGATTAACTGTTTTATGTCTTTATTGCAAATAACATGATGTGTTATATTTATATTGAAAGCATGAAACGTTAAAGTCAACTTATGACTACGTTGATTGAGTAAAGCATGTTGATTGAGTAAGGAACTCAATCTTTATACTTGTTATGTGAACTGTAGTCGGTATATTATGTTAGCCCAATGCTTAAGAAATATATGTTGAGCATGTTATTATATGCTACGTGATGCATGAAAACTGTTAGATTTTGCTGGGCTATTGAGCTCAACCTTGCAAATAACCATTTTTGCAGGTCAAGATTTCGAGGTAAAGTTATGTGTTACTTGAAAGACATGAATCAGATGTGATACTTGAAGATTTTTACACTTTAGCTGTGTTATTATTATTTGAACCATGTTTAAGGTTCCGAAAGAAGTATTAATGTTGAATTGTAATATCGTTTCGCGATGTAAACTATTGTAGTATTAAATTGATTATGAGATATTTAGATGTAAAGGTTGAAGGTTTTGGGATCAATGATAGTTTGTAATAGAAAATTTTAATTATTCCGCAAGTTTTAATGGTTGCATTACCATTTAATGTTGTAAAAGTAGAGGTTGAATGTATTATTAACGACTTAAATCGAGAATTAAATTGTATGGATTTTGGGGTCGTTACAGTTGGTATCAAAGCTGTAGGTTATAAACCTTAGGTAGGAGTACCTTAGGTTATAACCTTAGAGAAGAGAGGTGAAGATAATAAAAGAATAATCTCAAATAGAGTTTGAACAATAAGAAGTAATTTAAGAAATTTATAAAGAAATGGATTAAAACATGCATAAGAGGATTCAAAGAAGAATCTCGCAGAGTTATAAGGAATATGAATGAGGGGTTACCCAACTCCAATAATAAGGATGTAAGGTGTTAATAAATAGACAATGTCTATAAGAAGAGAATGATAAAGAAGTTAAGAATAGAAAGGTATATTTAAGTATGGTACAATTGTACTCTTTAATAGCTGATATATGGTATCTGGGCTAAACGATTCCTTCATAGAGCGGAGGTATATACGAACTAGCAACTCGGAACCTAGTTTGTTGGTTGTTTGTGGGAAACCACTCAGTGTACCATATTGAAACTGTTAGAGACTCGATATATACCAAGTATAGAAAATGGATATGTATGGTGAAATTATGTAACTCGAATGAAATGTTGAGCAATATAAGTGAAGTTAGAAATTCTTAAAGGAAGAATTGCTATATATAAATAGGAAAATTCAAATAAGAATCTTGAAGAGATATAAAGATAAGAGTGGGAGTTCCCTAACTCCAATAGCCAAGATAACGAATAATGCCGTAAAGGAAAGGAAAGAAAGGGGATCGTAAAACAAAACGATTACGAGTTAAGAAAAAGAATTTTAAGGGAGATGGTTATAAAATAAGATCACGACGTGATCTGTCTAAGTTATAAAAGGAAGATGGTCTGTAATGTTTGAATAATTATAGCTTGATGCTATGAAGATGTTGTACTTGAAATAGTACGAGATAACTCACGAGGAGTTATAGATGATGTGATACAAGGAATTCGTATCGAGAAAAGAGCAAGTTAAGGGTAAGATAAAGTTTGGTGGAATTTCAATTGAGGACTCATGTGATGACTGAGTTGTACAAATCTTTGTATAGGCGAGGGTTTTGTGCTTGCACTCAGTTTATCACATTGATAATCATTGGAATGTTGGTGTCGCGCTATAAATGTATATGTGACGAAAAGGTGATTCTTTTCTCATGTGTATATTTAATAATTAGAAACTATTAAGATTAGTCAGATATTATTAGGATTAGGTGCGGTTCTTAAAACTAATGCATATGGTAAGTTCGTGACTCATAATAATATGGTATGTTTTGAACCCCTCAGCGAATGGACGCCTATGATCTGACTAGGATAAGTTCTTAAACTCATATTATTGTGGCAAGTTCCTAAATTTCTGATGTGTAGTAAGTTTGATGAACTATATTGGGTAGAAAATGGTTACAGTGTAGAGAGCATGATGAATTTGAAGATTGATAGAATGGTTAAGTAAGGAAGTAATGGAGTAAATATTGAAGTTGATGGATACATGGATATTCTAAATCTACTAGCTATGCTAGACTTTCGAAATTTATTGATTTCGTGCTGATGTTTGCACTTCTATTTTTTCTTGAAAAACATTGGATCAAATGATGGAACCAATGAGTTTTAACAACAACACCGTTATTCGTATGTCTTTGCTAATTGCTTCGGCTAGACAAAAATGATTTGAAATATATCAAAATGTATTTTATATATCATCAACGCATCATGGAACCTAGTGGAGAGGTGATAAAAAAAATGATGGAGTCATCAATGCAGTATTACTTAGTGTTGGATGTGATCTAAGGATTGTCAGCCCACTATGGTATGATGTAGTATGATAAAATCACTAAATGAAGGAATCCTCAACGGATTATAAATACAGTGCGGTATCATGACGTCATAAAAAGATTTTTGAGATTTCTTTACGATATGAGAATACATATGTATGTATATAGATGTATATTTTGGTTGATGTCCAAATTGTTTTAGAGGTCTATGTTATTTGATTCAGCTAGACGAATATTGAAAAATGTTCATGAAATTCAAGAGTTTCTTAAGAAGTTAAGCCAAACCAAATTATTTTGGTGCGGATTCAGATGTTGAATAGCTGAGATGAACAACCCTATTATTAGGGATTACGCTTAGTTTATACTTTGCGTTGAAATGTTTGTGCACAATACATTGTACGAAGGATTGATCCCCCTAAGTACGTGGAGTCCTTATAGTCTTATGATTGTTAAAGTTAAAGTTGAAAGATTACTTATAACTGTGGACATGATTCGTGGTCATTAGACCCTCAGTTGAATGCTTGCACTCTAAATTCTGAGATGAACAACTCTTTTATTAGAGGTTACGCTTAGTTTGCGCTGAAATGTTTGTGCACAATACATTGTACGAAGGGCTTAACACCCTAAGTATGGAGGTCCATATAGTCTTAAGACTGTTAAAGGTTCAAGCAGAGATATACTTGATAACCTGGGGACGTAGTTCAAGGTCTTGTGACCCCTCAACATGATTGGATAATCTTTTAAAATACTGAGTTATTCATACTGCTTCCCAATTATTGAGCAATTATGGAGGATTCATGTTATTCTGAAGTGAATATGAAAAGGAAAGTACTCCTTAGAAAGAAGTAAGTCATAGAATTCGACACTGAATGATGAATATATTGAATAAGTGAGAAAAAAAAATTGAAATGAGAAGGAGATGAGTTATCAATGAATAATGTAAAACTTTTAATAAAAAAATTTAATAATTGTAGAAAGATCTTTGTGGGAATTATAGAACCCAGTGAATGAATAAAGTATTAACGTAAAATCTATTTTGATAGATTGAATGAATGAGGATTAATAAATAAAATTTCGAGGACGAAATTCATAGAAGAAAGGGTGAATGTAATGTCCCGAGTGTTTATGATAACAATCCTTAGAAAAGAAAATTAATGGGTTAAAGAATATATAATACTCAAAATAAAATTGAGTCTAAGTAAAAGGTTTTGAAATAAAAATCACTAGAATTTTTTATCAAGAATGGTGGGGGTAGGAAATATAAAACCTATATTAAGGCAATGTGTTGAAGATTTTCAACGATAAATTTGAAAAGAGATTTGGTGAAAACCGAGTATAGGAGGTTTCGTTGATTCCGAGGACGGAATTCTTATAAGGAGGGAAGGATGTGACAACCCGAATTTTTAGAAGTTATTAAAATAGGAATTTAATAAATAAAATTCTTATTACAAGTTGTTTTGAGTTTGAGTATGTATATGTATGTGCTGTATATTTTGAAATATATGATCTGGTGTGAAGAGAAATATATATTCATATATTGGGAAAGTGAGGTTTAAAAGTACCCTGAGTTATTTGTTTAATCTGTATTTTCGATTCTGGGGACAAAATCTTTGTAAGGAGGGAAGAATGTGATAATCCAAGATTTTAGTAATTATAATTTAAAATATTTATTAAATGAAATAAATATTTATTGATGTGGTTATTATTAGTAAATATTTATGACTAGATAATATTCTAAATTAAATTAATTTATAATTTAGAGAGTTGTAATATAACATGAGATGTTATATGATTGTTTTAATTTAATAATTTAAGTTGGTATGATAAGTTATTAAATAAAAAAAATAAAAAATAAATTATAATGAGATTATAATTTTGTGATATTTATTTAAGTGGAGTATTTATTTTAAATAGAGTATGTATAATTAATTTATTTGATTAATAATGGATATGGAAGTCCAAATAAATAATATGTGATTATAATTTATAAACTAAATTGTTTACTAAAATAAATTAATGGAGTTAATTTAGTTTTTGCCAAACAAGGCTTAAAATATTAAGCGTTTAATTTTTAAAGAGTTTTGCCAAACGGAGCCTTATGACTTTTAGATTTCTTTTGAATTTTAAATTATAATAAAATAAATAAAATAAATTAAAATAATAAATATAGTATATTTATAAGATATATGTTGTTTTGTAACTGACATTTTATTAAGTTTGGCGTATTAAGGTTATCAGTTTTATTTCTTACGTTGGTTTACGTTTAACCTTAGTGCTATGCCTATGTAGTATACTGAGAATTCAGAAAAGAGAATTTGAGAGTGAAACTTGAGAAAATTGTCTTCAATTGCTAAGGATTTCTTAAGGAACAAAAGGTGTTTTCCATAATCTCCATATTATATATATATATATATATATATATATATATATATATATATATATATATATATATATATATAAATATATATATATGTATGTAAATGCATATATGAGTTTACGACAAAATTTTGTGTATTCTGTGAATTTCAAATTTGTTAAATTCTTACTATACAAATGTATGGTGGTGATTATTCATGTTGGTGAGGCTTTAGTTGTATATAAACAAGAAATTTGCATGCTAATTACAATTAAAAGTAGGAAAGATAATTAACAGTGTATGTTCTTATGTATATTTTCATATGGCTTGTAAAAGTGCCAATTTTAGTGGTCAATTCGTATGTTAATCTGCAAATTGAGGCTTGAGTATGTTAGTTCGTTAAGAAACGAAGAAAACGTAATTTGAACGAAGTAATTTGAACAAGAATTGAAATCACAGTGTTGATTTTTGTGAAGAATGTCAAGAATGGAGTTTTCATACGAAATTATGGAATTTGAGAAATTAAACTAGTTTTAGTTGATGTTAAATTGTTCTAATTGATGGAATATGTTAGCAATCATGTGTATGATATTGTATATTTATTTTACGTGTTATTATTACTGTTTGGTGGGTGAAATTCGTGTTAGTTGGCTTAAGAAAACTGCTGTAGCTATGCTCTGCATAAATTGGAGTTTGTGCATCGCGCGGGCGCGCTACCTCTTGGCGCGGGCGCGATGCAATACAGTATAAAACTGGCGCGGCCGCGCTAGTGCCCAGTTTCAGACAGTGAAGTCTGCTAATTCTGCAGACTTTGAACGTTCAATGTAACTTAGCTTAATGTTAGGTTAATGTGAGAATCATGTAACAACAAGGTTAAACAGAGTCATATTAGGTGGATTGTAAATTCAAAGTTGTAAAAGTGATTAATAAGTTACGAACGTGTTGTGCGTAACTTAATTTATACAATTAATGTTAGATAAGTGTTGTGATGTTAACACTTGGGAATTCTGAGATGTAAATGGTAACGTAAGACTTGTACCGAAATAACAAGTTTAACTAGAAATGAGTGTTATGTTGGAAAAAGGATATTAGTACATTATGTATTGATTAGTAAGAAGAGTTATGAGATGTAGAGTAAAGTTTACAATATAGCTACTATACATTACTATGTGACTAATAGTTAATGTGAATAATGGTATAAATGTATAGGAATACACGAAGTGCAGATAAGCGATAAGCAGTTAAGTCGTAGTTCATAAACTACAAATCAGGAAAGTCTTTTAGTTCCTATTTGCTATGTGAACTTGATGATTAACTGTTTTATGTCTTTATTGCAAATAACATGATGTGTTATATTTATATTGAAAGCATGAAACATTAAAGTCAACTTATGACTACATTGATTAAGTAAAGCATGTTGATTGAGTAAGGAACTCAATCTTTATACTTGTTATGTGAACTGTAGTCGGTATATTATGTTAGTCCAATGCTTAAGAAATATATGTTGAGCATGTTATTATATGCTACGTGATGCATTAAAACTGTTAGATTTTGCTGGGTTGTTGAGTTCAACCTTGCAAATAACCATTTTTGCAGGTCAAGATTTCGAGGTAAAGTTATGTGTTACTTGAAAGACATGAATCAGATGTGATACTTAAAGATTTTTACACTTTAGCTGTGTTATTATTATTTGAACCATGTTTAAGGTTTCGAATGATGAATTAATGTTGAATTGTAATATCGTTTCGCGATGTAAACAATTATAGTATTAAATTGATTCTGAGATATTTAGATGTAAATGTTGAAGGTTTTGGGAACAATGATAATTTGTAATAGAAAATTTTAAATATTCCGCAAGTTTCAATGGTTGCATTACCATTTAATGATGTAAAAGTAGAGGTTGAATGTATTATTAACGACTGAAATCGAGAATTAAATTGTATGAATTTTGGGGTCGTTACAGCCGTGGTGCATGGATGATTCGATGATGTGGTTTATTTATTCAGCTGAGTCTTAGCGATAAAGATGATGGAAAACCTTTTCAAATCATAAAAGATAGTAGATATCATGCTCTACTTGACTCTTCTAATGGATTGCTTGTTCCGCTGCAGTTATACTTGATATTTATTATTTTTATCAGTTTAACACTGTTGAAGGCTAACGATAATTTATTCTGCATTATCTTAATCATAATATTTCTTACTGGGCTAGTTGAGCTCACCCTTTTGCTTTTATTGTTCTCTTCAGGAAATGAGAACGTAGCCGGGACTAGTAGGGGAACAAAGTGACGATCCAAGATGGTGGCTATAGTAGTCCTCACTATTTTATAAAATAGTGTGATAATAAATATAATGAGGACTTCATTTGGGTTTGAATACCGTCTATGAGATAATATTCGTGTAAAAACTCTATGCTACTGTGAAACCCCAGATTTTATGAATAAATATTTAATTTTTCTCGAAATAATTTTTTTTTATATTATGGTGTGGATTTGATATAATAGTTATGGGTAGTATTTATAAATTTTGCAAAGTATGCAAGTTGTCATATTATATTCGATTGGTCCGAGAATATTCGTTTTAACAGGGAATATTCTTACAACGGCACAATCATTGGTGGACTCCACAACAGAATTATTGTCGGATTGAGAAAACGACAAAAATATTTTACTAAAAATAACGGCGGAAGTTTTACCATTGATACTGTTGAACTACTCGGTAGTATAAGTACAGTAATACGTGTGGTTGCATAGTAGCACACAGTATTGATTATTAATGCTTATGTGAGAAGTCACTCAGTTTGATTCAATTATTGTCAGTTAATAATATGAATTATTTAGCGATAATGACGTTTTGTTTTATTCGTATTATTAACGTAATAAAACAGAAACATCTTTTTATATAAAACAGAATACTTTATTAAAGTTATTCTATAAATAGAATATATTATATTTTATTTAAAAGATTTTTCTTTAAACATGGACCGTCAGATTAAAGTAATCAATCTGGACCATTCATGGATTAGTTACTATGCATTCTATTTTTTATAAATAGCAGCTCATTCCTTCATTATTTCTTATGAATTCACTGAACTCTAGAGAGAGAAACTACAGAGAGAGAGAGAAGAAGAATATTCTGTTACTTAACTACTTCCTTATTTCAGCTCTTCTTTAAAACAGTAAGGGGTGTTATTCTTTCTTCTTCATGAAGAGAACTGTTGTTATTCCATTTCTTATTATTCTGTTGGAATAACCTGTATACGCGGTCTACCCTATACTTGGTGACATTCTTCTATTATTCTGTTGGAACATCCTGTCTGTGTGTTTTACACCGGACCTGGTTCCGTTTTTATTATTATTCTGTTGGAACATTCTGTCTGTGTATTTTATACCGGACCTGGTTCCGTCTTTATTATTATTCTGTTGGAACATCCTGTCTGTGTGTTTTACACCGGACCTGGTTCCGTCTTTATTATTATTCTGTAGGAATATCCTGTCTGTGCATTTTACGCCGGATCTGGTTCCATTATTTATTATTCTGTGGGAATAACCTGTCTGTGCGGTCTATTGCATGCATGATGATTTCTTTTGTTATTCCATTCTTTATTATACTCAGTTGGTTAAGTTTTGACTTCTATACTCCATGAAATTTGTGGAATATCCTTGATAATTGCGTTTCATCCAGTATCTTTTCATGAAAATATTCTTCTAAGCATTCTTGAATTTTACTCCACAAAGTAGTATCATGTTGACAATTTGGACGTTTTTAATTCTTGGATAAATTAATTCTTGAACTTGTTTTATTGAATTATTATATCATTGTCATCATCCTCATGTTTATAAAATGTTAAAAGTCATCTGTGGCCTGTAGTGCATAGATGGACTTGGTATGATTATGACCAAGGATTATTCGGTATAATCATGACCGTAATGTTACAAATGATGCGGTAAAAGTCCTCATTGGCCCGTAGTGCATTGATGGACAGTTGTTGGCATGATCATGACCATTAATGAATACACAAATATCCTTGGCCGTAGTGCAGGAGTGATTCGATGATGTGGATTATTTTATTAAGCTGAGTCTCAGCGATCACAGTGTTGAAAAACTTTTTAAATCATAAAAGATAGTAGAGTTTATTTTCTACTTGACTCTTTTAATGGATTGCTTGTTCCGCTGCAGTTAAACTTGATGTCTATTATATTTTATCAGTTTAACATTGTTGAAGGCTAATGATAATTTATTATGCATTATCTTAGTCATAATATTTCTTACTGGGCTAGTTGAGCTCACCATTTCTTTCACTGTTCTCTTCAGGAAATGAGAACGTAGCTGGGGCAAGTCGGGAAACGGAGTGATGGTCCGAATGATAGTATTAGTTAGTAGTCCTCACTATTCTATGTAATGGTGTGTTAATAAATGTAATGAGGACTCTTTTTGAGTATGAATACTCTCTAGAAGATAATATTTGTATTCAAACTCACAGTTTATGTTTTTATCGTATTGTACACGACAGTTGTATTAGTAAGTTGTATTTGTATTCTGTACTATATATCTGACGACCCAAGATGGGTGATGTATACCTAATTTTGGGGGCGTCACAGTTGGTATCAGAGCTTAGGGATATGATCCCTGGCTAAGATGTGAGAATAGAACTAGGAGGGGAGAGACGGGAAATTCCTTCGCTAGTATGACCTACCTAAGTTTATTTGGTATTTAATTGGTCGGTCAAAGTATATGGATAATATGTTATATGTTAATTAACCCTTGTTTTGTTGCAGTATTTGCAAATGGCATCCGAAAATGTTGAGATAATCAATGAAGCACATGAGACCATTGAATCACCAACGATCAATGCTCAGGGTAATGTGCAACCAGAGGACAATAATTCTCATAAAAATAATAACACCGATGAAATGGTGAATGATGGGATGGTCAAAGGCTTTATGCAATTCATGCAACAGCAAAATAACTCTCGGACGGTCACCGCTAAGCAGTTCAAGGAGCAATTCATGCAACAACGGGCAAGAGCGGCTCCTATCCAAAATGAAAGAGGAAACAATGACAACCCACGGTTGGTCACCGCTAAGCAATTCAAGGAGCTAGGACCACCAGAGTTTTTGAGAAAGCCAGAACCACTTAAGGCAGAGACGTGGTTAAAGCAGATCACCAAGATATTTGATGTCTTGGGATGCTCCGAGGAGCAAAAGGTTCCCTTTGCCACCTTTATGTTGCGTGAAGAGGCAGATTACTGGTGGGAATCTGTAAAACGTACCCAGCCTGACGCACTCAAGATGTCTTGGGAGAAGTTCCAAGAACTGTTCAATGACAAGTACTTTTTCGAAAGTATTCGTCACATGAAGGAGGCAGAATTTATCAAGTTGGAGCAAAACAACATGACCGTGTCGCAGTACGAAGCCAAGTTTGCCGAGTTGTCCCGATTTGCGTCCCACTTGGTGGATAATGAAGAGAGAATGACGCGGATGTTTTTAAGAGATTTGAAACCGGAGATACGTCAATATCTTATTTCTCATAAACTGTGTCTGTATTCAGATGTTGTAAATAGGGCTCAATTAGTAGAACGCGATAACGAGTCAACGCAACCAAAAGAGAGCAGCCGAAAAAATGATAATACTGGTGATAACAGTCATCAAAGCGGTGACAATAAGCATGGAGGGAATCAACATGCTAGAAATGGTAACCACTTCAATGGTAATAATGGTCAAAACAATAAGAATGGACATTTCAAGAAGAGAAAATTCAACAATGATGGAAAGACGTCAGCACCAGCACCCGTTGTTAAGGAAGGAGAACGACCACCTATCATATGCTTCAAATGCGAAGGGGAGGGACATATCAGTCCAAACTGCACGATGCCATCCAAAGCATGCTATAATTGTGGAAGAGAAGGTCACTTAGCCCGATTTTATCATTCATCGAAGACAAGTTCAGATAGGATGGAGGCACCAAAGACCGTCCCAGAAAAACCAAAGCCAGTAGTTTAAGAGAAAGCGTTTTTTTTTTCGTGACGAGGAACCTGAATAAAATTATCACGGGTATGTTAGTCATAAACTCTTGCGAAGTCTATACCGTGTTAGATACCGGTTCTACTCACTCTTTTATTTTACCTAGTTGTGTTCAATGTTTGAAGTTAACTCCGGAGAACTTAGACTTTGATATGTCTGTTTAAACTCAGTTGAGAGAAATCTTTGTCACCTCCACTATTTTTAAATCTTGTTCAAATCAACACTTTCACGTTACTTGTCGATCTTATCTCTTTGAAAATACTTGCCTTTGATGTGATTTTTTTTGAAACGATTGGTTCACTACTCATCATGCTTCTCGTAAGGTTGTTAGCTTTCATACTCCTAACCACCCTGTTATGCGGATTCAAAGTAACCAAACCACTAAAGTCAATCATTGTCATATCAAGCCATAAATAAAGAGCCTCGATCCTTTAGTTGTTGGCTTTCTTGTGTGGAATGCACCGAAGCCAGACTTTCGGTAGGGGACGTTGTGAATAATGGTGACAAGTTAATAGATATCAATGTGACGTGTTATCCAAGTCTTGGACGAGAGTCACAGTTTTGAATGATATTTCTATTGTTAATAAATTTCCTAACGTATTCTTGAAGACTTCTTAGCTTACCCCTAGAGCGTGAAATCGAATTTTGTATTGACCCCAGTACAAAACCCATTTCTTAAACCCTCAAATATTTATTCAACTAAAGCGAACGTAACATGCGCCAAAGACGTTGGCTCGAGCTGTTAAAGATTATGATCATACCATACCATCGTGGAAAAGCGAACGTGGTAGCTGATGCGTTGAGTAGAAGATCGTATGCGGTTACAAGTGCGAATATACGAACCCACGTGAAGATAACGAATATATGATTAGAATCGATTTTAATCGATAAAGTTAAAGTCGCTCAAGCTACATACTCAGAGCTGATAAATGTGAAGAAGAAGGTTCAAGAGGCGTTATTCTAGAAGCAAGAATCGACGAAGAGAGGAAATCTCAACTCTCGATTTAATTGGCCCATTTGAAATCCTCGATGAAGTAGGAACTGTGGTCTATAGACTCGTTTTACCGCCAAGTATGTTGCGTGTTCAGAACATTTTTTTTTCGTATCGATGTTACGTAAATATGTGGACGACCAGAACGACATTATTAATTTAGAACCGGACGAGATAGAAAAAGATTTAACGTATAAGGAGATACGTGTTAACATCTTGGATAAGAAGGATCATATTCGATGCTTAAAGGTTATACCTCAAGAGTTAGAATTTGAAGTGAAGTCAAGGTATCCTCACATGTTCGGCATACCAAGTACGTACGTAAATTTCGAGGGCGAAATTCCATAAGGAGGGGAGATTGTGAAACCCCAGATTTTATGAATAAATATTTAATTTTTCTCGAAATAATTTTTTTTATATTATGGTGTGGATTTGATATAATAGTTATGGGTAGTATTTATAAATTTTGCAAAGTATGCAAGTTGTCATATTATATTCGATTGGTCCAAGAATATTCGTTTTAACAGGGAATATTCTTACAACGGCACAATCATTGGTGGACCCCACAATAGAATTATTGTCGGATTGAGAAAACGATAAAAATATTTTACTAAAAATAACGGCGGAAGTTTTACCATTGATACTGTTGAACTACTCGGTAGTAAAAGTACAGTAATACGTGTGGTTGCATAGTAGCACACGGTATTGATTATTAATGCTTATGTGAGAAGTCACTCAGTTTGATTCAATTATTGTCAGTTAATAATATGAATTATTTAGCGATAATGACGTTTTGTTTTATTCGTATTATTAACGTAATAAAACAGAAACATCTTTTTATATAAAACAGAATACTTTATTAAAGTTATTCTATAAATAGAATATATTATATTTTATTTAAAAGATTTTTCTTTAAACATGGACCGTCAGATTAAAGTAATCAATCTGGACCATTCATGGATTAGTTACTATGCATTCTATTTTTTTATAAATAGCAGCTCATTCCTTCATTATTTCTTACGAATTCACTGAACTCTAGAGAGAGAAACTACAGAGAGAGAGAGAAGAAGAATATTCTGCTACTTAACTACTTCCTTATTTCAGCTCTTCTTTAAAACAGTAAAGGGTGTTATTCTTTCTTATTCATGAAGAGAACTGTTGTTATTCTATTTCTTATTATTCTGTTGGAATAACCTGTATACGCGGTCTACCCTATACTTGGTGACATTCTTCTATTATTCTGTTGGAACATCCTGTCTGTGTGTTTTACACCGGACCTGGTTCCGTTTTTATTATTATTCTGTTGGAACATCCTGTCTGTGTGTTTTACACCGGACCTGGTTCCGTCTTTATTATTATTCTATTGGAATATCCTGTCTGTGCGTTTTACACCGGATCTAGTTCCATTATTTATTATTCTGTGGGAATAACATGTCTGTGCGGTCTATCGCATGCATGGTGATTTCTTTTGTTATTCCATTCTTTATTATACTCAGTTGGTTAAGTTTTGACTTCTATACTCCATGAAATTTGTGGAATATCCTTGATAATTGCGTTTCATCCAGTATCTTTTCATGAAAATATTCTTCTAAGCATTCTTGAATTTTACTCCACAAAGTAGTATCATGTTGACAATTTGGACGTTGTTAATTCTTGGATAAATTAATTCTTGAACTTGTTTTATTGAATTATTATATCATTGTCATCATCCTCATGTTTATAAAATGTTAAAAGTCATCTGTGGCCTGTAGTGCATAGATGGACTTGGTATGATTATGACCAAGGATTATTCGGTATAATCATAACCGTAATGTTATAAATGATGCGGTAAAAGTCCTCATTGGCCCGTAGTGCATTGATGGACAGTTGTTGGCATGATCATGACCATTAATGAATACACAAATATCCTTGGCTGTAGTGCAGGGGTGATTCGATGATGTGGATTATTTTATTAAGCTGAGTCTCAGCGATCACAGTGTTGAAAAACTTTTTAAATCATAAAAGATAGTAGAGTTTATTTTCTACTTGACTCTTTTAATGGATTGCTTGTTCCGCTGCAGTTAAACTTGATGTCTATTATATTTTATCAGTTTAACATTGTTGAAGGCTAATGATAATTTATTATGCATTATCTTAGTCATAATATTTCTTACTGGGCTAGTTGAGCTCACCATTTCTTTCACTGTTCTCTTCAGGAAATGAGAACGTAGCTGGGGCAAGTCGGGAAACGGAGTGATGGTCCGAATGATAGTATTAGTTAGTAGTCCTCACTATTCTATGTAATGGTGTGTTAATAAATGTAATGAGGACTCCTTTTGAGTATGAATATTCTCTAGAAGATAATATTTGTATTCAAACTCACAGTTTATGTTTTTATCGTATTGTACACGACAGTTGTATTAGTAAGTTGTATTTGTATTCTGTACTGTGTATCTGACGACCCAAGATGGGTGATGTATACCTAATTTTGGGGGCGTCACAGCTACGCTGTTGTCGTATTGTATAAAAGAAGTTTGTATTTGATTTATGTACCATGTATTTGGCGACTCAGAATGGGTGATGTATACCTATTTAAGGGGTGTCACAGTTGGTATCAAAGCTTAGGGATATGATCCCTGGCTGAGATATAAGACAAGAACTAGGAAGGGAGAGACGGAGAATTCCTTCGCTAGTATGACCTACCTAAGTTTATTTCGTATTTAATTGGTCGGTCAGTGTATAGGGATAATATGTGACATGTCAATTAACCCTTGTTTTGTGGCAGTGTTTGAAAATGACATCTGAAAATGTTGAGATCAGCAATGAAACACATGAGACCGTTGAGTCACCAACGATCAATACCCAACATAATGTGCAACAAGAAGATAATAATCCTCAGGTAAACAATAACACCGATCAAATGATGAACGTGGGATGTTCAGAGGCTTTATGTAATTCATGCAACATCAGGCGAGAGCGGCTCCTGTTCAAAATACAGGTGGAAACACTGGCAACTCTCGGACGGTCACCGCTGTAAGACCCCAAATTATTAATAAATGAAATTTAAATTCCCTCTATTTATTATTTTGAAATAGTAAGTAAATATTTTTAAATAAGCAAGTGGTTATAAAATATTCATTGTTGTCGGGGAATATTCGTTTGGTCGTGGAATATTCTTCCTGTCGGGGAATATTCGTACGACGGCGCAGTCTTTTGTGGGCCCCATAACGGAAAGCGATTGGATGAAGAAAACGACAAGTATATGTTTTTTATTAATAACGGCGTAGTTGTTACCGTTAATACTGTTGGAATACCCGGTGGTTAAAACACAGTAATACGCGTTGTTACACAGTAGCACACTGTATTGCACCAATTATTGATTCTTACGTAAGAAGGCACTACTCAATAATGGTTACAGTAATTACTGTTCAGTATTTTATTTTATTGATTCAATAATTGCTGCGTTGATATTTTATATTACTGTTGTTTCAATAATTGTCACTACACAGTATTTCCCATTATTAGATCAATAATTCATATTATTTGAATAATATTATTAGATAACATTATTGGCAATGTCTAGAAAGTTTTGTCTAAGGAGAGGTTTGGTCATCTAATTGCGCGCCAGTAAGGAGAAATCCTTATTGGAAAGCCCCCTCTTTCCTGGGAACGGCCTGGTTGTCATAAATGTGATTCTGTAATATTATTTGTAAATAATTAATTATTGATTCATATGATAAGGAAATATTTATTTTTGTGGATATAAATGAGGGATATATTTTTGTGGTTAAAAATGAAGGAGTTAATGTTGAGTTTTTTATCAGTATTTTTGTCGGAATGGAGGTATTAAAAATCAGGGTTTTTGAGATATTTTGCGGGAGTTATAATTTTTAATCCGACCGTTGGATCGTGGTAATTTTTGGATATGTTATACATATATAAGTTGAGTATATGTCCACAAATTTTGAACCGTTAAAAATGAACGTATGATTTATTATGAATTTTACGAGATGACTGGTTCAGAAATTGTTGAATTTTCGGAGTTAATCATTTTGGTAGAAAATTCTAGAATTGGTGGGCCCCACTCTTGGTTGGTGAAGAAATGTGCTGAGATTTTTATTCAAATGTGGTGGGTGGGAATAGTAGCAGGTAAAGCCATCAGGTTGCAGGTTAAGTCTGCTTCGGCGTGCTAACATTTTCCTATAAATAGAGGGCTAAGTTAGAATTGAAAATCACACCAGAAACAAGTTTTCTCTCTTTCTCTCTCTAGATTATTGAGTGTATTTTGTGAGTATTTAGATACTTTGAGAGTTTCTATTCATCAGAGCAAGTGTCTTTCAGCCTTATACCGGTATTCCGACCAGAAGTACTGTCTGTACGAGGTAAGGGATGTTATTTTATTCAAAAATGATATTATTTCTTCAATATCATTATGCCGAAATATTGGTTGGAAATTTTTATCAAATTTGGAACTTTTCACGTCGGGGTTACTATTCATGAGTTACTATTCACGAGTTACTATTCACGAGTTACTATTCACCGAAAAATAAAATTTCTTCTTTTCGCCCAAAATATCTATTCTGGGTACTAGCTTTGATTGTATCCATATTTTGATCATTCTTGAATTCTACTTCACTATGAATAATTATAAGGTATTTTTGGACATGAATAAATCGAAATACGAATCCTTAATATTGTTATTTTGTTTCACTGGATTCGTTTTCTTTAAGATATTTTTCATCATCCTCAGTCCTAAATGATGATATTACTGAATATCTTTGGCCGTAGTGCAAAGATGAATGATTCACTGATGAATATCTTTGGCCCGTAGTGCAAAGATGAACAGGTGTTGAGATGAACATGACCGACTGGTGATACAAATGAATATCTTTGGCCTGTAGTGCAAAGATGAATATTTGATTAAAGATGGTTATTGATTGTTGTTACAGGGATAAAATATTGATGATGGACTTTTAAATCTTAGAAGATAGTAGAACTCATTCTCTACTTGACTCTTCTAATGGTTTGCTGTTTCCGCTGCAGTTATTGATTTAAAACTTGTTGTCTATTGTATTCTATTAGATTTTTCCCTGTTGAAGACTAACGATAATTTGTTCTGTATTATCTTAGTCATAATGTTCTTTACTGGGCTAGTTGAGCTCACCCTTTTCCTTTTTGTTCCATTTTTCTCAGGAGGCGAGAATGTAGCGAGTACTAGTCGGGGTATGGAATGATGGTTCTAGAAGTTACTTTAGTAGTCCTCACTATTTTTGTGAAATAATGTATCAATAATTGTAATGAGGGCTTATTTGAGTGTGGATATTGTCTAAATGACAATATTTGTATTTAAACTCACAGTTCTTGTGTTGTAATAATAAAGATGTAGTTGTTTCTGTACCATGTATTTTGGCGACTCAGAATGGGTGTTGTATACCTATTTTGGGGGCGTCACAGTTGGTATCAGAGCTTAGGGATATGATCTCTGGCGGAGATCGGGGAATAGAACTAGGAGGGGAGAGACGAATCCTTCGCTAGTGTGTCCTACCTAAGCTTATTTATTGGTCAGTCATAATATAGGGGTATTATGTGATTTGTTAATTTATTTAATTAACCCTTGTTTTATGGCAGTATTTGAGAATGTCGACTGAGAATGTTAATAGTGGAGTAAATGAGACCGTGGAGACACCGGTGCTTACCAACGAGGAGAACGTGCAACAGGCTGGCAATGTTCCTCCTGTGAACAACACCAATGAGCAGATGATGAACGATGGAATGTTTAGAAGTTTTTTGCAATTCATGCAAAACCAGACAAGGGAGACTCGTGTTCAAAATACAGGAGGAAATGATAGCAATTCACGGTTTGTCACAGCCAAACAATTCAAAGAATTGGGACCACCAGAATTTAAGGGAAAGCCGGATCCGATCATGGCGGAAACGTGGGTCAAACAAATTACCAAGATATTCGATGTCTTGGGATGCACGGAGGAACAGAAGGTTCCATTCGCCACCTTTATGTTCCGTGGCGAGGCAGATTACTGGTGGGAGTCTGTGAAGCGTACCCATCCAACCGCACTCAGCATGTCTTGGGAGACATTTCAAAAACTGTTCAATGACAAGTACTTTCCTGAAAGTATTCGTCATATGAAGGAGGTAGAGTTTATTAGACTAGAGCAGAATAATATGACGGTATCTCAGTACGAGGCAAAGTTTGCAGAGTTGTCCAGGTTTGCACCTCATTTGGTGGAGAATGAGGAACGTATGACGAGGATGTTTCTGAGAGGTTTGAAACCCGGCATACGTCAATATCTCATTTCTCATAAATTTTCTCTCTATTCAGATGTTGTCAACAGGGCTCAATTATTAGAGCGAGATAACGAGTACGGTCAACTGAGGGATCACAACCAGGATCATATCGGTGACAGCAGTCATCAGAACAATGATAACCAGCGGAGAAAGAAAAATACAGACAAGAACGGCAACCACTCTGGTGGTAATCGTGGCTATAAAAATAGAAGAAGCGAGTCGGGAGGAGATTTTAAAAAGAGGAGATTCAACAATGACAATACGAAGACGTCAGCACCAACAGCAATTGGTTCCAAGGGAGGAGAACGACCACCGGTTATATGCTATAAGTGCGGAAAAGAAGGACATATCAGCCCAAACTGCCCACAACAGTTTAAGGTATGTTATAATTGTGGAAAGGAAGGACATATCGCTCGAGATTGCACTGTAGCAAAACCAAGTCCAGCGGGGATGGTGACTCAAAAAGCTGTCCCAGAAAAGATAAAGTCAACGGTTCCTGGAAGAGCGTTTGTCGTGACTGGTCAACATGCGAGGAACCCAAACGAGGTGATCACGGGTAAGCTAATCATAAATTCATGCGAAGTTTATACCTTATTAGATACCGGTTCTACCCATTCTTTTATCTCTCCTGCTTGTGCTCAACGTTTAAACTTGACTCCGGAGAAGTTAGACTTTGATTTATCTGTGGAGACTCCGTTAGGAGAAACTTTCATCACATCCACTGTTTATAAATCTTGTGTGATCCAAGTTGGTACCATCACCTTACCTGTTGACCTTATCTCTTTAAAGATACTTGCTTTTGATGTGATTTTAGGGATTGATTGGCTAACTACTCATCATGCCAAAATTGATTGTTTTCGTAAGGTTGTTAGTTTTCATATTCCTAACCAACCTGTTGTACGAATTCAAACAACTAAGCCATTAAAATCAATCACTGTTATATCAAGCCATAAAGCCATTCGTTTATTAAAAAACAGATGTCAAGCTTTCTTAGCCCATGTTATGGATTTGAATAAAGACACGTCAAATTTGAATAATATTCCTGTTGTTATTGACTTTCCTAACGTATTTCCTGAAGAACTTCCCGGTCTACCCCCGGAACGAGAAATTAAATTCTTTATTGATCTTGAACCTGGTACAAAGCCCATTTCTAAAACCCCATATCGAATGGCTCCTATTGAACTTCAGGAGTTAAAGGTCCAACTACAAGAGTTGTTGGACATCGGTTTCATTCGTCCTAGTACATCTCCTTGGGGTGCTCCTGTTTTATTTGTAAAGAAGAAAGACGGGAGTATGCGACTTTGTATTGATTACCGGGAATTAAACCATGTCACTATTAAGAATAGGTATCCGCTACCTCGTATTGATGACCTGTTTGACCAGTTACAAGGAGCACAGTTCTTTTCAAAGATCGATCTTCGTTCTGGATATCATCAGTTGAAGGTTAAAACTGAGGATATTCCAAAGACTGCCTTCAGAACTCGGTACGGGCATTATGAGTTCCTAGTTATGTCTTTTGGATTGACTAATGCTCCTGCGGCTTTCATGGATATGATGAACCGAGTATTTAAGGATTATTTGGATCAGTTCGTTGTTGTCTTTATTGATGACATCCTCATATATTCCAAAAGCCGTGAAGATCATGAGCATCATTTGAAGCTGGTACTCCAAAGGCTGCGTGAAAATAAGTTATATGCCAAGTTGAAGAAATGCGAGTTCTGGCTTGAGGAAGTAGCTTTCCTAGGGCACGTGGTGTCAAAACATGGAGTATCTGTTGACCCGGCGAAGATTGAAGCAATACAAAGTTGGGAGCAACCAAAGACGGTGACCGAAGTACATAGCTTTCTAGGCTTAGCTGGTTATTATCGAAGATTCGTGGAAGGGTTTTCTCGAATCGCTACCCCGTTAACTCAGCTGACTCGGAAAGATATCAAATTCGTATGGAGCAAGGAATGCGAGAAGAGTTTTCAAGAGCTTAAGAGGAGACTCATTTCGGCACCTGTTCTGACAATACCATCTGGTTCGGATGGATTTGTTATCTACAGTGATGCTTCAGGCAAAGGGTTAGGATGTGTTCTCATGCAACATGGGAAAGTCATAGCCTATGCCTCGCGACAACTCAAAGAATATGAGAGGAATTATCCTACTCATGATTTGGAGTTGGCAGCAGTAGTTTTCGCGTTGAAGATCTGGAGACACTACCTGTATGGGGAGAAAGTGGAGATCTATACAGATCATAAAAGCCTTAAATATTTCTTCACCCAAAAGGAACTCAACATGCGGCAGCGACGTTGGCTCGAGCTGTTGAAAGATTACGATCATACCATCCAATATCATCCTGGAAAAGCAAACGTAGTAGCTGACGCATTGAGTAGAAGATCATATGCGGGTACGAGTGCAATGTTGTTAACACAAAGGCCCATTTTGTATGACTTGCAAAGGATGGAGATAGAGATGAAGGCTCCAAGTACCCACATGATGATATCAAATATACGAGTAGAACCGACTTTAATCGATAAAGTTAAAGCTGCTCAAGCTACGGACATAGAGCTGATGCGTATGAAGAAGAAAGTGCAAGAAGGTTCTATTCCAGAAGCAAGAATCGATGAAGAAGGAATACTTCGAGTTCACTCTAGACTCTGTGTTCCTAACAATTCTGATTTGAAGTACAAGATCATGATGGAAGCACACAATACACCATTTGCAATCCATCCTGGAAGTACCAAAATGTATCGTGATCTACGACATACATTTTGGTGGAATAATATGAAGAGAGAGATTGCAAAGTTTATCTCGAGGTGTTTAACTTGTCAACGTGTAAAGGCGGAACATCAAGTACCAAAGGGTCCATTGCAACCACTTGAGATTCCGAAATGGAAGTGGGAACACATTACCATGGATTTCGTTACGGGTCTTCCCACGGTTTCTCAAGGCATAAATGCTATTTGGGTTATTGTTGATAGATTAACCAAGTCTGCTCATTTCTTGCCGATACGGGAGACTTATTCCCTTGAACGTCTTGCTCGTATATACGTAGATGAGATTGTGAGACTGCATGGCATGCCAGTATCCATAGTTTCGGATCGTGACCCAAGATTCACTTTAAGATTTTGGGTTAGCTTGCAAAAAGCTATGGGCACAGATTTACGATTTAGTTCGGCATACCATCCTCAAACGGACGGACAATCAGAGAGGACTATTCAAACTCTTGAAGATCTATTAAGACTTTGTGTCCTAGATTTCAAAGGGAGTTGGGATAAGTACCTACCATTGGTGGAATTCTCTTACAATAACAGTTATCAGACAAGTATAGGTGTGGCCCCATTTGAAGCATTATATGGACGAAAGTGTCGCTCTCCAATATGCTGGGACGAGGTGGGTGAAGCAACATTGTTGGGACCAGAGTTGGTACGCATGACTACAGAGAAGATCCAAACGATTCGACAACGTATACAAACGGCACAGGATCGACAAAAGAGTTATGCGGATCTTCATCGGAAGGATGTGGAATTTGACATTGGGGATCATGTATTGTTGCGTGTGGCTCCATGGAAAGGAGTTACAAGATTTGGGAAGAGAGGAAAGCTCAATCCACGATTTATTGGTCCATTTCAGATTCTTGACCGAGTAGGAAATGTGGCCTATAGACTTGCGTTACCTCCAAGTATGTCTCGTGTTCATAATGTTTTTCATATATCTGTGTTACGTAAATATGTGAAAGACCCAGACCACGTTATTGAGTTAGAACTGGACGAGATAGCTGAAGACTTAACGTACGAAGAGGTACCTGTCAAGATCTTGGATAGAAAGGAGCATGTCCTACGCACGAAGGTCATACCACAAGTTAAAGTTTTGTGGAGAAACCATGCTATTGAGGAAATGACCTGGGAGTTGGAAACGGAAATGAAAGCGAGGTATCCTCATCTTTTCGAAACACCAGGTACGTACGTCAATTTCGAGGACGAAATTTCATAAGGAGGGGAGGTTGTAAGACCCCAAATTATTAATAAATGAAATGCGTAAATATTTTAAATAAGCAAGTGGTTATAAAATATTCATTGTTGTCGGGGAATATTCGTTTGGTCGTGGAATATTCTTCCTGTCGGGGAATATTCGTACGACGGCGCAGTCTTTTGTGGGCCCCATAACGGAAAGCGATTGGATGAAGAAAACGACAAGTATATATTTTTTATTAATAACGGCGTAGTTGTTACCGTTAATACTGTTGGAATACCCGGTGGTTAAAACACAGTAATACGCGTTGTTACACAGTAGCACACTGTATTGCACCAATTATTGATTCTTACGTAAGAAGGCACTACTCAATAATGGTTACAGTAATTACTGTTCAGTATTTTATTTTATTGATTCAATAATTGCTGCGTTGATATTTTATATTACTGTTGTTTCAATAATTGTCACTACACAGTATTTCCCATTATCAGATCAATAATTCATATAATTTGAATAATATTATTAGATAACATTATTGGCAATGTCTAGAAAGTTTTGTCTAAGGAGAGGTTTGGTCATCTAATTGCGCGCCAGTAAGGAGAAATCCTTATTGGAAAGCCCCCTCTTTCCTGGGAACGGCCTGGTTGTCATAAATGTGATTCTGTAATATTATTTGTAAATAATTAATTATTGATTCATATGATAAGGAAATATTTATTTTTGTGGATATAAATGAGGGATATATTTTTGTGGTTAAAAATGAAGGAGTTAATGTTGAGGTTTTTATCAGTATTTTTGTCGGAATGGAGGTATTAAAAATCAGGGTTTTTGAGATATTTTGCGGGAGTTATAATTTTTAATCCGACCGTTGGATCGTGGTAATTTTTGGATATGTTATACATATATAAGTTGAGTATATGTCCACAAATTTTGAACCGTTAAAAATGAACGTATGATTTATTATGAATTTTACGAGATGACTGGTTCAGAAATTGTTGAATTTTCGGAGTTAATCATTTTGGTAGAAAATTCTAGAATTGGTGGGCCCCACTCTTGGTTGGTGAAGAAATGTGCTGAGATTTTTATTCAAATGTGGTGGGTGGGAATAGTAGCAGGTAAAGCCATCAGGTTGCAAGTTAAGTCTGCTTCGGCGTGCTAACATTTTCCTATAAATAGAGGGCTAAGTTAGAATTGAAAATCACACCAGAAACAAGTTTTCTCTCTTTCTCTCTCTAGATTATTGAGTGTATTTTGTGAGTATTTAGATACTTTGAGAGTTTCTATTCATCAGAGCAAGTGTCTTTCAGCCTTATACCGGTATTTCGACCAGAAGTACTGTCTGTACGAGGTAAGGGATGTTATTTTATTCAAAAATGATATTATTTCTTCAATATCATTATGCCGAAATATTGGTTGGAAATTTTTATCAAATTTGGAACTTTTCACGTCGGGGTTACTATTCATGAGTTACTATTCACGAGTTACTATTCACGAGTTACTATTCACCGAAAAATAAAATTTCTTCTTTTCGCCCAAAATATCTATTCTGGGTACTAGCTTTGATTGTATCCATGTTTTGATCATTCTTGAATTCTACTTCACTATGAATAATTATAAGGTATTTTTGGACATGAATAAATCGAAATACGAATCCTTAATATTGTTATTTTGTTTCACTGGATTCGTTTTCTTTAAGATATTTTTCATCATCCTCAGTCCTAAATGATGATATTACTGAATATCTTTGGCCGTAGTGCAAAGATGAATGATTCACTGATGAATATCTTTGGCCCGTAGTGCAAAGATGAACAGGTGTTGAGATGAACATGACCGACTGGTGATACAAATGAATATCTTTGGCCTGTAGTGCAAAGATGAATATTTGATTAAAGATGGTTATTGATTGTTGTTACAGGGATAAAATATTGATGATGGACTTTTAAATCTTAGAAGATAGTAGAACTCATTCTCTACTTGACTCTTCTAATGGTTTGCTGTTTCCGCTGCAGTTATTGATTTAAAACTTGTTGTCTATTGTATTCTATTAGATTTTTCCCTGTTGAAGACTAACGATAATTTGTTCTGTATTATCTTAGTCATAATGTTCTTTACTGGGCTAGTTGAGCTCACCCTTTTCCTTTTTGTTCCATTTTTCTCAGGAGGCGAGAATGTAGCGAGTACTAGTCGGGGTATGGAATGATGGTTCTAGAAGTTACTTTAGTAGTCCTCACTATTTTTGTGAAATAATGTATCAATAATTGTAATGAGGGCTTATTTGAGTGTGGATATTGTCTAAATGACAATATTTGTATTTAAACTCACAGTTCTTGTGTTGTAATAATAAAGATGTAGTTGTTTCTGTACCATGTATTTTGGCGACTCAGAATGGGTGTTGTATACCTATTTTGGGGGCGTCACAACCGCTAAACAGTTCAAGGAGCTGGGACCATCGGAGTTTTTTGGAGAGCCAAAACCACTTAAGGCGGAGACGTGGATAAAGCAGATCACCAAGATATTTGATATCTTGGGATACTCCGAGGAGCAAAGGGTTCCCTTTGCCACCTTCATGTTGCGAGGAGAGGCAGATTACTGGTGGGAATCTGTAAAGCGTACTCAACCTACCGCACTGAAGATGTCTTGGGAGAAGTTCCAAGAACTGTTTAACGACAAGTACTTTCCCGAAAGTATTCGTCATATGAAGGAGGTAGTGTTTATCAAGTTGGAGCAAAACAATATGACCGTGTCACAGTACGGAGCTAAGTTTGCCGAGTTGTCCCGGTTTGCGTCCCACTTGGTTGATAATGAGGAGAGAATGACGCGAATATTTTTAAGAGGTTTAAAACCTGAGATACGTCAATACCTAATTTCTCACAAACTGTGTTTATATTCAGATGTTGTAAATAGGGCTCAGTTATTGGAGCGCGATAATGAGTCAACCCAACAAAGAGAGAGCAGCCGACAAATCGATAATACCAGTGGTAGCAGTCATCGAAGCAGTGACAATAAACGTGGAGGGAATCAACATGCCAGAAATAGTAACCACTTCGGTGGTAATCATTGCTAAGATAATAGAAGTGGAAATTTCAAGAAGAGGAAATTCAATAATGATGGAAAAATGTCAGCACCAACACCTGTTGTTAAAGAAGGTGAACGACCGCCGGTCGTATGTTACAAATGCGGAGGGGAGGGACACATCAGTCCAAACTGTATGCAGCAGTCCAAGGCATGTTATAATTATGGAAGAGAAGGTCACCTAGTCCGATTTTGTCATGCACCGAAGTCAAGTCCAGCTGGGATAGAGGCATCAAAGGCCGTCTCAGATAAGATTAAATCGGTAGTTCAAGGGAGAGCGTTTGTCGTAACCTCCCAAAAAGCGAGGAATCCGAACGAGGTGATCATGGGTAAGCTAATCATAAACTCTAGCGAAGTATATACCTTATTTGATACCGGTTCTACCTATTCTTTTATTTCTCCTACTTGCGCTCAATGTTTAAATTTGACTCCGGAGAAATTAGACTTTGACTTATCTATTGAAACTCCGTTGGGAGAAACCTTCATTACATCCACTGTTTATAAGTCTTGTTTAATTCAAATCAGTAACCGCACGTTACCTGTCGATCTTATCTCTTTGAAAATACTTGCATTTGATGTGATTTTAGGAATTGATTGGTTAGCTACTCATCATGCTAAAATTGATTATTTTCGTAAGGTTGTTAGCTTTCATATTCCTAACCAACCCATTTTTCAAATTCAAGCAACCAAACCACTAAAGTCAATCATTTTCATATCAAGCCATAAAGCTATTCGTTTATTAAAAAATAGATGTCAAGCTTTCTTAGCCTATGTTACATATTTAAATAAAAATATGTCAGATTTGAATGATATTTCTATTGTTAATAAATTTCCTGACGTATTCCCTGAAGAACTTCTTGGCCTACCCCTAGAGCGTGAAATTGAATTTTGTATCGACCTTGAATCTGGTACAAAACCCATTTCCAAAGCCCCATATCGAAAGGCTACTATTAAACTTCAGGAGTTAAAAACTCAACTACAGGAATTATTAGATATCAGCTTCAGTCGTCCCAGTACGTCTCCTTGGGGTGTTTTTGTTCTATTTATGAAGAAGTAAGATGGGAGTATACGACTTTGTATTGATTATCGGGAGTTGGATCATGTCCCCATCAAAAATAGATACCCGTTGCCTCGCATTAATGACCTATTTGACCAGTTGTAAGGAGCTAAATTCTTTTCAAAGATCGATCTTCGTTTCGGATATCACCAGTTAAAAATTAAAACTGATAACATTCCAAAGACTACTTTTAGAACTCGGTACGGGCATTATGAATTCTTAGTCATGTCTTTTGGATTGACTAATGCTCCTGCTGCCTTCATGGATATGATGAACCGAGTATTCAAGGAATATTTGGATCACTTTGTGGTCATCTTTATTGATGACATCCTCATTTATTCCAAAAATTATGAAGATCATGAGTAACACTTGAGGTTGATACTCCAAAAGCTTCGTTGAAACAAGTTATATGCCAAGTTAAAGAAATGCGAGTTCTGGCTTGAGGAAGTAGCATTCCTCGGGCACGTGATATCAAATCACAGAATATCTGTTGACCCGACAAAGATTGAAGCAATTCAAAGTTGGGAGTAACCTAAGTCAGTGATCGAAGTACGTAGCTTTCTCAGCTTAGCTGGGTATTATCGAAGATTCGTAGAAGGGTTTTCTCGAATCCCAACTCCATTAACTCAGCTGACTCAAAAAGATACAAAATTCGGTTGGAGCGAGGAATGTGAGAAGCGTTTTTAAGAACTCAAGAGGAGGCTCATTTCATCACCTGTTCTGACAATACCAGCTGGTTCGGAGGGATTTGTCATATACAGCGATGCTTCAGGCAAAGGGTTAGGATGTGTTCTCATGCAACATGGGAAAGTCATAGCCTATGCCTCACGATAACTCAAAGAATATGGGAGGAATTATCCTACTCATGATCTAGAGTCGGCAGCTGTCGTTTTTGCGCTTAAGATTTGGAGGCATTACCTGTATGGAGAGAAGGTGGAGATCTATACGGATCATAAAAGCCTCAAATATTTCTTCACTCAAAAAGTACTCAACATGCAGCAACGACGTTGGCTTGAGTTGTTAAAAGATTACGATCATACCATTCAATACCATCCTAGAAAAGCGAACGTAGTAGCTGATGCATTGAGTAGAAGATCATATGTGGGTACGAGTGCTATATTGTCAACGCAAAAGCCCATTTTGTATAACTTACAAAAGATGGAGATAGAGTTAAAGACTCCAAGGACCCATGTGATGGCGAATATACGAGTAGAACCGACTTTAATCGATAAAGTTAAAGCTGCTCAAGCTACAGACCTGGAGCTGATGCGTATGAAGAAGAAAGTGCAAGAAGGTGCACTATTCCGGAAGCAAGAATCGATGAAGAAGGAATACTTCGAGTCAACTCCAGACTTTGTGTTCCTAACGATTCTGACTTGAAGTATAAAATCATGATGGAGGCGCACAACACACCATTTGCAATCTATCCTAGGAGTACCAAAATGTATCGTTATCTTCGACATACATTTTAGTGGAGCAATATGAAGAGAGAGATAGCAGGGTTTATCTCAAGATGTCTAACTTGTCAACGAGTCAAGGTGGAGCATCAAGTGCCAAAAGGTCCATTGCAACCACTTAAAATTCCAGAATAGAAGTGGGAGCACATTACCATATATTTCGTTACTGGTCTTCCCAAGGTTTCTCAAGGCATAGATACGATTTTGGTCATTGTTAATAGATTGACCAAGTCTGCTCATTTCTTACCGATATGAGAAACTTATACACTTGAACGTCTTGCTCGTATATACATAAACGATATTGTAAGATTGCATGGTATGCCAATATCCATAGTTTCTATTCGAGACCCAAGATTTACTTCACGATTTTGGGTTAGTTTATAAAAAGCTATGGGCACGGATTTACGATTTAGTTCGACATATCATCCTCAAACGGACGAGCAGTCGGAGAGGACTATTCAAACTCTTTAAGATTTATTAAGACTCTGTGTCCTTGACTTCAAAGGAAGTTGGGACAAGTTCTTACCATTGGTGGAGTTTTCTTATAACAACAGTTATCAAGAAAGTGTTGGCATGGCTCCATTTGAGGCGTTGTATGGAAGAAAGTGTCGTTCTCCAGTATGCTGAGATGAGGTGGGTGAAGCAACGTTGTTTGGACCGGAGTTGGTACGTATGACTACAAAAAAGATTCAAACGATCCGACAATGTATAATAATCTCACAAGATCGACAAAAGAGTTATGCTGATCTTCATCGAATGGACGTGGAATTCAATATTGGAGATCATGTGTTGTTACGTGCTGCTCCATGGAAAGGAGTTACGAGATTTGAAAAGAGAGAAAAACTCAATCCTCGATTCATTGGCCCATTTATAATTCTCGATCGAGTAGGAACTGTGGCCTATAGACCCGCCTTACATCCAAGTATGTCTCGTGTTCATAATGCTTTTCACATATCTATGTTACGTAAATATGTGAAAGACCCGAACCACATTATTGAATTAGAACATGCCAAGATAGCGGAAGATTTAACGTATGAAGAGGTACCTATAAAAATCTTGGATAAGAAGGATCATATTCTACGCTCCAAGGTTATACCTCAAGTCAAAGGTTTGTGGAGAAACCACGATGTTGAGGAAATGACCTGGGAGTTAAAATCTGAAATGAAGTCAATGTATCCTCACCTCTTCGACATACCAGGTACGCACCCTAATTTTGAGGACGAAATTTCATAAGAAGGGGAGATTGTAAGACCCCAACTTTTATGAATAAAGATTAATTTTTCTTGAAATATATTTTTGAATATTATGGTGTGGATTTGATATAATGTTATAGTTGTGGGTAATATTTATAAATTTTGCAAAGTAAGCAAGTGGTTATATAATATTTTATTGGTCGGGGAATATTCGTTTTAACATGGAATATTCGTATGACGACACAATCATTGGTGGACCCCACAACGAAAGTATTGTCGTAGTTAGAAAACGACATAATTATCTTTTTATAAAAATAACGGCGAAAGTTTTACCGTTAAACTGTTGAACTACCCGGTGGTAAAAGTACAATAATACGTGTGTTTGCATAGTAGCACACGGTATTGATTATTGATGCTTACGTGAGAAGTCACTCAGTCATACTCAATTATTGCTACAGTAATTGCTGCATAATATCTCTCATATTATTGATTCAATTATTGTCATAGTATCAATATTTTTTATATTATTAAATCAATAATTGAGACGACAAAGTTATTCATATTATTATTTGCAATATTGACGATGTCTAGAAGGTTCTGTCGAGGAGAGTTTTGGTCACCTAATTGCGCGCCAATTGGGAGAAATCCTTATTGGAAAGCCCCCTCTTTCCTGGGAATGATCTGGTTGTTAAATATTGTGAGTTATAATATTAATGATGAATAAGTTCATGTTGATTAAAGATGAAATTGATAGTTTCATTGTATTGGGATTATTAGTGTTAGTGAAAATCAACATTTATTTCGATAATAATTGATGTCTGGAGGTTATATTGACCAATCGGGTAATTAATTGGATAAATAAGCATTTATATGCTATTAATTCACATGTTTATAACTATTTGTTCACATGTGTGTACTATTGATTCACATGTATGTACTATTAGGGGAGGTGGTGCAAGATTGATAATACTTGCATGACTAAATTAAAAATAGAGGTATAGATGAAGGTACTATACTGTAACTATTTTTTTACGTGTATAGAACTATTTGTTCACATGTGTGTACTATTGATTCACATGATGTACTATTAGGGGAGGTGGTGCAAATTTGATAATACTTGCAGGACTAAATTAAAAATGAAAGAAAAAATGAAGGTATTATACTGTAATATTTCGAGCCCCAAAACGTGCAATTATTGAAACTATATTTTCCTATAAATAAAAGCTCATTCTTCTTTCATTCTCACCAATTCATTAAGACTCACAAGAGCAATTATAGAGAGAAGCTATAGAGAGAGAAGCTCCAGAGAGAAAGAAGAAGAGAAGTCTGCTACCTCACTATTCTAGTATCTAGTCTTCTTCGGAGGTAAGGGATATTATTTTTTTCAGTATTCATAAGGAATAAAATTTTTTCCATACTCTGTAGTATGTGAGTAATATTATTTCGTCTTGTATTCCTGATTATACCCTCATTTTGTTAAAGTATTGCTTCTATACTCTGTGAAATTAGTAGAATATCCTTTAAATTTGCGCTTCATCTAGTATCGTTTCATAAGGATATTTTCTGCACATTCTTGTTAAATTTTAAGCTTTTCATGTCAGAGTACTGTCCATGAGTAGTATTCATTTATACGGTACTATTCATAAAGTACTATTCACAAATTACTATTCACAAGTACTATTCACAAAGTACTATTCACGGGTACTATCCATAAAGTACTATTCATGAGTACTATTCATAAAGTACTATTTATAGGGTACTATTCACGGGGTACTATTCACTCGGGTACTATTTACCCGGAGAATTATTCATGACAAAAATTGATTTTTTTGCTGTCCAAATATTTTTGATACAATATTATTCTTGAATTGTAGTCCACAAAGCAGTATCATGTTG
Source organism: Panax notoginseng (assembly GCA_016801055.1). Classification (NCBI taxonomy): domain Eukaryota; kingdom Viridiplantae; phylum Streptophyta; class Magnoliopsida; order Apiales; family Araliaceae; genus Panax; species Panax notoginseng. Next base: position 172,139,361 of record CM029014.1, on the reverse strand, counting down.
ACAATTTGGACATTATTGAATTCTGAATAAATTAAATTATAAATCTTTAAAAATTTATCCTTTGTTTGTTTTAATTGAATTCTTATATCATTGTCATCATCCTCATGCTTATATTGTGATGAAAGTCATCTTTAGCTTACGTGCATAGATGGACTGTTGATTGGTATGATTATGACCAGGGATCATTCGGTATAATCATTACCGTAATGTTACAAATGATATGGTAAAAGTTCTCATTGGCCTGTAATGTATTGATGGACAGTTGTTGGTATGATTATGACCAGGAATTATTCGGTATAATCATGACCATTGATGATTACGTGAATATCCTTGGCCATGGTACATGGATGATTCGATGATGTGATTTATTTATTAAGCTGAGTCTCAGCGATAAAGTTGATGAAAAACCTTTTTAAATCATTGAAGATAGTAGATATCATGATATACTTGACTCTTCTAATGGATTGCTTGTTTCGCTACAGTTATACTTGATGTTTATTGTATTTTATCGGTTTAACACTGTTGAAGGCTAACGATAATTTATTCTGCATTATCTTAGTCATAATATTTCTTACTAGGCTAGTTGAGCTCACACTTTTGCTTTCATTGTTCTCTTCAGGGAATGAGAACGTAGCCGGGACTAGTCGGGGAACAGAGTAATAGTCCGAGATGGTGGCTATAGTAGTCCTCACTATTTTATGAAATAGTGTGATAATAAATATAATGAGGACTTCATTTGAGTTTGAATACTGTCTATGAGACAATATTCGTGTAAAAACTCTAAACTACGCTGTTGTCGTATTGTATAAAAGAAGTTTGTATTTGATTTATGTACCATGTATTTGGCGACTCAGAATGGGTGATGTATACCTATTTTGGGGGCGTCGCATTTATGACTTTAGATTGGCATGCTACTGAATGGCCACCTAGTCATACCTACGTGCATGTGGATAATCCTTTTTATAAAGGAGACTCTGGTGAAAATTTTTCACGAGTCTAGGCATTGAATGAACATGCATTTTTAACTCTACTGCAGATGTATGTTAAAGTAATGTATGCATGCATATAACTATGAACTGAATTTAATGAGCTCTAGGTTAGAATTTATCACACCATTTCTGAGGTGATTTGGAGACTTTTGTCCAGATATATGGATCTAGACCAGCCGAGTAGCTCCCGTAGAACCTCTTCAGGTGTGAGGAGGAGAGCTTCAGATGTTCCTTAGCCTCGCCCAGCCTGACAGTCTTGTCAGTCGGCTGAGTCAATGATTTGTCCTATCCGGGTTGAGAGATCGCACGTCGATGACGAGGAGGAGGACGTACCCATTGTGGATCCTTCTCTGTAACAACCCAAAAAATTGAATAATTTGTAAAATAATTTTTTTATTTAATAATGAATAAAATTATATTATATGTTATTATTATGTGTTAATAAGATGAAGGTTGTTCTATAACCTAACAATATTGGAACGTCATAGTATTTTGGCTATGTGAAGGAATTAAAGTGTTTGAATTTCCAAGACGAAAATAAAAGCTTTCTGAGAAATTTTCTGAAAAATACTATTCACGCATTTCTGCTCGGAAATTATTTTTGAATTGCCAAGAAATACGTAACGATAGAATATCGAGGTAAGATGGATTATCCAATAATATTTTAGTTATGGCAAACACAGTTCTTTGCCTGCGGACTTAAAACCTAACAGTTAGGGAAAGTGATTTCCGAGAAGGAATTTAAATGTGTATAATGAATTAAAGCGATGATCGTATAATACGTTGGTATGAGGTAATGAATACGAGTATGATACAGAGTATTATACGAGTATGTATGAATGAGGGTATGACGTATATGTTGAGTAAGTATACGAGTTAAAATACGAGAATAATGCGTAGGCAATACGTTATAAGGCTTTAAGCCAAATGAATTTGACTTGTAGGATTGTGTAGGAAATTGTAAAGTCCAATGGGAATTGATAAGGCCCAAATGTAGGAATGAATAAGTTTAAATGGAATTAAAGTTTAAGGTTCAATATGAATTAATGAACAAGCCCAATGTTTGTTTAATGTAAATGCCAAAGTAAGAATCCAATGGGTAAGAATGAACCATGGGGTAAACCATGGATGATCCAAAGTAGGGAGCAAGTATACTTAATGGCTAAGTAAGTGTGGTAATCAAGTATACTTAATGGCTAAGTAAGTGTGGTAATCAAGTATACTTAATGGTTAAGTAAATGTGGAGGCCAAGTAAATTTAATGCTTAAGTAATGAATAGTAAGGAGGTGGATGACTTATTGACCATTAAGCCCTCACTTTGAGATTCCTATAAATAGAAGAGGAGCTAGCTCATTTGTTGGTTGTTTTCATTTCATCCAACACATTACAACTTATAAGGTGCTTATTGGCTTGAGAGAAAAAGCAAGAAAAGTAAGAGTTAGTCTTTCTTAATCTAAGAAGCAAGAAGGAAGAACAAAGCTTAAACCAAGTGATCTTCAAGGGTAAGAACTTAAACCATGAATCTCTTCTCTTCATTTTGTTAGAGAAGTGAGTAGTGGTAGAACATGTATGCTAAGAATAAGTAAGAATGATTAATTAATGGACTTAAGTTGTAATAAGCCGTGAATAAACACTTTGTTCATAGATAAGCTATGAACTAAGGAAGAGTTTGTAAGACATGTAATATTGTTACATGAATGAAGTTTGTATGTTAAGGAGATGAGAGAATGGTGGTTAGAAGACTTAATCAATAATAAGTCATGTAAAAAGAAATCATAAGTAGTTTATATTTTTGTAAGTTATAAACTCATAAAGAATAAGTAATAACTTATCATGAATATAAGTAATGATATATGTATGTTAAGATGTTAGTATGATGGATTGAATCCATTTGAAACGATGAACAAATCATAAGAAACGAAGTTAAGCCGGAATTCACACGATTAGACGATAATCATCGAATTCGTGAAATTCTCGGAATGGAAGTCAAATTTTGATATTGAGCTTGGGAACGCTGGTTTTTGATAGAGTATAGTCTCATTTGGCATTCTGGAGTTGCAAACTCAAAAATGACCGAATTCCGACTTAGAACGAAGAAACGAGTGTTGAGCGTTCACGAACGTTTACCGTTTTCGCTAAAATGAACTAAAAGGTGAATTTTGAGTTAACGGATTTGAAATTGTAAAATTCTTGCATGAACACGTAGAGTATGTAAGTGAACTAACGACATTTGAATGAGTCAATTCAGACTTATAACGGAGAAGTTATGAGCCCGGGAATCTCACATAAAAAGTTATCTGTCAAAATTTTTTTAGCGCTGAGGACTGGCGCCGCGGCGTCAGTCAAGGCAAAATAAGTGGCGCCGCAGCGCCAAGAATGCTGTGAGCTACTGAAGTTTCGCACCGTAGTGTGACAATTAACACTACGACTCGTGTCGTAGCGCCGAGTCCCGACCATAGCCACCTAAGCATGGCGCCGCAGCGCGACATAGAGAAGGGAAGCTGGCGCCGCAGCGCCAACACTAGAATGTAGATAAAGAAAAAAGGTTTTGAATGTAAAGTGAAGGAGAAGCATATGAAGAGTGAATTAAATTCTTAATCAACTTAATGTAAGATCATTTAGGACGTATAACCTTAAGTAATACACTAGAGGTTGAAAGAAAGAATAATTAAACAAAGAACATGAAGGGTAATTAAGTAAACCATGAATGGTATTCAACGTTGGTATTTCACCAATGACGATCGAGTAACGATTTAATAATGTAAGAACGTTAGTACGCCGTGAGGAAGGATGATTAACTCAAAACGAGTTGTATTAATGAAATAATTTCAGTTAAGTTATAGAAGAGAAAGAAGTTGGTAAGAACGATGTAAATTATAATAGCAAGCCGAAACCAATAAAAACAAATCTAATATATGATTAGATTGAGAAAAAGGGTAAGATTCATTAGGAACCATGTATGTTCATTCATGACCTAATATGGTATGTTATGTGGTTATGTGCTGTAGAGACTGTAAAGACTCAAAGGGAAAGTAATTTTACTGTAGTAGACACTAAAGGCAAGTTTTTCTTATCGCTTGTCTAACCTTCGTGTTAGCCAGGTTTTCAGTGATTCATGTTATGAGACGCATGAATTGTTTTACGAAAGAGTCGATGCCAGTTTTAACTCAGCTAGACTATTCTTGAAAGATTGATTGATTTCTTTACAAGTTTTTCAATATAGAATTGATAATGCTATCCTACGCCAATTGTTTGGTATGGATTCAAGGTAAGCCTGAGTATGAATAAATTAATATATTTTTCATCGATTATTCGATGGGCACGCGAGGTTGCCAAAACTTAAACGTACATACGTTTAACAGGAAGTAGTGTTGATCAACATAGAGTACTATAGGATGATCATCTAGATGTGTTCGTAAGCTATACCGGACTTACGGACTTAGTGCCAGGATATCCTTTTCAAAGAAATTATGAAATGCTCATGGTCTTGGACCAGAATTAATGTTTTACGGAATATTGTCATTGTAAAACGTTTTGAAGGAAAAGAAGTGTTATTTTGAATTATCGATAGTACTTCGTAACTATTATTCAGTTATTGATGATATACTATTCTTATGTTTCAAGCATATCGTTTAAAAGAAATTGTTGTACTTGCTGAGCTTGTTATGCTCACTCTTGCTTGAACCACATGAATGCAGCTAAGGACGAGCGAACCGAGTTTCTAGTAGAGATAAAGGCAAGGCGAAGATGAATGACTAGTTTATCTTGTAATAGACTAGTAAGTGTATATATTATATTATGATGAACAAAGGTTGTAAAGGTTTAAGAACCTGGGAACATGATTTATTATTATTAATGTAATAAGGATGTCATTGGAACACACATTTTGATGTCGTTTCAGTAGAATGAATGTACAATTACGAGTACCGTGTAGCACCATTTGTCGGGTTGGAAGGTACCCGGATTTGGGGGCGTCACATGCTTCTTCTTCTTCCATTCTCCACAGGGAGCTTCCAGCTATAAATATGATGATTCCAGATCATCAAGATGATTTGAGTCGTCACCCCTCGATTTATCTTCACGCGAATGAGGTAATAGCCATGTTGATCCTCCTTTTTCCTTTTTGTGGGGGAAATTGTACTGATTTTGATTTGCACTTTGATGCAGGTTCCCTGCTTTACGCAGCCCAGAGGGAACTGGTTTACCATACATTCTCTGTACCAGACTCTCCATCTAGAGTACCGAGAGATTGTTCATGCCTGTGGCTTCGAGGCTTTCTTTTCCATCATCCCCCGTCGTTGTCCCTGGGGTTATCTCAGGGCTTTGTTTGAGCGCTGGTTTTCCCAGACCCAGTCTCTCCATTTGCTGAATTGTGAGGTGATGATGACACCGATGAATTGGCGATTCATCACTGGATTGGAGTTTTCAGGGGCGCCAGTGCCTTTGGCGGCTAACATTTCCTCGACTGCCGTCAGATCCTTGTTGGGAGTCCCGATCACGACACTTAAGGTTCAGACAATCCGTTCTGGTTCCTTCAGTGTAGATTCCATGAGTGGGGCTCTGAATGAGCAATTTGTGACGTCCCCAAAATAGGTATGCACAACCCATTCTGAGTCGTCAAATACATGGTACAAAATTTAAATACAAACTTCATTTATACAATACGACAAAACATAGTTGAGAGTTTTAACACGAATATTATCTCGTAGACAATATCCAAACTCAAATGGAGTCCTCATTACATTTATTATCACACTATTTTATAGAATAATGAGGACTACTATAGCCACCATCTTGGACCATCACTCCATTCCCCGACTAGTCCCGGCTATGTTCTCATTTCCTGAAAAGAACAATGAAAGAAAAGGGTGAGCTCAACTAGCCCAGGAAAGAATATTATGACTAAGATAATGCATAATAAATTATCGTTAGCCTTCAACAGTGTTAAGCTAATAGAATACAATAGACAACAAGTTTAGCTGTAGCGGAACAAACAATCCATTAGAAGAGTCAAGTAAAGCATAATATCTACTATCTTCTATGATTTAAAAGTTCAGCATCAATGTTTTATAGCTGTAACACAGCTCAATAAATAATCCACATCATCGAATTTTCCAAACACTACGAGCCAAGGATATTCGTTAGTATCACATCCATGCACTACGGACCAAGGATAGTCATTATTATCACATCCACGAATTATCCATGCACTACGGGCCAAGGATATTCGTTAGTATCACCAGGGGTCATGATCATGCCAACAACTATCCATCAATGCACTATGGGCCAATGAGGACTTTTACCACATCATTTCTAACATTACAGGTCATGATTATACCGATAAATAGTCATAATCATACCAATCAACAGTTCATCTATGCACTACGGGCCAAAGATGACTTTCATCATAATATAAACATGAGGATGATGACAATGATATAAAAATTTAATTAAGTAAGAGCATGGATAAATTTTAAAGATTTATAAATCAATTTATCCAGAGTTCAAGAATGTCCAAATTGTCAATATGATAACTGTTTTGTGGAGTAAAATTCAAGAATCATATTCATGTATCAAAATAATTTGGACATAAAATAAATCAATTTTTTGTCATGAATAGTACCCCGGGTGAATAGTACTCGAGTGAATAGTATCCCGTGAATAGTACTTCGAGAATAGTATCCCGTGAATAGTACTCCATCATGAAAAGATTAAAAATTAACAAGAATGTTCAGAATAATATTTTTGTGAAAATATATTAGATAAAGCGCAAATTTTAAGGATATTCTACTAATTTCAAGGAGTATAGAAGCAAAACTTATCAACATGAGTGTAGAATTAGGAATACGAAATGAAATAATATTACTTACATACTATAGAGTATGGAAAAAAATATTATTTCTTACGAATACTGAACAAAATAATATCTCTTACCTTAGTAGGAGAGTATTTTTGACTGGTATGACGGAGATATTCTTGAAGAAAACTTGCACTATTTGCTACGCTCAAAGTATCCTTATGCTAAAAAAAAATACGCTCAATATTATAGAAGGAGAATTCTTTGATTCTGGTGTGATTTTCATTTCAAAACTAAGCATCCAATTTATAGGAGAATGGCAGGATACTATTTAAGAAATAATCACAGACTGCACTGGAAAAAAATTCACAGGCGCAATTTATCAGCATGTATATGAGATAGCCAATCAGAGAGTACCCTCCTATGAGGGTAACTTAAATTTGGGAGTTATGGGCCAATGAGGGAGCACCCTCATTCATAAGTCAGTGAACAGTACTGTCTGATTGGAAAATTTGGCCAATAATCTCATAACAAGCTAATCAAAGGATTACCTCCTTTGAAGGTAATTGGGCCACGAAAAATTATGCGTCCGAACTCCAATTTAAAAGGATAATTGAACAAACATCTTCCACTCATCAATTATTATTCTTATCTTTAATCAACGCGAACTTTTTCATCATTAATATTATAACTCATAATATTAACAACCAGATCATTCCTAGGAAAGAGGGGGCTTTCCGATAAGGACTTCTCCTTATTGGTGCGCAATTAGGTGACCAAACCCCTTTCCTCGATAGAACTTTCTAGACATCGTCAATAATGCAAATAATAATGTGAATAACTTTGTTGTCTCAACTATTGATTTAATAATATAAAATATTATGCAGATGATACTGTGACAATAATTGACTCAATAATGTGAGATACTATGCTGTAATTACTGTGGCAATAATTGAATAAAACTGAGTGACATATCACGTAAGTATCAATAATTAAAGGTACTGTACAATACCGTGTGCTACTATGTAACCACGCGTATTACTGTACTTTTATCACCGGGTATTTCAACAGTTAACTGTAAAACTTTTGCCATTATTTTTATAAAAAGTTATTTCTGTCGTTTTCTAACTCCGACATTAATTCCGTTGTGGGGTCCACCAATGATTGTGCCGTCGTACGAATATTCCCTGATAAAACGAATATTTCCCTACCAAACGAATATTTTATGACAACTTGTAAAATTATATCAAATCTATACCTTATTATTCAAAAAGATATTTTGAGAAAATTAAATCTTTATTCATAAAAGTTGGGGTCTTACAACCTCTCATTCTTATGAAATTTCATCCTCGAAATTGGGGTACGTACCTGATATGTCGAAGAGATGAGGATACCTTGATTTCATTTCAGATTCTAATTCTTAGGTCATTTCCTCAACATTGTGGTTTCTCCACAAAACGTTGAGTTGAGGTATAACCTTGGAGCGTAGAATATGTTCCTTCTTATCCAAGATTTTAACAGGTACCTCTTCATACGTTAAATCTTCCGCTATCTCGTCTGGTTTTAATTCAATAATGTGGTTTGGGTCTTCCACATATTTACTCAACATAGATATATGAAAAACGTTATGAACACGAGACATACTTGGCAATAAGACGAGTTTATAGGCTACAGTTCCTACTCGATCGAGGATTTCAAATGGGCCAATGAATCGAGGATTGAGCTTTCTTCTATTTCCAAATCTCGTAACTCCTTTCCATGGAGCAACACGTAACAACACTTGCTCTCCAACATTGAATTCCACGTCCCTTCGATGAAGATCAATATAACTCTTTTGTCGATCTTGTGAGGTTTTTATACGTTGCCGGATCATTTAAATCTTTTTCGTTGTCATGCGTACCAATTTTGATCCCAACAATGTTGCTTCACCTACCTCATCCCAGCATACTGGAGAATGACACTTTCGTCCATACAATGCTTCGAATGGAGCCATGCCGATACTTGCTTGATAACTGTTATTGCAGGAGAATTCCACTAATGGCAAGAACTTGTCCCAACTTCCTCTGAAGTTAAGGACATAGAGTCTTAATGGATCCTCAAGAGTTTGAATAGTCCTCTTCGACTGTCCGTCCGTCTGAGGATGATATGCCGAGCTAAATCGTAAATTCGTGCCCATAGCTTTCTGCAAACTGACCCAAAACCGTGAAGTGAATCTTGGGTCTTGATCAGAAACTATGGATACTGGCATACCATGCAGTCTTACAATCTCATTTATGTACACACGAGCAAGAATTTCAAGTGAATAAGTTTCTCGTATAGGTAAGAAATGAGCAGACTTGGTTAATTTGTCAACAATGACCTAAATTGCATCTAAGCCTTAAGAAACCTTGGGAAAATTAGTAACGAAATCCATGGTAATGTGCTCCCACTTCCATTATAAAATTTTAAGTGGTTGCAATGGACCTTTTAGAACTTGATGCTCCGCCTTGACACATTGACAACTTAAACACCTTGAGATAAACTCCGCTATCTCTCTCTTCATATTGCTCCAGTAAAATGTATATCGAAGATCATGATTTATTTTGGTACTCCCAGGATGGATTGTAAACGGTGTGTTGTGTACCTCCATCATGATTTTATACTTCAAACCATAGTCATTAGGAACACAAAGTCTGGAGTTGACTTGAAGTATTCCTTCTTCATCTATTCTTGCTTCTGGAATAACACCTTCTTGTACTTTCTTCCTCATACGCATCAACTCTGGGTCTGTAGCTTGACCATCTTTAACTTTATCGATTAAAGTCGGTTGTACTCGTATATTTGACATCATCACTTGGGTCCCTGGAGTCCTTAACTTTATCTCCATCCTTTGCAAGTCATATCAAATGGGCCTTTACGTTGAAAATATTGCACTCATACCCGCATATGATCTTCTACTCAACGCGTCAGCTACCACTTCGCTTTTCTAGGATGGTATTGAATGGTATGATCGTAATCTTTCAACAGCTCGAGCCAATGTCCTTGCCGCATGTTGAATTCCTTTTAGGTGAAGAAATATTTGAGGCTTTTATGATCTGTATAGATCTCCACCTTCTCCCCATACAGGTAATCCCTCCAGATCTTTAGCGCAAAAATGACTGCTGCCAACTCTAGATCATGAGTAGGATAATTTCTTTCATATTCTTTGATTTGTCGTGAGGCATAGGCTATGACTTTCCCATGTTGCATGAGAACACATCCTAACCCTCTGCCTGAAGCATTGTTGTAGATAACAAATCCCTTCGAACCTGATGGTATTGTCAAAACAGGTGCTGAAATGAGTCTCCTCTTGAGTTCTTGAAAACTCTTCTCACATTTCCCACTCCAATCGAATTTTGTATCTTTTCGAGTCAGTTGAGTTAATGGAGTAGCGATTCGAGAAAATCCTTCCACGAATCTCTGATAATAACCAGCTAAGCCTAGAAAGCTACGTACTTCGGTCACTGACTTAGGTTGCTCCCAGCTTTGTATTGCTTCAATCTTCGCTGAGTCAATAGATATTCCGTGATTCGATATCACGTGCCACATGAATGCTACTTCGTCAAGACAGAACTCATATTTCTTCAACTTGGCATAAAGCTTATTTTCACGAAGCTTTTGGAGTATCAGCCTCAAGTGTTGCTCATGATCTTCACTACTTTTGCAGTAAATGAGGATGTCATCAATAAAGATAACCACAAAATGATCCAAATAATTCTTGAATACTCGGTTCATCATATCCATAAAGGCAGTAAGAGCATTAGTCAATCCAAAAGACATGACTAGGAATTCGTAATGCCCGTATCGAGTTTTGAAAGTAGTCTTTGGAATGTCATCAATTTTAATCTTTAACTGATGATATCCAGAACGAAGATCGATCTTTAAAAAGAATTTAGCACCTTGCAACTGGCCAAACAGGTCATCAATGCGAGGTAACGGGTACCTATTTTTGACAGTGACATGATTCAACTCTCGATAATCAATACAAAGTCGCATACTTCCATCTTTTTTCTTTACGAATAGAACAAAAGCACCCCAAGGAGACGTACTAGGATGAATGAAACCGATGTCTAACAATTCATGTATTTGGGTCTTTAACTCCTGAAGTTGAATAAGAGCCATTCAATATGGGGCTTTGGAAATGGGGCTTTGGAAATGGGTCTTGTACCGGGTTCAAGGTCAATACAAAACCCGATTTCACGCTCTGGGGGTAGGCCAGGAAGTTCTTCAGGAAATACGTCAGGAAATTTATTAACAATAGAAATATCATTCAAATCTGACGTATTTTTGTTTAAATCCGTGACATGGGCTAAGAAAGCTTGATATCCATTTTTTAATAAACGAATAGCTTTATGGCTTGATATGACAGTGATTAAATTTAGTGATTTGGTTGCTTGAATTTGTATAATAGGTTGGTTAGGAATATGGAAGCTAACAACCTTACAAAGACAATCAATTTTAGTATGATGAGTAGTTAACCAATTAATCCCTAAAATCACATTAAATGCAAGTATTTTCAAAGAGATAAGATCGACAGGTAATGTGAGGGTGCCGATTTGAATCAAACAAGATTTATAAACAGTGGATGTAATGAAGGTTTCTCCCAACGGAGTTTCAACAGATAAGCCAAAGTCTAATTTTTCCGGAGTTAAATTTAAACGTTGAGCGCAAGTAGGAGAAATAAAAGAATGGGTAGAACCGGTATCAAATAAGGTATAGACTTCACAAGAGTTTATGATTAGCTTACCCGTGATAACCTCGTTCGGGTTTCTCGCTTTTTGGAAGGTCACAACAAACGCTTTCCCTTGAACTATCGGCTTTGACTTGTTTGGGACTGCCTTTGGTGTCTCCATCTCAGCTGGACTTGACTTCACTACACGATAATATTGGGCTAGGTGACCTTCTCTTCTGCAATTATAACACGCTTTGGGTTACTGCGTAAAGTTTGGACTGATGTGTCCCTCCCCTCCGCATTTGTAGCATACGACTGGTGGTCGTCCTCCTTCCTTGAAAATGGGTGCTGGTGCTGCTGTCTTTCCATCATTATTGAACCTTCTTTTCTTAAAATTTCTATTTCTATTATCTTGGCCATGATTACCACCGAAGTGGTTACCATTTCTAGCATGTTGATTTCCTCCACATTTGTTGTCACCGCTGCGATGACTGATACCACTGGTATTATCATTTTGTCAGCTGCTATCTTTTGGTTGGGCTGACTCATTATCGCGTTCCAATAACTGATCCCTATTCAAAACATCTAAATATAAGCAAAGTTTGTGAGAAATTAGGTATTGACGTATTTCAGGTTTTAAACCTCGTAGAAACATTCGTGTCATATGCTCCTCATTATCTACCAAATTGGATGCAAACTTGGACAACTTTGCAAATTTAGCCTCATACTGCGATACGGTCATATTGTTTTGCTCCAGCTTGATGAATTCTACCTCCTTCATGTGACGAATACTTTTAGGAAAGTACTTATTGTTGAATAATCGTTGAAACTTCTCCCAAGACATCTTTAGTGCGGTAGGTTGGGTACGATTTATAGATTCCTACTAATGATTTGCCTCTCCTTGCAACATGAAGGTGGCAAAGGGAACCTTTTGCTCCTCGGAGCATCCCAAGACATCAAATATCTTGGTGGTCTGCTTAATCCACGTCTCTGCCTTAAGTGGTTCTGGCTTTCCCAAAAACTCCAGTGGTCCCAGCTCCTTGAATTGCTTAGTGGTGACTATCCGGGAGTTGTCAGTGTTTCCACCTGTATTTTGAATAGAAGTCTCTCTCACCTGATGTTGCATGAATTGCAGAAAGTTCCTAAACATCCTATCGTTCATTATTTGGTCGGTGTTGTTGTTTACATGAGGATTATTGCCTTCCTGCTGCACATTATCCTGGTTATTGATCATCAGTGACTCAACGGTCTCATGTGCTCCATTGCTTATCTCAACATTTTCAGATTCCATTTTTAAATACTACCACAAAACAAGGGTTAATTGACATGCCACATATTATCCCTATATTCTAACCGACCAATTAAATAACAAATAAACTTAGGTCGGTCATACTAGCGAAGGATTTACCCGTCTCTCATCTCCTAGTTCTATCCTCAAATCTCAGCTAGGGATCATATCCCTAAGCTTTGATACCAACTGTGATGTCCCCAAAATAGGTATACATAACTCATTCTGAGTCGTCAAATACATGGTACAAAATTTAAATACAAACTTTATTAGACAATACGACAAAACGTAGCTGAGAGTTTTAACACGAATATTTTCTCGTAGACAATATCCAAACTCAAATGAAGTACTCATTATATTTATTATCACACTATTTTATAGGATAGTGCGGACTACTATAGTCACCATCTTGGACCATCACTCCATTCCCCGACTAGTCCCGACTATGTTCTCATTTCCTGAAAAGAATAATAAAAGAAAAGGGTGAGCTCAACTAGCCCAGTAAAGAATATTATGACTAAGATAATGCAGAATAAATTATCATTAGCCTTCAACAATGTTAAACTGATAGAATACAATAGATAATAAGTTTAACTAAAGTGGAATAAACAATCTATTAGAAGAGTCAAGTAGAGCATAATATCTACTATCTTCTATGATTTAAAAGTTTATCATCAATGTTTTATCGCTGTAACACAGCTCAATAAATAATCCACATCATCGAATTATCCATGCACTATGGGCCAAGGATATTCGTTAGTGTCACACCCGTGAATTATCCATGCACTACGGACCAATGATATTCATTATTATCACATCCATGAATTATCCATGCACTACGGGCCAAGGATATTCGTTAGTATTACCAGTGGTCATGATCATGCCAAGAACTGTCCATCAATGCACTACAGGCTAATGAGGACTTTTACCTCATTATTTCTAACATTAATCATCATGATTATACCGATACATAGTCATAATCATACCAATCAATAGTCCATCTATACATTACGGGACGAAGATGACTTTCATCATAATATAAGTATGAGGATGATGACAATGATATAAATATTCAATTAAGTAAGAGCAAGGATAAATTTTAAAGATTTATAAATCAATTTATCCAGAGTTCAAGAATGTCCAAATTGTCAACATGATAACTGCTTTATGGAGTAAAATTCAAGAATTGTATTCATGTATCAAAATAATTTGGACAGAAAAGAAATCAATTTTTTGTCATGAATAGTACCCCGGGTGAATAGTACCCGAGTGAATAGTATCCCGTGAATAGTACTTCGAGAATAGTACCCTGGTATGAAAAAAATTAAAAATTAACAAGAATGTTCAGAATAATATTTCTGTGGAAAGATACTAGACGAAGTGCAAATTTCAAGGATATTCTACTAATTTCAAGGAGTATAGAAGCAAAACTTATCAACATGAGTGTAGAATTAGGAATATGAAACGAAATAATATTACTTACATACTACATAGTATGAAAAAAAATATTATTTCTTACGAATACTGAACAAAATAATATCCCTTACCTTAGTAGGAGAGTATTTCGGACTGGTATGACGGAGATATTCTTGAAGGAAACTTGCACTATTTGCTACGCTCAAAGTATCCTTATGCTCAAAAGAAATACGCTCAATATTATAGAAGAAGAATTCTCTGATTCTGGTGTGATTTTCATTTCTAAACTAAGCATCCTATTTATAGGAGAATGACAGGATACTATTTAAGAAAATAATCACGAACTGCACAGGGAAAAAATTCACAGGTGCAATTTATCAGCATGTATTTGAGACAGCCAATCAGAGAGTACCCTCCTGTGAGGGTAACTTGAATTTGGGAGTTATGGGCCAATGAGGGAGCACCCTCATTCTTAAGTCAGTGAACAGTACTGTCTGATTTGAAAAATTTGGCCAATAATCTCATAACCAACCAATCAAAGGATTACCTCCTTTGAAGGTAATTGGGCCACGAAAAATTATGCGTCCGAACTCCAATTTAAAAGGATAATTGAACAAACATCTTCCACTCATCAATTATTATTCTTATCTTTAATCAACACGAACTTATTCATCATTAATATTATAACTCACAATATTAACAACCAGATCATTCTTAGGAAAGAAGGGGCTTTTCGATAAGGACTTCTCCTTATTGGCGCGCAATTAGGTGACCAAACCCTTTTCCTCGACAGAACTTTCTAGACATCGTCAATAATACAAATAAAAATATGAATAACTTTGTCGTCTCAACTATTGATTTAATAATATAAAATATTATGCAGATGATACTGTGACAATAATTGAATCAATAATGTGAGATACTATGCATCAATTACTGTGGTAATAATTGAATAAAACTGAGTGACTTTCTTTCAGCTTGGCTCGCCCCAGTGGGCGTAGATCAATCTCTCAGATATTCCTTAATGGAATGGTACCAATGGTGTTGGATGAGAGACAGTTCATCTGATACTTCTCTGATATAATTTCCATAGGCTGGGGCCTTTTGACTAGCAAATTTGATATTTGGAATGCCTCCCCTATCAGATATGTTGATCAAGGAGGCCAAAGTTGCTAATGCATCCGCAAAGTCATTTCTGTTCTAAGGAATGTGGAGGAAGGATATTTCTTCAAACTTTGAAGTCATACAGATAACTTGCCGATGGTAAGGCAGCAAATGCAATTCTTTGGTGCGATAGACTCTAGTGGTTTGTTTGATTACCAACTTGGAATCTCCAAAGACAGCTAACCGATTGATGCCCATGGATTGGGCTAGCTTCAACCCCATTATATAGCCTTCATACTCAGCTGTGTTGTTGGTGTTGACAAACTGCAATTTGATAGCAACGTGATACTGTTCTCCCAAAGTAAACACCAGAACTGCCCCTGCTCTGGCACCTTCCATGTTTACAACTCCATCAAAATACATCTTCCACGATCGGACTGTATTCTCCTGATGGTGTTGCTGAATTGTCATTACTCCTTCATCAGGAAAATATGTTACCAAGGGTTTGAAATCCCCTGATGGTGATGCGGCCAGTTGATTCGCAATTCTTTGACCTTTGATAGACTTTTGGGTCACGCAGATGATGTCAAATTGCTGGAGGATCATCTGCCATTTGGACAGTAGATAATTTAACATGGGTTTGCTGAATACGTACTTTAGAGGATCCATGCGGGATATGAGATGGGTTATGTAACCATGGAGATAATGTTGTAATCTCATGGAAGCCCATGCTAATGCACAACAAGTCTTCTCAATCAAGGTGTACTTGTGCTCACTGATGCTGAATCTTTTGCTGAGGTAATAGATAGCTTTTTCTTTGCCTCTATCGTCTTTTTGTCCTAGCATGCAGTCCATGGCATTGTCATTGATTGACAGGTACATAAACATGGGAACGTCATCCCTAGGAGGTACCAAGTTAGGAGCTTTGACCAATTGCTCTTTGATGAAAAGGAAGGCTTGTTGACACTCTTCATCCCATTTCTTGGAAGAAGTTTTCCTTAATAACTTGAAGATGGACTCACAGGTTGCTGTGAGTTGGGAGATGAATCTGATGATGAAATTGATTATTCCCAAAAATCCTCGTATTTCTCTCTCTATTTAGGGCACGATCATCTCAGTAATCTCTTCAATTTTGGCAGGATCCAGCTCAATGCTTTTGTGGCTTACTAGAAATCCCAATAACTTGTCTGACTTGACGCCGAAGGCACACTTGACCGAATTTAGCTTCAAGTTATACTTGCACAACCGATTGAAAAGCTTTTTGAGATGGTCTATGTGGTCTTCTTCTCTTCGGGATTTGACAATAATATCATCCACATAGACTTCTATTTCTATATGCATTAAATCATGGACAAGAGCCATCATGACTCGCTGATAGGTACAAGCTTTGATGAGGCCGAATGATAACCGTCTGTAGCAAAAGGTTTCCCAAGGAGTGATGAATGCTGTCTTCTCCCAGTCCTTTTCAGCAACCATGATCTGGTGATACCCAGTAAAATAATCAACAAAGGAGTACATGCCATACTGAGCTGTATTGTCTATGAGTATATGGATAATGGGTACCGAGAAGTTATCTTTGAGACAAGCTTTATTCAAATCCCTATAATCCACGTATACTCACACCTTCCCTCTGGGTATGTTGATACCATGATGATGTTGGCTTTGAATTGTTTCACAATTTCTTCCTTGACTTTGAAACTCCACTCCGGTTTCAATCGCCTGAGCTTCTATTTGACTGGCTTGAAACCCTCTTTAATGGGCAGGCGATGAATGACGATATTAATTAAAAAACTGATCATGTCTTCATGAGACCATGCAAACACATCCTAGAATAGGGTCAATAAAGTAATCATGTCATTCCATTGGCTTGGGATAAGGTCCATGTCAATCTGGATTTATTTGGGGTTTTCTGAGGTTCTGAGGTTGATAGAGGTGGTTTAATCAAGGTTTGGTTTGGGTTTATCTTCGACCCATTCTTTGACCTCCTCAGGCACCTCATAGTCATCTTGCTTAATCACCATCAAGTCGGAGTCCAACTTTACATTAAAGTTACAGTCATTGTGAAGAATTAACATTCCATCAACAAGTTTAGACAAACCTAACTATGGAGTCCTAACAACAAAATGCTTTCTCTTAATATATGAAATTGTTTGATCATACAAAGTGTTAGCATGGCATGACAAAAGTAAATGCTAATACTATGCAACAAAAGTAAGCAGTTAATGATATCTACAGGGCAGAGGGATTTTATGCCCTTTTTACCCTTTTCAGCAAATGCAAGGAGTGCTGCTCCAATTATTTAGGG
Organism: Panax notoginseng; assembly: GCA_016801055.1. Taxonomy (NCBI): domain Eukaryota; kingdom Viridiplantae; phylum Streptophyta; class Magnoliopsida; order Apiales; family Araliaceae; genus Panax; species Panax notoginseng. The sequence continues at coordinate 172,121,772 of CM029014.1, read as the reverse complement.
TCAAGTCCTGATGGACGACTGTGATGAAGGGGCAGTTGACGCCATCCTCCTCTTGGATAATGACCATAACATCTGAACAGTCATCATCTGGGATAACATCTTTCATACCTTCTGTATGTACAAGAACGTACATCTTTGATAACCGTCTCTTTATGTCTTGTTTGCACCTTTGATTTCTTTCTTCAATGTCTTGGTCTGGAATTAGGACTTCTTTTCCACAAGCCGGTTTGGGCTTAGGAAATACCATACCCGCCACGGATTTGGGAATTTTCCTTAGAGGCCGTACATAATCTGCATCTGTAGGTTTAGGCAATAGAATTATAGATGAGGGAATCAGTGTATGCTTGTGCGGGTTCCTGTGACTTGACCCAGAGGAATAGCCTAATTTGGCCTTCCTTGTCTGACTGAGAATTTTAATTGAGCTTCTGATTCCTTATTGATTCTTTCCTAACCCTTGTACTGGTTGAAATCCCAAGGATATCATCTCTTGACTGGCCAATATTACCTCGGTGGAAACTCTGGGTTTCAAAGCTGGAGCCCCAATAGGTTGATAGTGAGTGTTGCTCACCTTAAGGGCTTGGAAGCTGACAGGCTCAACTCCATCATTAAAACTTATTAGAGGCATATCACTTTAGACAGGATACTCTAGTTTAGCATTGACAGTGACCAGATTATTGTTGATGATGTACTTGAGCTGTTAATGAAGAGTGGATGGGACGACTCCTGCTATATGCATCCAAGGTCTTCCTAACAGTAAATTATATCCTACAGTGATTTTGAGCACTTGAAAGGATATGTAGAAGATATGTGGACCGATTTTCACTGGCAATTCAACCTCTCCTACAACATCTCGTTGAGACCCATCAAAGACTCTTATGACTATGTGGCTGCTTCGGATATGGTTGGGATTGATCTTTATTCTTTCCAATGTGGCATAAGGGCAGATGTTTAGGGAGGATCCTCCATTTATTAGCACACCTCTGACCACATATCCAGAAGACATCACTACTATGTGCAGTGGCTTACAATGACCCGTCCCTTTGGGGGGTATGTCATCATCAGTGAAAGATATCACATTGCTGTTGAAAATGTGATCTACCAGATGATGAAACTTTTCAACATCCACCGTCTTTGGCAGGTGGGCTTCTTTCAATATCTTCATTAAGACCTTCCGATGGTCTTCAGAAGAGAATACCAATTCCAGAATAGAGATCTGTTGGGCTGCTTCTTTCAAGCTTCGCACCACCTTGGCTTCATTATGTCCCATCTTGTGGAGGAATTCTTCGATTTTCTCCTTGGGCACTTTCCCCTTAAATCTAATGACTGGCTTCATCACTCGTTGAGGGAGATACAACAGGTTTTCCTTAGATACCACATCAATTGTATTTGATGTTGATCCTTCAACCTCCCCATAGTTCCATGTGACTTTCTTCAGGCTGGTGATAGGATACTGCGGCCTGAATGGCAATACCAGTGGTTCTGGTGCAGCCAACTTCAAAGGGTTTTTTAACTCCTTTGAGCTTAATAAATGTAAGGGGTGTTGCAGCCAGGTCTCCCTCAGAGGATATGATTGCTATGATTTCCCTCCATCTTTGCACTCCTGGAGGAAATGTCTTCCCACTCTCAAGCAATATAGTGTTATGTCTGCCATTTACAGGTCACTACTATCAATCATATTTTGGATGAGATGACGAAGCGCCCAGTAGCTTTCAGTGTTGTGACCACGAGTATTAGAGTGGTATTGACAAACCTCGATAGCATCAAATCTCTTTAAATGTGGATTGACTGGGGTAACAGTTCTGTGAATTTTTCCCTCATTGATTAGCATCTGTAAGATTTCTTCCACCGGTTGGCCCAAATGGGTGAACTCCCTTTTGTTAGCAAAGTCCTGACGGGCTTGGGCTCTTGTTTTTCTTGCAAGCTTTTCCTCTAAGGTTTCACTCTCTTAGGTCTATGGTTGATTTTGTATGATAAGGGAGAGGAGACTTACATGCTCCTGACTGAACAACTGGCGTGTGACTTGGCGTTTGATGTATCACCAGTTCTGCCAGTTGATTGACCTGTTCATTGATAGAGTTTAATTCCTGTTCCACCATGAACTGGAACTCTGAATAATCCCACTTATCGAAATTGTCTTTGCTGGTTTGGGGAGAACCACCCACGTATCTAAGGTAATTAGAACTCTCTCCACTCCCCCTGTTGATCATGTTAACATCCTCTTCCTTGTGTTGAGGGAGAGGGTTATCTTGAACATGTGGTTGTTCGGGCTTTGTCACCATGATCTCACCATTGTCTATTAAGTCCTGGATCTTGTGTTTGAGGGCCCAACAATCTTGGGTGTCATGACCCGGAGCTCCAAAATGGTAGGCACACTTCTTATTTGTATTGAAGCCCTTTTCACTTGGATTGGCTGGTGGAATGACATGGGTAATTTTTTTCTACGCTATCAGAAGTTTGAAAATGTTTTCCAATGAGTCCCCTAAGGGTGTGAACACTCTTGGATGTCAGACTTCTCCACTTTTCGGCAATGGAGGATTTGAGGATTGTGCTTGAAAAGGGGAATAGTTTCTCCTTTGAATAGGCAAGTTTTGATTGCCTCTTTGAGTTTGTCCTTGTAGCACCAAGGATACATCCTCTTCTTTCTTCTTATAGACCCTCCGGGGGTTGCTCCCATAATTTCCAGCTTGGATATACTCAGCCATGGCTTTTAAAGTGACAAGGTCTCGAATCTTCCAAGATTTTAACCCCATCTCTGCAATTTCTCCGTGCTTGATCATTTTTGAGAATGGTTTTCCTATACCTGCTAGGACCCTCTCATAAAATGGAGTTTCTTAAATGTCTATGAAGGTCATCACCATCTCAGTCTCTATCATGGATGGGATTACTTGAGCAGCCAGACGCCTCCATCTTTGGGCATACTCTCTGAATGACTCATTGTCTTGCTTCTTGACTTTGGTAATCTGATACCTATCTGGAGCCATTTGAGTTTGAAAGCTGTATTGATTGAGGAAAGCATGAGGTAGTTCCTCCCAGCTATGGATTTTGAAGTTATCCAATCTGGCGTACCATGCTCTGTCTTTTCCAGTTAAACTCTTTTAAAACAACTGCATTCTCAGTTTTTCATCCTCAACATAAGATCCGAGTTCTCCAATGAACACTTTTAAGTGAGTGTAGGGATCTCCCAATCATCATATTTCTCAATATCAGGAACCTTGAATTTTTCTGGATAATGCACCCCAGGGAAGATACAAAGGTTTGAATAGGTAACGCTTCCATGCTTTCCAATCCCTTTGATGGACCGAATGGTCTCTTCCATTTGTTGAACCTTCTTCCGAATATCGCCAGTGTCTTGATCTTCTTTAACATGGGTTATTTCAGGGGTTTTATTGGACTTCTTAGTCTGAGACTCAAGTATTAGGACTTCTCTGTTTGGACCTTGGATTCCTCCCTGTGCTGAGGATTCAGTTTGGATGGGTATTTGTAAACCCTGGGGTTATTTGTTTAGTTCTTTCAGAAGAGCAGCCAACTCTATTATTTGATTCCTAAATCATTCGAACTCCTCTCGGGAAACAGGAGTAGGACCAAGCTGGGCACTTGTAGCCATGTCTGACGATGGGCTTAATGCCTTTTTGGACTTTGAACGTGTAACGGGACCAATCGTTTCCCTACAAAAAGACTACATAATTTAGTCTGGGAAAACGTGAAGATATATGCTATACAATGTGTCTATTTTTAGGAGTGTTTTAATATTCTCCTGCAAAATAGCTATCAGTTGTTTTGATGACTGGATAGCATGGAATTGAAATTACATGTAATTGAAAGGGGAATGTATGAAGAGACTTCCCTTCACGTTTGGTTTATCAGAGGTTGATCTATCTTAGGCTAAGGTCCCTACATTATCGTAATTAACTGGATGGGAAGTTAATTCGATCTTTCAATTGGAGCGAATTTGGGTGGTGCCTTTCTTGAGCCCCGTGGGATTAGTCTCCCTTGAGTTCAGTAATCAAACACCGACGGGTTTGCCTCCTGGTGGAGGAATCACACAACATACAATCACATACATCGCGTCTTACCATATAGAAATGATGACATGTGTGAAGCACTAATATCACAGGAAGATATTGTGCGAAGCACTAAAGTGCAGTAAATAAAGCATTAGTATACATCCATTCAATGTAAATGCAATATTCACACATAAGAAGATAAAAAATTTTATTTTGAAAAGTTGAATAACGACTTAAGGCCTCTTACTGGAGTCCCCAATAGAGTCGCCACATGTCGACATTGGGATGATTTGTGCCCCTTTCTATGCTTTCCCTTTTGTGTTCTCATTTTGGTGAGTTTTGTCTGAAAAGACAAGTTCAAAAAGGTCCGACATGTGAATGTCGACGATTTGACTTTTAGAGTCGCAAGTTGGTATATTTGAAATGGTTGTACCAACTCAACTTGAAAAGGTTTGCACAAAGATCCAATGGTTGGACATTGTTGAACTGGCCTTGAAAATTGAGATTCGTTGGGTTCGGGGGTTGATTAAACAGGGGAAAAGTGTTAGGCACCCCCCGACTTCCGTGAAAACACGGTTACCATAACTTTTCAATTAACATATTTATCTGCATGTATGTGTGTATGAATTGGGTCTATGTGCAATTATTTAGAAGTAGTGTTATTGTAAGACCCCAAATTTTATGAAATAAAAGTATTCAATTTTTCTATTCAGTAAATGGTTAAATTGATAAAAGGTTAAAGTTAAGGGTGGTATTTGAAAATTTTACAAAGTAAGTAAGTTGTCATAAAATATTCTTTTGGTCGGGAAATATTCTTTTTGTCGGGGAATATCCGTACGACGGCACAATCATTGGTGGACCACATAATGGAATAGTTGCCGGATATAGAAAGCGACAGAAATAACCTTTTCATAAAATAACGACAAGACTTTTACTGTTAAACTGTTGCAATATCTAGTGATAAAAGTACAGTAATACGCGTTGTTGCACGGTCGCACACGGTATTACACAATATCTCTGGTTATTGATGCTTACGTAAGAAGTCACTCAGTTTTATTCAATAATTGTCACAGTAGTTGCTGCATAGTATCTCATATTATTGATTCTATTATTGTTACAGTATCATCTGCACAATATTTTATATTATTAAATCAATAATTGAGATGATACAATTATTCATATTATTATTTGCATTATTGACAAGGTCTAGAAAGTTTTGTCAAGGAAAGGGGTTTGGTTATTTAATTGCGCATCTGTAAGGACAAATCCTTATCGAAAAGCCCCTTATTTCCTGTGAACGATCTGGTTGTCAATATTATGAGTTATAATATTAAAAGATGAATAATTGTTGAATATTAAAAATGTGTTGATTGAAGATAAGTGATTTGTGGTAGTTATTTATTCAATTTTTTGATATAAATAAATGGGTTTGTCATGAGGCATTTGTTGTAAGTTTGACTTATTATTCCATGGGGAGATGTGCTAATTTTTTAGACCGTCGATTGAAGTTATAATAATAAATCAATATGGACCGTTGGTTGAAGTTATAATAGTAAATCAATATGGACCGTTGATTGAAGTTATAATAGTAAATCAATATGTACCGTCGGTTGAAGTTTTAATAAATCAATATGGACCGTCCGTTTAATAGTAAATCAATCTGGACCGTTCGTGATTTAGTTACTATTTAGTCCATTCTCCTATAAATAGAATATCATTACTTCATTATTTCTTACGAATTCACTAAAACTATAGAGAGAGAAACTATAGAGTGAAAGAAGAAGAGTATTCTGCTACTTCACTATTGCAGTATCCAATCTTCTACTAAGGTAAGGGATATTACTTTTTGTATTCGTAAGGGATATTATTTTTTGTATTTGTAAGGGATATTATTTTTCGTATGGTATGGGATATTACTTTTCGTATTGGTAAGGGATATTATTTTTCGTATTCGTAAGGGATATTATTTCTTTCGTATTCGTAAAGGATGTTATTTACTTCATACTCATAAGGGTTGTCCTTCTATTCCTTATTAATCCACGGGAGTAACCTGTCTACGCGGATTACTGCATGCATGATGAATAACCCTTCGTATTAATTCTTTATTAATCTACGGGAGTAACCTGTCTACGCGGATTACAGCATGCATGGTGAATAATCTTTCGTATTCATTCTTTATTAATTTGCGAGAATAACCTATCTAAGCGGATTATCGCATGCATGGTGAATAGTTCTTTGTCTTCATTCTTTATTAATCTATGAGTATAACATGTCTACGCGGATTACCGCATGCATGGTGAATAATCATTTGTATTCATTCTTTATTAAATTGTGGAAATGATCTGTCTGCATGGATTACCGCATGACGGGTGAAAATCCTTTTGCAAATTCGTATATTCTTTCATACTTGTATGGGATATCATTTCTTTTGTACTCGTCATGGGATATCATTTTCTTTCGTATTCTCCATTTATGGGTACTATTTATTCAGGTACTATCCATGACAAAATTGGTTTCTTTTCTGTCCAAATTATCTTTAATATATGAATCTTATTCTTAAATTTGAATCCACATTTTGATCATCATGTTGACCATTTGGACATTCTTGAACTCTGGATAAATTGAATTATAAATCTCTAATATTTATCCTTGATCTCATTTGATTCATTCTTTATATCATTGTTATAATTCTTAGACATAAATTGTGGTTAAAATTATCTTTGGCCCGTAGTGCAAAGATTAACTGTTGATTAGTATGATTATGACCAAGAATTGTGTATTGGTATAATCATGACCGAAATTGTGTATTGGTATAATCATGACTATTAATTTTATAGTTATATATCTTGGGTCCGTAGTGCAAAGATGGACTGTTGATTATTGGTTTTACAGTTGTATGTCTTTGTCCGTAGTGCAAAGATGGACTGTTGATCATTGGTTTTACAATTTAACATCTTTGACCCGTAGTGCAAAGATAGACAATTGATTGGCATGATCATGACCACTGTTGTTATATTTGGATGTTTTTTGTGTAGAGTGTAAAGACGATATGATTATTGAGTATCTTAGCCTTTGTGAAAAAGACATTGAGTGAAAGTTCTATTAAGCCTTTGTGGCAAGGAAAAACTGTTGATTTACATTATTATAAACATGAATTGTGAATTTAACTATAATCTTTGGTGGTTCAGGTGCAGACAGGTGATGAAAGTTCTTTTTATCTTGGTTACAATAAAGAACTGTTGATGGGTATTATAGGAATGAAATATTAATGATGGACTTTTAATGTAGAGGAGATAATATACATTATGTTCTACTTGACTCTTCTAATGGATTGTTGATTTTCCTGCAATTATGGTTGAAAACTTTTATCATCTACCATATGTTCTAAATATCTGATTTATTACTGATGAAGGCTATTGAT